>JAPDOI010001187.1:0-211939 GCA_029168955.1 Aplectana chamaeleonis | reverse complement strand
AATTTCGTGGTCCCTTGAACGACAAACACTGAAGAAGGGTAGCCCAAACTGCATCAGAAATAACTGGCGAGGTTGTACCTTGATTACGATTGAAAAAAGAAGGCTATTTGATTTGTTTTCCCATTGCTATAACGCTTTTTCGTGGAAAAAGGGGGTGCCGAAAGCTCAAAGTGGCAAATTTCAATTTTTTTGTTGAAAATCGAAGAAGTAGCTAAACCAAGTGAACTTTCCATGATCAGCTCAACGAGTCAAATCGAATCATGCCAATGACGTCATTGATCTGCAAGGTTTGGAAATTGACTTGCTCAACATTGGGTTAATGACCCAACGATACTTAAGCAGGTGTTGGCCAGAACGCTGCTGCCGTCGGATAGCGGACGGGTTAGAGGACTGATTATGGAATTGAGACCTGTCGACACTTCGAAGCTAGTTTTGCTCAGTTTTTTACCTGATAATGACGGAATTTTATCTGTAGATCACACTAGAGTAGAGCTTTGAATGTGTTGAACGCATTGCAAAACGTGCAAAAGCTTACGACACCCGGGATTCCCAAGCCGTCTCCGATCCAAGTACTAACCGGGCCCAACGTTGCTTAACTTGCCAGATCGGACGGGATGGCGTGCTTTCAACGTGGTATGGCCGTAAGCGAGCACGGAGGTCTCTGATACGCTACACTTTTCGGAGGAATCACCTCGTGATCGACCAGGAGATCTGATGACAAGCTCCTTTCCACCCCCCCTCTCGAGGGAAATAGCATTAAATCGATCAATATTCGCCAAATAACACTTAAGAGACAGGACGCCCCACGGTTTCTGTGCGCAGCCAACTGCGCGCTCCACGGTCAATCAGTTCAGTGGGTATTAAACCGGAACTTCCTCCATAAAAGAACCCGAATCACAGAACATCCAGGTGACTAAGGCCTGCTCACAAGTATTAAAAGTTCGTCTTAGAGCGGATCTTCCAGCTACGGTAACAAATCCAGCTTTTTTTTTTTTAAGAAAGACGAAAAATCGAGTTCATGACGTGGGTGCTCTCCTAGATGATAATTTGTTGAACTCGTCGTGTACGCCGCTATTTGATGTGTATCATGCTCTCTCCATTCCGAAGAGGTTTTCAAAATTTCTACACCACAATGGAGCACTGTGTCAGATTTTAACGGTACCTCAACTTGGGGTTCGCTCTTATAGGAGGCGAGGCAGTGTGGGGAGGACTCACGAGACACGTGACCTAAGGAGGGTGACGAAACTCCTGGTGATTCGCCTCGGCATTTTAGGAGGCTTGACCTTGCTTCCACCGTACACTTCCCTTGCACCCCAGACCCGAATCCGCACCCGGCAATCTCGACCGCACGCGTCGCGGCCGGCACCGAGGCCACCACCGGATGGGCAGGACCGCCGGGTGACAGGGCGTGGCCAAAAGTGCTTCAAACTTGGGAAAGAGATTTTGCGCGTGGGTGCGCATTTGCGTGCGAGAACGCGCGTTTTCGAATTCTCGCACGCAAGGAGTTTCCCAATTGTTATCGCAGCCGTGTTTGTGTCAGCATGTAATATTTCGAGAACGGTGAGTAACTGCGCGCTGTGGCACGCACTTGCGCGCCACAGTGCACTAGTGCTAGCTGCGTGCAGAAACACGCAAATGCGTACCCAAAAGTGATATTTCGTGAAAAGTGAGTAATTACGTGCTGTGGCCCGCAGTTGCGCGCCACGGTGCACCACTGTAAAGTTTCGGGCTAGAAACACGAGAATGCATACACGAAAGTAACAATTCGTATCATGTGAGTGATTTGAGTACTGTAGACCGCTGGTGCGCGCATACGTGCACAAGAGCAAACTTGTGTGCCGAAACACGCAAATTTGTATTGTTAAGTAGCATTTTGGCAGAGATGAGTAACTGAGCTAATAAACGCGCAAGTACGTGTCCGCGTTGCGTTGAAAAAAACGCAAATGTTTGACAAAGAGTGAAATTTCTGTGAAATTCAAGTATTTGCAAGCTTCTGTCCCGAATTTCGCCTTGTTTTGCGCATTAAAGTAGATTTTCAGGCCCGTCGTTGTCATATGTGCAAATAAGCCTAAGAGAAGAGACGAAAAATGATGAAAAATCCTCTGAGCAGTCCAGAAATATCTTTTCCCCGGCTTTGGAGCGCTAAATAAATTTTGCGCGTAAAGTTGGTGTGCAGTGTGTGTGACTGCACAGCACACCGAATTCGACGGCCGGTATGGTGGCGTCGCCACCAAATATCCGGCCCCATAGGCCGGTTATTTTGTGGCGCCGCCACCACCGTCCTTAAGACGGCTTCCCAGGAAAACGACGACCACGGAGTCGAGGAGGAATCGATGGGGGATTGAAGAAGGATTCAAACTAGTCACCATAGCCTACATCTAGTGTATGAAAATCTCCGGCCGACATTCAGTTTTAAAGAATTCAGCAAAAATAACCGTTATAAGGACAGGTACACTGGGGATGGGGCGGAGAAAACTGACTGGTATGAATAGGCGGGCGTCGCTAAAATTCTGAGAAAATTATAAATAGAGTTTTTGTTCATATGTGGATACTCTTGCGGCGAAGTTTCGATTTTAGAAAATGTTTTCCCGAAATACATTTTTATAAGTAATTTTACTGCAGAATTTACTCGACCGGTCCCCTTCAAACAGCCACAAAATCATGACTAGTGGAGCAAATTCGATGAGCGAGGGCTCAAATGAAAGAGGACAACGCCGAGAATCTTTTGAGCTAGAAGTCATGCAGATCGCGCCATGCGTTCGTCTGTAAATTTCAAGCGCAGGCTCGATTGAAACCTAAAATTCCAAGTGCCTAATCGTTTTTGGCTAAATACGGATTACAGAGGTATTTGATGGTATTTTTACATCAGTTATGTGATTTCAAAAAATTATAGGACTGAGAGAACGGGCAAAATGGCTGAGCGTGAGGGAAATGGCCGCGATAAAAGGGGGAACGGTGCTTAAATTCTTAAAAAATTATGGATGCTTCCCAAATTTTCCAATAGTTATCGGAGTATTATCGCGGCCTCCTAATTTTGTGCTTTAATGCACTTATTTTCTTCTAAGAAATCACAATTCGTCTTTTTTCATTGTGTGAGTGTCTTCTGCGCGTAGCAATAGCTGAATTCTGGTCAGATTTGAGCCATTTCGCCCTGAAAACTAACTGAAAGCACTAAACGAGGCTAAAATACCTATTTCCAATCATTAATTTAGTTTTCCTTTGCTTCGGCGCGTTTATTAGGATTTGCGCGTCGAATTCCGCGTTTCGGATGTCGACTGCGGACGGTATTTTTCGACGCCTAATTTACTCGCGGCCAGGCCGCGAGTTGTCCGTTGTTATCCAACGGACAATTCGCGGACAGGCAGCGCCGACTAGTAAGGGGTTTTTGCGCAAATCCGTCGACTACGGAGCCCAGAGGCGACAGATTGCCAAACCATTTGAACATTTTAATACACTCATAGCTCGAAGTCTAACATATAGGTTTCGTAGAGAACAAGTGGGTTTTTAAGAAATTCGCAAATTGTCCGTTAGGAGGAAGGACATTTTGGCTGTGGGTGGGAAAAATTGACCGCCATGGATTAGGAAGCGGCGCTAAGATTCTGAAAAAGAGTATGGGAGGTGTTTTAGTGATGATTGGGATATTATCAAGTCAAAATTTTGAATTGTAATGAAAAAATTTTTCTTCTCGAATTTCTTAATTAGTTTTGTCGTTAAATTTGTGTAGGGTGTCCGGTTTGAATGGCGATAAATACATTCATAGTGGTCGAATCGCGGCGTTCAAGGGCTTGAATGAAAGAGAAAAGAAAGGGGAATAATGTGGATGGGGAGTGGTGTAGATCGCGCCATGCATCGGTTCGAAATTAAGAGTTTTAGACTCGATTGATTGTGCAGAGTTGATGTGCCTCGTCCATTTTGGCTTGAAATTCGGCAGAATGGTGTCTGATTGAGCATTTTTGAAAGGGTCAACATTTTTTGGTTTCATTGTAAACTTCCAGGTGAGGTGTGAGGGTTCAGCGATGCCATTGTGTGCAGGTAGGCCTGATCAACGTGCGAGGAAAAGGCATACATATTTCACTCCTATAGAAGGCATGTTTGTGAAAAACAGCTTAATTGTGGTTTTACTATTGTTCTGCTGTATATGGATCCCATCTGGGGGCGACACGGAATCGTTGACCTAGCTGGGGAATGTGGTGCCTCGGCGAGTTAAGCGTCAACACCTGGGGACATGCAGGCCCATGCAGAGGTGTGGAGGTAATGGGCTGGGCTAGCCAACCATTGTTCTGTCGATCAACCTTCGTCTACAGTTGCTCTCTTTCTGAACACTCCGATCAATCTTTCTTTTCTCTCTTCCTTCCATTTTCCCGTGTTATTCCTTCGTGTTTTTATAGTGGAGACGTTAGATTTTCGTTTGTTTGGGGTTTAAACGTGTCGTTTTTTAATGTTTTGTGTGCTATTTTCATCAAAATTCCGACGAAAATGTTTGCCGTCGATCATGGCAGGACATTCGCGGCTGCTTTGAGTACCCTAGTCGACGGGAAAAACTCCTTAGCTTAATTTTAGAGGAAAAAACTGAAACCGCCTTTTACGTTGTAGTAGACAGTTAAAAAAACGAAACTTTCGCGCATTGTGAATTCTATTTTTGTTGCGAATTTATGAAGGTATTTTTGAGTGAAATCGGAAAATCAGGGAGGCGGATTATCGGATTTCGAAATTATTCGAAAACCCGAATATTCGAAAAATGCCGAATTTCGAATTTCTTTTCGAAAAAAAAAGCCAAAAAAAACGAATTACAATTTGTTTAAAAATTTTCTGTGTGTGCGTGTCTTTTGTGCGTAGATATTGCTCAATTCTGGGGATGACTGAGAAATTTCGCCCTGAAAACCAAAGAAAGTATTAAACGAGCCTCAAAATTCTTAATTCGGCTATTAAAGTCGTTTTCTTTGTTTTTTTCAAATCGTAAAAACGGCGCGTTTATTAGGATCTGCGCATTCAATTCGCTGTTTCGTGGTGCCAACTGCAGACAGTATTTTTTGACGCCTAGTTCACTCACGGACAAATGCGATGTGCCCGTTATTATGGTTTTTTTCTGTTTTCTGACTTTTCGTTTTTCGTGTTCCTTTCATTTTCCGTGTTATTTCTGCATAGTGGAGAGTTGAGGTTCATTGGCAGTGTGTTTGGGAGGGAAACACGGCGCTTTTAAACGTCTCTGGTGCTCTCTCAACAAAAACTGTGGTAAAAAGTAGAAAACTGCCGACGATTATGGCGGAACCCCGGCAGAGACGTAGAGTACTGTAATCGATGACAACGAGTTTTTCACATCAAATTTGGAGGGAAAACATTGGAAACGGTGAAGAACGGGAAAATGTGTCGAACGAGATTTTTTCAGATTTCGTTCGTTTGAGATGTGATTTTTATTTATTTTTTGAAATTTCTTCGATATTCAAAACGCTTCTCAAACCGTAGGTCAAGTTGTTCCGTTAATCTTCAGGCCAAGGTGTCGTGGGCAGAACTAACGAATTTCCAAACTAATCCCAACTTCTATTTTTTTTTTCGAATATTTGAGTTTTTTTTCTGAATTCGTTCGAAATCTTGTATTATTTTCGAAATTCTTTCGAAATCTTGGATTTCTAACGAGTTTTGAAAAAAATCTGAAATTCGCACTGTGGCGCGCAACTGCGTGCCACAGCGCGCAAATACTCACTTTTCACGAAATATCACTTTTGGGTATGCATGTGCGTGTGTCGGCACGCAGTCTACTACTTCTGTCTTTTCTTCTATTTTTCAGACACTTTTTTTCTTATCAGTTCTGATTCATGTAGCTACTTTGACGTGCTCATGGTAGAGCTTTCTGTCCTCAAAATTTGAGCCTCCTAGTTTCAAGGACTCGTGAGTTACAGCTCAATGAAGCTTAAAATCTAGCTTTTCTTCGATTTCGTGGTCCCTAGAACGACAAACACTGAAGAAGGGTAGCCCAAACTGCATCAGAAATAACTGGCGAGGTTGTACCTTGATTACGATTCAAAAAAGAAGGCTATTTGATTTGTTTTCCCATTGCTATAACGCTTTTTCGTGGAAAAAGGGGGTGCCGAAAGCTCAAAGTGGCAAATTTCAATTTTTTTGTTGAAAATCGAAGAAGTAGCTAAACCAAGTGAACTTTCCATGATCAGCTCAACGAGTCAAATCGAATCATGCCAATGACGTCATTGATCTGCAAGGTTTGGAAATTGACTTGCTCAACATTGGGTTAATGACCCAACGATACTTAAGCAGGTGTTGGCCAGAACGCTGCTGCCGTCGGATAGCGGACGGGTTAGAGGACTGATTATGGAATTGAGACCTGTCGACACTTCGAAGCTAGTTTTGCTCAGTTTTTTACCTGATAATGACGGAATTTTATCTGTAGATCACACTAGAGTAGAGCTTTGAATGTGTTGAACGCATTGCAAAACGTGCAAAAGCTTACGACACCCGGGATTCCCAAGCCGTCTCCGATCCAAGTACTAACCGGGCCCAACGTTGCTTAACTTGCCAGATCGGACGGGATGGCGTGCTTTCAACGTGGTATGGCCGTAAGCGAGCACGGAGGTCTCTGATACGCTACACTTTTCGGAGGAATCACCTCGTGATCGACCAGGAGATCTGATGACAAGCTCCTTTCCACCCCCCCTCTCGAGGGAAATAGCATTAAATCGATCAATATTCGCCAAATAACACTTAAGAGACAGGACGCCCCACGGTTTCTGTGCGCAGCCAACTGCGCGCTCCACGGTCAATCAGTTCAGTGGGTATTAAACCGGAACTTCCTCCATAAAAGAACCCGAATCACAGAACATCCAGGTGACTAAGGCCTGCTCACAAGTATTAAAAGTTCGTCTTAGAGCGGATCTTCCAGCTACACTGAACAAATCCAGCTTGTTTTTTTTTAAGAAAGACGAAAAATCGAGTTCATGACGTGGGTGCTCTCCTAGATGATAATTTGTTGAACTCGTCGTGTACGCCGCTATTTGATGTGTATCATGCTCTCTCCATTCCGAAGAGGTTTTCAAAATTTCTACACCACAATGGAGCACTGTGTCAGATTTTAACGGTACCTCAACTTGGGGAAAGAGATTTTGCGCGTGGGTGCGCATTTGCGTGCGAGAACGCGCGTTTTCGAATTCTCGCACGCAAGGAGTTTCCCAATTGTTATCGCAGCCGTGTTTGTGTCAGCATGTAACATTTCGAGAACGGTGAGTAACTGCGCGCTGTGGCACGCACTTGCGCGCCACAGTGCACTAGTGCTAGCTGCGTGCAGAAACACGCAAATGCGTACCCAAAAGTGATATTTCGTGAAAAGTGAGTAATTGCGCGCTGTGGACCGCTGGTGCGCGTTTCTGTGCACAAGAGCAAACTTGTGTGCCGAAACACGCAAATTTGTATTGTTAAGTAGCATTTTGGCAGAGATGAGTAACTGAGCGAATAAACGCGCAAGTACGTGTCCGCGTTGCGTTGAAAAAAACGCAAATGTTTGACAAAGAGTGAAATTTCTGTGAAATTCAAGTATTTGCAAGCTTCTGTCCCGAATTTCGCCTTGTTTTGCGCATTAAAGTAGATTTTCAGGCCCGTCGTTGTCATATGTGCAAATAAGCCTAAGAGAAGAGACGAAAAATGATGAAAAATCCTCTGAGCAGTCCAGAAATATCTTTTCCCCGGCTTTGGAGCGCTAAATAAATTTTGCGCGTAAAGTTGGTGTGCAGTGTGTGTGACTGCACAGCACACCGAATTCGACGGCCGGTATGGTGGCGTCGCCACCAAATATCCGGCCCCATAGGCCGGTTATTTTGTGGCGCCGCCACCACCGTCCTTAAGACGGCTTCCCAGGAAAACGACGACCACGGAGTCGAGGAGGAATCGATGGGGGATTGAAGAAGGATTCAAACTAGTCACCATAGCCTACATCTAGTGTATGAAAATCTCCGGCCGACATTCAGTTTTAAAGAATTCAGCAAAAATAACCGTTATAAGGACAGGTACACTGGGGATGGGGCGGAGAAAACTGACTGGTATGAATAGGCGGGCGTCGCTAAAATTCTGAGAAAATTATAAATAGAGTTTTTGTTCATATGTGGATACTCTTGCGGCGAAGTTTCGATTTTAGAAAATGTTTTCCCGAAATACATTTTTATAAGTAATTTTACTGCAGAATTTACTCGACCGGTCCCCTTCAAACAGCCACAAAATCATGACTAGTGGAGCAAATTCGATGAGCGAGGGCTCAAATGAAAGAGGACAACGCCGAGAATCTTTTGAGCTAGAAGTCATGCAGATCGCGCCATGCGTTCGTCTGTAAATTTCAAGCGCAGGCTCGATTGAAACCTAAAATTCCAAGTGCCTAATCGTTTTTGGCTAAATACGGATTACAGAGGTATTTGATGGTATTTTTACATCAGTTATGTGATTTCAAAACATTATAGGACTGAGAGAACGGGCAAAATGGCTGAGCGTGAGGGAAATGGCCGCGATAAAAGGGGGAACGGTGCTTAAATTCTTAAAAAATTATGGATGCTTCCCAAATTTTCCAATAGTTATCGGAGTATTATCGCGGCCTCCTAATTTTGTGCTTTAATGCACTTATTTTCTTCTAAGAAATCACAATTCGTCTTTTTTTCATTGTGTGAGTGTCTTCTGCGCGTAGCAATAGCTGAATTCTGGTCAGATTTGAGCCATTTCGCCCTGAAAACTAACTGAAAGCACTAAACGAGGCTAAAATACCTATTTCCAATCATTAATTTAGTTTTCCTTTGCTTCGGCGCGTTTATTAGGATTTGCGCGTCGAATTCCGCGTTTCGGATGTCGACTGCGGACGGTATTTTTCGACGCCTAATTTACTCGCGGCCAGGCCGCGAGTTGTCCGTTGTTATCCAACGGACAATTCGCGGACAGGCAGCGCCGACTAGTGCAGGGGTTTTGCGCAAATCCGTCGACTACGGAGCCCAGAGGCGACAGATTGCCAAACCATTTGAACATTTTAATACACTCATAGCTCGAAGTCTAACATATAGGTTTCGTAGAGAACAAGTGGGTTTTTAAGAAATTCGCAAATTGTCCGTTAGGAGGAAGGACATTTTGGCTGTGGGTGGGAAAAATTGACCGCCATGGATTAGGAAGCGGCGCTAAGATTCTGAAAAAGAGTATGGGAGGTGTTTTAGTGATGATTGGGATATTATCAAGTCAAAATTTTGAATTGTAATGAAAAAATTTTTCTTCTCGAATTTCTTAATTAGTTTTGTCGTTAAATTTGTGTAGGGTGTCCGGTTTGAATGGCGATAAATACATTCATAGTGGTCGAATCGCGGCGTTCAAGGGCTTGAATGAAAGAGAAAAGAAAGGGGAATAATGTGGATGGGGAGTGGTGTAGATCGCGCCATGCATCGGTTCGAAATTAAGAGTTTTAGACTCGATTGATTGTGCAGAGTTGATGTGCCTCGTCCATTTTGGCTTGAAATTCGGCAGAATGGTGTCTGATTGAGCATTTTTGAAAGGGTCAACATTTTTTGGTTTCATTGTAAACTTCCAGGTGAGGTGTGAGGGTTCAGCGATGCCATTGTGTGCAGGTAGGCCTGATCAACGTGCGAGGAAAAGGCATACATATTTCACTCCTATAGAAGGCATGTTTGTGAAAAAAACAGCTTAATTGTGGTTTTACTATTGTTCTGCTGTATATGGATCCCATCTGGGGGCGACACGGAATCGTTGACCTAGCTGGGGAATGTGGTGCCTCGGCGAGTTAAGCGTCAACACCTGGGGACATGCAGGCCCATGCAGAGGTGTGGAGGTAATGGGCTGGGCTAGCCAACCATTGTTCTGTCGATCAACCTTCGTCTACAGTTGCTCTCTTTCTGAACACTCCGATCAATCTTTCTTTTCTCTCTTCCTTCCATTTTCCCGTGTTATTCCTTCGTGTTTTTATAGTGGAGACGTTAGATTTTCGTTTGTTTGGGGTTTAAACGTGTCGTTTTTTAATGTTTTGTGTGCTATTTTCATCAAAATTCCGACGAAAATGTTTGCCGTCGATCATGGCAGGACATTCGCGGCTGCTTTGAGTACCCTAGTCGACGGGAAAAACTCCTTAGCTTAATTTTAGAGGAAAAAACTGAAACCGCCTTTTACGTTGTAGTAGACAGTTAGAAAAACGAAACTTTCGCGCATTGTGAATTCTATTTTTGTTGCGAATTTATGAAGGTATTTTTGAGTGAAATCGGAAAATCAGGGAGGCGGATTATCGGATTTCGAAATTATTCGAAAACCCGAATATTCGAAAAATGCCGAATTTCGAATTTCTTTTCGAAAAAAAAGCCAAAAAAACGAATTACAATTTGTTTAAAAATTTTCTGTGTGTGCGTGTCTTTTGTGCGTAGATATTGCTCAATTCTGGGGATGACTGAGAAATTTCGCCCTGAAAACCAAAGAAAGTATTAAACGAGCCTCAAAATTCTTAATTCGGCTATTAAAGTCGTTTTCTTTGTTTTTTTCAAATCGTAAAAACGGCGCGTTTATTAGGATCTGCGCATTCAATTCGCTGTTTCGTGGTGCCAACTGCAGACAGTATTTTTTGACGCCTAGTTCACTCACGGACAAATGCGATGTGCCCGTTATTATGGTTTTTTTCTGTTTTCTGACTTTTCGTTTTTCGTGTTCCTTTCATTTTCCGTGTTATTTCTGCATAGTGGAGAGTTGAGGTTCATTGGCAGTGTGTTTGGGAGGGAAACACGGCGCTTTTAAACGTCTCTGGTGCTCTCTCAACAAAAACTGTGGTAAAAAGTAGAAAACTGCCGACGATTATGGCGGAACCCCGGCAGAGACGTAGAGTACTGTAATCGATGACAACGAGTTTTTCACATCAAATTTGGAGGGAAAACATTGGAAACGGTGAAGAACGGGAAAATGTGTCGAACGAGATTTTTTTTTCAGATTTCGTTCGTTTGAGATGTGATTTTTATTTATTTTTTGAAATTTCTTCGATATTCAAAACGCTTCTCAAACCGTAGGTCAAGTTGTTCCGTTAATCTTCAGGCCAAGGTGTCGTGGGCAGAACTAACGAATTTCCAAACTAATCCCAACTTCTATTTTTTTTTCGAATATTTGAGTTTTTTTTTCTGAATTCGTTCGAAATCTTGTATTATTTTCGAAATTCTTTCGAAATCTTGGATTTCTAACGAGTTTTGAAAAAAATCTGAAATTCGCACTGTGGCGCGCAACTGCGTGCCACAGCGCGCAAATACTCACTTTTCACGAAATATCACTTTTGGGTATGCATGTGCGTGTGTCGGCACGCAGTCTACTACTTCTGTCTTTTCTTCTATTTTTCAGACACTTTTTTTCTTATCAGTTCTGATTCATGTAGCTACTTTGACGTGCTCATGGTAGAGCTTTCTGTCCTCAAAATTTGAGCCTCCTAGTTTCAAGGACTCGTGAGTTACAGCTCAATGAAGCTTAAAATCTAGCTTTTCTTCGATTTCGTGGTCCCTAGAACGACAAACACTGAAGAAGGGTAGCCCAAACTGCATCAGAAATAACTGGCGAGGTTGTACCTTGATTACGATTCAAAAAAGAAGGCTATTTGATTTGTTTTCCCATTGCTATAACGCTTTTTCGTGGAAAAAGGGGGTGCCGAAAGCTCAAAGTGGCAAATTTCAATTTTTTGTTGAAAATCGAAGAAGTAGCTAAACCAAGTGAACTTTCCATGATCAGCTCAACGAGTCAAATCGAATCATGCCAATGACGTCATTGATCTGCAAGGTTTGGAAATTGACTTGCTCAACATTGGGTTAATGACCCAACGATACTTAAGCAGGTGTTGGCCAGAACGCTGCTGCCGTCGGATAGCGGACGGGTTAGAGGACTGATTATGGAATCGAGACCTGTCGACACTTCGAAGCTAGTTTTGCTCAGTTTTCTACCTGATAATGACGGAATTTTATCTGTAGATCACACTAGAGTAGAGCTTTGAATGTGTTGAACGCATTGCAAAACGTGCAAAAGCTTACGACACCCGGGATTCCCAAGCCGTCTCCGATCCAAGTACTAACCGGGCCCAACGTTGCTTAACTTGCCAGATCGGACGGGATGGCGTGCTTTCAACGTGGTATGGCCGTAAGCGAGCACGGAGGTCTCTGATACGCTACACTTTTCGGAGGAATCACCTCGTGATCGACCAGGAGATCTGATGACAAGCTCCTTTCCACCCCCCTCTCGAGGGAAATAGCATTAAATCGATCAATATTCGCCAACTAACACTTAAGAGACAGGACGCCCCACGGTTTCTGTGCGCAGCCAACTGCGCGCTCCACGGTCAATCAGTTCAGTGGGTATTAAACCGGAACTTCCTCCATAAAAGAACCCGAATCACAGAACATCCAGGTGACTAAGGCCTGCTCACAAGTATTAAAAGTTCGTCTTAGAGCGGATCTTCCAGCTACACTGAACAAATCTTGTTTTTTTTAAGAAAGACGAAAAATCGAGTTCATGACGTGGGTGCTCTCCTAGATGATAATTTGTTGAACTCGTCGTGTACGCCGCTATTTGATGTGTATCATGCTCTCTCCATTCCGAAGAGGTTTTCAAAATTTCTACACCACAATGGAGCACTGTGTCAGATTTTAACGGTACCTCAACTTGGGGAAAGAGATTTTGCGCGTGGGTGCGCATTTGCGTGCGAGAACGCGCGTTTTCGAATTCTCGCACGCAAGGAGTTTCCCAATTGTTATCGCAGCCGTGTTTGTGTCAGCATGTAACATTTCGAGAACGGTGAGTAACTGCGCGCTGTGGCACGCACTTGCGCGCCACAGTGCACTAGTGCTAGCTGCGTGCAGAAACACGCAAATGCGTACCCAAAAGTGATATTTCGAGAACGGTGAGTAACTGCGCGCTGTGGCACGCACTTGCGCGCCACAGTGCACTAGTGCTAGCTGCGTGCAGAAACACGCAAATTTGTGTTGTTAAGTAGCATTTTGGCAGAGATGAGTAACTGAGCGAATAAACGCGCAAGTACGTGTCCGCGTTGCGTTGAAAAAAATGCAAATGTTTGACAAAGAGTGAAATTTCTGTGAAATTCAAGTATTTGCAAGCTTCTGTCCCGAATTTCGCCTTGTTTTGCGCATTAAAGTAGATTTTCAGGCCCGTCGTTGTCATATGTGCAAATAAGCCTAAGAGAAGAGACGAAAAATGATGAAAAATCCTCTGAGCAGTCCAGAAATATCTTTTCCCCGGCTTTGGAGCGCTAAATAAATTTTGCGCGTAAAGTTGGTGTGCAGTGTGTGTGACTGCACAGCACACCGAATTCGACGGCCGGTATGGTGGCGTCGCCACCAAATATCCGGCCCCATAGGCCGGTTATTTTGTGGCGCCGCCACCACCGTCCTTAAGACGGCTTCCCAGGAAAACGACGACCACGGAGTCGAGGAGGAATCGATGGGGGATTGAAGAAGGATTCAAACTAGTCACCATAGCCTACATCTAGTGTATGAAAATCTCCGGCCGACATTCAGTTTTAAAGAATTCAGCAAAAATAACCGTTATAAGGACAGGTACACTGGGGATGGGGCGGAGAAAACTGACTGGTATGAATAGGCGGGCGTCGCTAAAATTCTGAGAAAATTATAAATAGAGTTTTTGTTCATATGTGGATACTCTTGCGGCGAAGTTTCGATTTTAGAAAATGTTTTCCCGAAATACATTTTTATAAGTAATTTTACTGCAGGATTTACTCGACCGGTCCCCTTCAAACAGCCACAAAATCATGACTAGTGGAGCAAATTCGATGAGCGAGGGCTCAAATGAAAGAGGACAACGCCGAGAATCTTTTGAGCTAGAAGTCATGCAGATCGCGCCATGCGTTCGTCTGTAAATTTCAAGCGCAGGCTCGATTGAAACCTAAAATTCCAAGTGCCTAATCGTTTTTGGCTAAATACGGATTACAGAGGTATTTGATGGTATTTTTACATCAGTTATGTGATTTCAAAAAATTATAGGACTGAGAGAACGGGCAAAATGGCTGAGCGTGAGGGAAATGGCCGCGATAAAAGGGGGAACGGTGCTTAAATTCTTAAAAAATTATGGATGCTTCCCAAATTTTCCAATAGTTATCGGAGTATTATCGCGGCCTCCTAATTTTGTGCTTTAATGCACTTATTTTCTTCTAAGAAATCACAATTCGTCTTTTTTTCATTGTGTGAGTGTCTTCTGCGCGTAGCAATAGCTGAATTCTGGTCAGATTTGAGCCATTTCGCCCTGAAAACTAACTGAAAGCACTAAACGAGGCTAAAATACCTATTTCCAATCATTAATTTAGTTTTCCTTTGCTTCGGCGCGTTTATTAGGATTTGCGCGTCGAATTCCGCGTTTCGGATGTCGACTGCGGACGGTATTTTTCGACGCCTAATTTACTCGCGGCCAGGCCGCGAGTTGTCCGTTGTTATCCAACGGACAATTCGCGGACAGGCAGCGCCGACTAGTAAGGGGTTTTTGCGCAAATCCGTCGACTACGGAGCCCAGAGGCGACAGATTGCCAAACCATTTGAACATTTTAATACACTCATAGCTCGAAGTCTAACATATAGGTTTCGTAGAGAACAAGTGGGTTTTTAAGAAATTCGCAAATTGTCCGTTAGGAGGAAGGACATTTTGGCTGTGGGTGGGAAAAATTGACCGCCATGGATTAGGAAGCGGCGCTAAGATTCTGAAAAAGAGTATGGGAGGTGTTTTAGTGATGATTGGGATATTATCAAGTCAAAATTTTGAATTGTAATGAAAAAATTTTTCTTCTCGAATTTCTTAATTAGTTTTGTCGTTAAATTTGTGTAGGGTGTCCGGTTTGAATGGCGATAAATACATTCATAGTGGTCGAATCGCGGCGTTCAAGGGCTTGAATGAAAGAGAAAAGAAAGGGGAATAATGTGGATGGGGAGTGGTGTAGATCGCGCCATGCATCGGTTCGAAATTAAGAGTTTTAGACTCGATTGATTGTGCAGAGTTGATGTGCCTCGTCCATTTTGGCTTGAAATTCGGCAGAATGGTGTCTGATTGAGCATTTTTGAAAGGGTCAACATTTTTTGGTTTCATTGTAAACTTCCAGGTGAGGTGTGAGGGTTCAGCGATGCCATTGTGTGCAGGTAGGCCTGATCAACGTGCGAGGAAAAGGCATACATATTTCACTCCTATAGAAGGCATGTTTGTGAAAAAAACAGCTTAATTGTGGTTTTACTATTGTTCTGCTGTATATGGATCCCATCTGGGGGCGACACGGAATCGTTGACCTAGCTGGGGAATGTGGTGCCTCGGCGAGTTAAGCGTCAACACCTGGGGACATGCAGGCCCATGCAGAGGTGTGGAGGTAATGGGCTGGGCTAGCCAACCATTGTTCTGTCGATCAACCTTCGTCTACAGTTGCTCTCTTTCTGAACACTCCGATCAATCTTTCTTTTCTCTCTTCCTTCCATTTTCCCGTGTTATTCCTTCGTGTTTTTATAGTGGAGACGTTAGATTTTCGTTTGTTTGGGGTTTAAACGTGTCGTTTTTTAATGTTTTGTGTGCTATTTTCATCAAAATTCCGACGAAAATGTTTGCCGTCGATCATGGCAGGACATTCGCGGCTGCTTTGAGTACCCTAGTCGACGGGAAAAACTCCTTAGCTTAATTTTAGAGGAACAACTGAAACCGCCTTTTACGTTGTAGTAGACAGTTAAAAAAACGAAACTTTCGCGCATTGTGAATTCTATTTTTGTTGCGAATTTATGAAGGTATTTTTGAGTGAAATCGGAAAATCAGGGAGGCGGATTATCGGATTTCGAAATTATTCGAAAACCCGAATATTCGAAAAATGCCGAATTTCGAATTTCTTTTCGAAAAAAAAGCCAAAAAAACGAATTACAATTTGTTTAAAAATTTTCTGTGTGTGCGTGTCTTTTGTGCGTAGATATTGCTCAATTCTGGGGATGACTGAGAAATTTCGCCCTGAAAACCAAAGAAAGTATTAAACGAGCCTCAAAATTCTTAATTCGGCTATTAAAGTCGTTTTCTTTGTTTTTTTCAAATCGTAAAAACGGCGCGTTTATTAGGATCTGCGCATTCAATTCGCTGTTTCGTGGTGCCAACTGCAGACAGTATTTTTTGACGCCTAGTTCACTCACGGACAAATGCGATGTGCCCGTTATTATGGTTTTTTTCTGTTTTCTGACTTTTCGTTTTTCGTGTTCCTTTCATTTTCCGTGTTATTTCTGCATAGTGGAGAGTTGAGGTTCATTGGCAGTGTGTTTGGGAGGGAAACACGGCGCTTTTAAACGTCTCTGGTGCTCTCTCAACAAAAACTGTGGTAAAAAGTAGAAAACTGCCGACGATTATGGCGGAACCCCGGCAGAGACGTAGAGTACTGTAATCGATGACAACGAGTTTTTCACATCAAATTTGGAGGGAAAACATTGGAAACGGTGAAGAACGGGAAAATGTGTCGAACGAGATTTTTTTTTCAGATTTCGTTCGTTTGAGATGTGATTTTTATTTATTTTTTGAAATTTCTTCGATATTCAAAACGCTTCTCAAACCGTAGGTCAAGTTGTTCCGTTAATCTTCAGGCCAAGGTGTCGTGGGCAGAACTAACGAATTTCCAAACTAATCCCAACTTCTATTTTTTTTCGAATATTTGAGTTTTTTTTCTGAATTCGTTCGAAATCTTGTATTATTTTCGAAATTCTTTCGAAATCTTGGATTTCTAACGAGTTTTGAAAAAAATCTGAAATTCGCACTGTGGCGCGCAACTGCGTGCCACAGCGCGCAAATACTCACTTTTCACGAAATATCACTTTTGGGTATGCATGTGCGTGTGTCGGCACGCAGTCTACTACTTCTGTCTTTTCTTCTATTTTTCAGACACTTTTTTTCTTATCAGTTCTGATTCTTGTAGCTACTTTGACGTGCTCATGGTAGAGCTTTCTGTCCTCAAAATTTGAGCCTCCTAGTTTCAAGGACTCGTGAGTTACAGCTCAATGAAGCTTAAAATCTAGCTTTTCTTCGATTTCGTGGTCCCTAGAACGACAAACACTGAAGAAGGGTAGCCCAAACTGCATCAGAAATAACTGGCGAGGTTGTACCTTGATTACGATTCAAAAAAGAAGGCTATTTGATTTGTTTTCCCATTGCTATAACGCTTTTTCGTGGAAAAAGGGGGTGCCGAAAGCTCAAAGTGGCAAATTTCAATTTTTTTGTTGAAAATCGAAGAAGTAGCTAAACCAAGTGAACTTTCCATGATCAGCTCAACGAGTCAAATCGAATCATGCCAATGACGTCATTGATCTGCTAGGTTTGGAAATTGACTTGCTCAAACTTGGGTAATTAAACCGACGACGATGTGGCGAGCGTCGACCACTACGTGGCCAGCGTCGTATGACGGACGGGATGGAGGCGAGATGTCGCAATCGTGGAGGGTACAGACCCGAAACACGACACTGTACAGAGAACTTCAACACACTGTTTTCGAAGAAACAACGTCGAAGGGTCGCAAAAAGTGCAAGATTTCGAAATGTCGGCAGGTCCAGACCCGAAAAACCGCAAACTTCGACGGTGTTCTCAATGGAACCCTCTCTAGAAACTGCAAACAGTGCACATTTTGGGTGTGTTTGCAAAACACAATGCAAAAGCTTACGACACCCGGGATTCCCAAGCCGTCTCCGATCCAAGTACTAACCGGGCTCCGATGATATTCCAGCGTTTCTATGGCAGAAACTGTCTCTCCCTAAAATTTCATAGATGAAGTAATGCATTTTCGACGTTTAAACCGCGATGGACATTTCCTACCACACTGAAAAAAAAACTGCCCACTTCCCGTCGACCAAGTCGGGCTAGTCAACTTCGCGCGGCCTCAATTCCGTGGGCGTGGCGCACCACTTCCCGCGGAGAGAAAGGTTTTCCCGTCTTCCCGCGGAATGTCGGCGGGCAGCCGGCTATCCATGGGGGTCATCGAACACTCACTCATCGATTCACACTTTGATATCATCAATGCAACACCCACTAGAGTGGAACCAATGAACGATTGCTGAACAGATAGCGCTGTATTCAGTCTCTTTCCTAAACCCTCGCAGTGTACGACGCTGGCTTTGGGTAAGTGGGCCATTGTCCGTTGATGGCATCTCTCAGATGAAAACAGCTCACTTCCCGCCGGCCAAGTCGGGCTAGTCGACTCAGATATTCGTGAGGAAGTTCCCGAGAACGACAGCAGAACTTCCCTCGAAACAACTGGGAAACTTCCCCCGAAATGGTGGGAGGCGAAGGGTCTTCTTCTTCTTTGCAGCCACATCGAGGGTTTTGTCATAGGTGAAGAAACTGGGCGACCAGTAGTGGATTCGTCCATAGATCCATTATGGTCAGCGTGGTAGGTCTCACCGGACAGCGAAATAAATGTGCTGTATCATGGCCGATAGTACCGCAGTCCGGACAGACATCAGATTTGCCGCTGTCGATTTTGCTGACGTAGGACATGAGCATTGACGAGTGACCGAAGCGCAACGATGCCAGTGTGCATCTAGCCCTTCTTCCGAGTTGAGTCTCGGATTCGCAGACTGGGGGCGGTACTTCTCCTGGTATAGGATTCACCGCCGCCTTCTCAAGATGACACCGTACGAACTTGATGTGCTCCTCGCGCAAAAGACGGAGTCGTTCTTGCTGTGAGTCGTGCCATCTCTGCAAGTTAACTTTGCATGGAGCATCGGCAAATGGCATTCTTTTGGCTCTCTCTCTAACGGGGATAAGCACTCTCCAGGACGGGTGGTTTGGTTGCTTAATAATATTGATTCGCAATTGTTGGGCTTGCAGCTGACAGTGCTCCTTCACAGGCAAGACGGGCTTCGGCATGCAGATGCTCGACTGGGGAACTCTTAGCACATCCGGTGGCAATGCGAAGAGCGGCATTTTGTACGCGTTGCATCTTAAACCAGGAAGATTCTGAAACTATATGCTGCCAAACCGGTGCGGCGTATTCCATGGCTGGCTGAAGAATCGCCTTATACGTCATGAGTATCGTTTCCTTGCTGCTACCCCATGAGGTACCGCCTAGGGCCCTGAGAACATTGAGTTTGGCTTTAACGACAGCCTGGTTCTGCTCGGTATTTTTATGAAACTTGAGCGACGGATCGAGCACAAGACCGAGCAGTTTTGGAAATCGAGCAGCAGGCAGACGGTCTCCATCCCACTCTACCTCCGGATGAGCTCTGTGCTCGGTTGGGTCCGTTGTGAGGACGGATACTGATGATTTTGATGCGGAGATCTTTAGCATCTTGTCGTCGAAGAACCTCTTCAGCGTCTTCAGGTACTCGTTGATCTTGGTGGCGGCTACCTTTATATCCCGGTCTCGACACATGATTGTTATATCATCGGCGTAGGCGACAGTCTTGATATCCTGTGGTGGTTCAGGCATATCTTCTAGATACAGACTGAAGAGAGCTGGTGATAAAACACCGCCCTGGGGACTCCAGCTGCCATAGGAATACTGTTGGAGACATGGTTCTGGAACATGACTCTTGCCCGTCGACCTTTGATAAAGGCCGATATCCAGCGCTTTTGCCACGGTGGTATTGACGACTCCAAAACGTTTCTTGACAGGATTCCTAGGTTAACCGTATCGAAAGCCTTGGTGAGATCCAACGCGACAGCAACAGTTCTCAATGGCTTCAAAGCGTTGAACCCGTCGATTGCATAGCTAGTAATTTCTAGCAACGCAGTAGTTGTAGAATGCAGCCTTTTGAACCCGTGTTGAAACAATTGTTTCTCGTTATGCTCTGCTAAATTCTCCACAAGGGTGCCTCTCAACAGCAGAAATAAGGGAAGTTCTCACAGCAGGAGTTCTCTTGTTCTCCCGACTGTAGGTCTTCCCGAGACCTTCCGACTGCAGATCTTCCCATTGATCAATGATCGATCAAAAATCTGCTTGCTAGAACTCGCTGTTTTCGACAGTCTCCTGTTCCTGAGAAACTGGGATCGGTATAAAAATATTCACCTCTGACCAAAGGTTATAGAGAAGCTTAGTAGCTCCTGAGAAATCCAGACAGAGATACCTTACGTAATCCTTAAGTGGCAGATATACCCCCTCAACTTGCGAAGTGCGAGACCACCTCGCGACTAGCCCGTCTGCATCACCGTATACGCTGTGGCTTTGTTTTCGCGTTCATCATGTTCAGGGGAAGGCCAAGGGAACAACCGTGAGAACTTCCCTTGTTTCCAACGTCAATCCTTGTGCATAATTCGAGGGGAGAGGGGCGAGACGTCCTCTCCCCTTGACCGAGTGATAACGACTATATCGGGTCTATTGAACTGGAAACTTCCCTTCAAATATCAGGTTTCGCGCGGCTCCAATTTTGTGGGCGTGGAACAGCGCCCCACTTCCCGCGGAGAGAGAGGCTTTCCTGTCTTCCCGCGGAGTGTCGGCCGGCAGTCGGCTATTCCTGGGGGTCATCGAACACTCCCTCATCGATTCTCACTTTGATATCATCATTGCACCACCCACTAGAGTGGAACCATAAAAGACTGCTGAGCTCTTTCCAAAACCCGCGCAGTGTGCGACGCTGGTCTTGGGCAGGGGAACCAGTGTTCGTTAATGGCATCTGCGAATGGGAAGACTGCAATGAGCAGTGGGTGTAGGAAGCTTCACCGTATAAGCCAACTCCTTACTCGTCAAGAGCAGTTCAAGATGAAATCCCCAGAAGCGGATTTTTGGAATTTGTTTTGACAGACCTTTATTTAAAGGCACTGTTCCGGATAAAAATCGCTTTTCTGTTTTTTTTGCCTATCTTGAAACCGGTCCCATTCTGATTCCAATGATGCTTCTGGAATCGTACTAAACCTTCTGGAAAGAGTTATGGACCCTCAAAAATTGAGCTAGGGAAGCATGGTGGACGAGTTTTCCGAGGCTTGTAACTTCCGTCTTTTGCAGCCAATATATGCGAGCTGACCTGAGTAAAGAGAGAAGTTGAGAATGAAGGGAAGAACGGGGCTTTTGATCGGAAACCATCGCTCAACTCACGATTTGGAGTGTTCCTTTGTTCACGTCGAGAGGCGGAAACGGGCCGGGCTTGCCCACAGCGGCGGGGTTTGCCCACTTTTCTAAGCCGTTTTGCGGCTCCTGGGTAGCTTTTCGTCCCATTTTTTCGACGCTGTTCTGCTTCTGAGAGTCATGAGAGGCGTTTGTCATGAAAAATTCGAGGATGAATTATGAAACTAACCGTATAACTTCTTTCTTTTCCCTCTAATCTAGTATCATTTCACTGGAATCTCACTGCAAAAAGGTCAATAAAGTTCGTTTCGACGCTTACTTCAGACGAACTTCATTGGTACAGTCTTCCCGGGTCTCTTCAGTGAAGAAGAAGACTGTTTCATCCGTTTGAAACTTTTGGCTAATATTGTATTAAAATATGTAATGTATTAGCAAAAGTAGTCAGCTGAATTTTTTTTTCCTGAAGGGCCCAAGAGAAAAAGTCGTAAAAAGGAAAATTCTCTAAAGGATAACAAATTAAAACAGGTAGAATATTATTCATAACTTACATGCTTGCGACTTTGTCGCTCTTGCAACAATATGAAATGAGCAATTTAATCTCGCAGGTAAGCCACGAGATGAGAAAGCGGTCGACCATATTGTGTAGAAGATAATGGAAAATGGATTTGCCTTCGGTTTGATTCCGTAATCATTTTCATGATGATGATTGTGTGCTATTATCAAATAGTTGTCTTATGATTTTGTGAAGCTGCTTCAAACTTGTATTTAACCCGTATTTGTGTACTATGAAAGAATTTTTATTTATACATCTTAATATACCATCATGTATAACGTTTTCAGAATAGGCGTTTCTACAAAACAAACTTTTCAAGTACTTAACATGATCAATGGAATCGTTAAATAAACTAGAAGTCCTAGCTATTCTAAGCACCTCTGTATATATAACAGATGATTTGATCCAAATTGAAATGTTCGAATGAAAATGAGGAAAACGTATCACACTGAATTTAAAGTTATCTGTTTTACTGAAAGGTTTGGTTATAATCACATCATGTATTATCAGGGCTGTGCGGAACTCTTTTTCAATATTTTCGGAACGGAAACGGAAGAAAAATGGTCAAAAAACCCCGGAAACGGAAATCCGGAAACGGAAACGGAACAGACCAAAATTTTTTTGGGTTGTCTCATTCTCACCCTTCGCTGCACCTCATTTCCCGCAGCTCTCGTTCAATAAACAATTATTTCAGTCAATAAACTAATACTTATTCGAAATAAAGTTACTACGAGGCATTTAGCGATTTTGAAGTCTCGCTTCTAGAAATCCGAAAAGGCAACCTTCAAAAATACTCTTTATATGTAGCCGCCTTTCGAAATATTGTACAGCAGGGGTGAGCGGTAATTGCCGTTCGCCAATTGTAGTTTGCTGGCCGCCTTGGGGTTTACCGTTGCCGTTTGCCGAAATTCTATTTTTCATTGTCGCACACTTCTGGTGTACAGCCTCTTTCCAGAAAGTAGTCCAAGCGACACCAGGTGTCCTTCAAGGCTGATCAGAGGTCAATTTCAGATAATCAGCGACTACTTTTTCTTGTTTCAAACCATATTTACCAATTGGAGTGGATATCAAACAATTGGAATTGAAAAATGAAAAAAAAACTCTTCGGCGAGATGCGAAAATTCTCTTATGATCTGCCTTGATCGAGCCTCGCCGCTGCCCGTCCTCACCTCCACTCTGAAGTTTTCAATAATGTTACGAGCAGGTTAAAATGCTAGAATCATGTTTCGATGGGCCTTATGAGTGTGGAAAAACTTGCAGTTCAGTTATTGTTAATTACAAATAGCGCTACTCGGCAGGCAGCCTAGTAGACGTCGGAAGCGTGACAAATATTTGCAGAAACAACTAACTGAAAGGTTTTTGCAACCTCTTCTTTTTATTGATCAGTTTCATCGTTTTTCACCCTTCATTGTCTCGTGCGTTACACGTCCTTTCTCAAATCTTTTTTTCTTCGTTTACAAAATCGGATGTTCTGTTGAAACCTGTTATTGTTTACATTAATTTCAAAACGAGAAAGCAAACAAGAGTGAAAAACTAAAACAGCGTGTTCAGAAGCAAGGTTTTGACGGCTTTGTGGAATTTGAATAACAGGAATCTGAAATATGTACTTCAAAACTATTAGCAATACAGTCTTATTGGACTGCCTCGTTGGACCTGTGACCACATTATATATGCAACATCCCGTTTAAGAAACTTCTTCCGTTCAGGTGAACGTGAAAACTGAAAGAAACCCAGGACAAAAAAAAAAAAAAAAAAAAAAAAGATAGCAAAATAAGAATCACTTCTGGAACCCATTTTAAGTACCTAAGTAACACCAATGTGTTAAATTTCTTCTTTTGAAGCACTAACTTCATATGTAGCTGAGTAATACAAGCAATTGTGGTGCGCCCAGCGCGCACCAGATTTAGTTTTTTGAATCGGATCCACGCGCAACCTTCTTTTGAGAGCTCAGTTCAGAGTGAATGAAGAAAATAGAGCTTAACTGCATTGAAAAAAGCGCGAAAAGTTGGTTTCACCACTAGAAATGGTTTGGAATTGTGGTGCGCGCGAAGCGCACACCAGATTTGGTTTTGAATGGGCCACGCGCGCAACCCGTTTTTCGAAATCTAAGTTCAGGCTGAAGGTAGAAATTAGCTCTAAATTTCATTGAAAAGAGCGCAAAAAGTTGTGTAATATATCCAAAAATGGTTCAGAATGGTTTCCTAGAATTTGAGCAAATTTTGAAAAACCGCAAGTTTTCTCTGTTAACCTCCTTTTTTCAGACGGCGTTCACGATCTTGTGCTACCAGATAAAATTGAGCTAGGGAGCTCGTTTTTGGACAGGAGGCTGGAAATGGATGCAGGTCGCTCCTATTCCATTTTGAACTCGATACCTTTACTTTGAAGGGTACCTCAAAATCGTGGGTTTTCATACTAAATTAGCCGTGGAGCACGAAAACTCCTTTTTTCTGCTACCGCTTTGGAGACCGGGGTGTGTGGGTGAATTCGCAGCCAATCAACACAGTTCGTCGAAGGTAAGTATTGAACTTGTCAGAATTCGTACTCAAGAGACGTCATCGATCGATAATCAATATTATCGATTTTGGCGCTTTTGCACAAAATGCGGCAAGTGGTGATTGCTGGTGGGATTAGTTTGCTTTGGTTGGGGAATTTTGCTCATCAGTCATTATCGACAAATACCAATCAATAATATTGATTTTTCGCCTGTTCCACAAAATGCCGCAATGGTTTTGATTGTTGACGGCGCTAAGTCACTTGTTTGGAAATTGTTCTCATCATGCAAGATCAAATATTAATGATCAATATCGAGTTCTCACATGTTGCAGAAAATGCGACATGAGAGGTATTTTTATGGTTTTGGGTAAGAAATTTCGAAAATTGTACTATATCGTCTGTTAGATGTTTCATCATTCCGAAATGGAAGTCGTTGAACGAAATTGAAGTCAGGAACCTCCGTTAAAAATATGTGAAATTTCTAAAATTTTAGCTCTCGACAGAAGTAACTATTTGAATAAAAAAATTATCAAAAAAGTTTCAAAATGTCTTGAAATATCTGAAAAAATGATTTGGCATAAATTAACCTGGAGTAATAAAAAGCTAGGAAATTAAGTTAAATAACCTGTTATGCGATTTGGGGGTCGATCATTTCACAAGTTTTTCCATTAAACTTATCAAAACGAAATCAAGCGCGCAACGGAGACATTAAGTCATTTTTGAAAGCTGTAATAAGCTTAGGTCAAGCTAGGTGAACACAACGCCCATTCCATATCGTGCTTGATTTCATTTTGATGAGTTTAACGGGAGAAGCTGGTGAAATGATCGACCACCAAATCGCATTTAAGGTTATTTCACTTAATTTTGTAGCTTTTTTATTACTCCAGCTCAATCCACGCCAAATCATTTTTTAAAAATATTTCAAGACATTTTCAAACTTTTTTTTGACCTTTACCAAATCGTTACTTTTGTCAGGAAGCTAAATTTTCAAAAATTCCCTATTCAAACCTGTTTATATCACTAATTATTTATTACTTTATCGAACAACCGATTCTAAGCTTATTTCAGTTTTTGAAAACAAAATCAATACTTTGCAAAATAAATATTGCTGATTAGTGGCTAGCTTGAACTTTTCAACTAGCAAAATTGGCGTCTCAAATTTATCGCACGAAGAAGAAATTTTGTGAAGTAAAGTTTTCGAAAAAAATGCTAAAGTCGCTCTCATGAAGAGATCCCGTGAGTCCTTGTGGGTTAAGTGCTCACTGTGCTCACCTTAGGTGGTGGTTCAGTCAGGTTACAACACTTTTATTCTCCTATGAACGGTTCAACCGCTCCCAATACATAGAGGCACATGCAAGTAACCAACACACGGGCTCAGCCCAACGCCCCGATCGCCCGTCGTCGCAATGCGAATCCCGCGGCGTCGCGACTAATGGCAGCGGCGCGGTTGTCCGCGTCGCGATCAGGCGATCGCGGCGCGACACTAATAGTTGGAGTCGACATTTCAGAGTGTTACAGAACAGCTCCGAAAATGTTGCGAACACATTAGGGTATGAGGCTGCGCAACTTACGATCACGATTTCAACAACTGACGGAAGACTTCGGTAAGTTGTTGAAATTAGTGTTCGCAACATTTCTGTCTCCGCCGAGACTCCTTCCTGGAAGACAGGCTACATATGCAAAAATCTATCTCGAATTTTGTTGCAGTCTTGGCGGGAAACAAGCGAAGAAGTTGAATCTAGAAGAAAAGCTTCACGAAATCAATGAATCTAGCTCAAAAGAAAAATCTACATATTTTCAAAAATTACCCTCAGAAGGCGTTCAGATTCCTGCCACGCCCATCTCATTATCATCATTTTAGAGGTTTCAATCGCAAGCCCCCCAAACTTTGTGAGTGATCTCAGCCAAGCTCAGATAAACACAAAAGGTCGGATGTAATTTTTCAGCGTCTCATGAAACCTTCGAAATCCTTGCATAGACCCACCATCATAGATCGTGTTGCACTATTCTATTCCGTTTCCGGGCCTAAAACTCGGAAACGGGAGCGGAACGGAGCAGCCAAAAAACACCGGAAATACGGAAACGGAATCGGAAATGGAACAGTTCCGCACAGCCCTGTGTATTATATTCAAGTCAAGGTCCAAATAATTACAATGGTATTCATTGAAGTGAGTCTTTTCTAAACTCATTGTATTTTTGTATATATTTTGTAGCCTATCTAGAATGTAGTTTTCGCTACGGTTGTGAATAAAAAGGAGATCATCCATATATCTATAGGGATAAAACATTCTATGGGGAGAAATTTTCTCCACTGAAGATTCATATTCAAAGATTGAAAGCGTTAAATCGGCAAGTAAGGGACTAAAGTTACCACCTTGTGGAACTCCATTGATTTGTTTATATATAGTTTGTCAAAAGGTGCAGAAGCTGTTTTTGAGCAAATAATCAGTAAAATATACAAGATCTGTAGCGGTATAGTACCTATGATTATTATATTTAACTTCATTAGTGTAGTATATAGTTTTATACCCATTAAAAGCAATGTACTTTTTACCTGGATTCTTGAAGCAAATTTGTAGCAATTTTTTAATATTTTTAATGATAACATCATGGGGTAAATTTGTAAACATCTTAGCGAAATCAGCAGAGAATAGTTTTTTCTCTTTCATCTCTATGTCTGTGAAATTATTACTTATATATTTATGTCATTAATTGACCAATAATCAATGAAATTCTTATTTCTGCTTTTAACAGATTTGTTACATTTTTTGAAATGATCTTCTACGTAAGTGAAAATATTTTTTAGTTCTACTGATAATGGTTTGCTTATTCCATTACAATCTCCAGTGATGAATCTAAATTTAACTGGATTTTTATGGAGCTTCGGTACACAATAAATATGTGGAATATTAGCATCAGGAATCATCTTAATTTTCATATTGTTATAAAGTGTTCTGTATCTATTAAATATATCATCAATAGCTTCTCTATCAAATTTTTCATATGTATTGTTACTGTCTCTTATATTGAAGTTATTATTTTGATAGCTAATACCCATTTTTGTGCACATTCTCTGAGAGAATCCCC
Source organism: Aplectana chamaeleonis (assembly GCA_029168955.1). NCBI lineage: Eukaryota > Metazoa > Nematoda > Chromadorea > Rhabditida > Cosmocercidae > Aplectana > Aplectana chamaeleonis. Next base: position 184,793 of record JAPDOI010001187.1, on the reverse strand, counting down.
CGCGATCGTTCACGGATAGAATCCCCTCGGTTTCTGGTAGGGGCCGAGAGGATACTAGCATGGGGCTATCGCGTAACGATCGCGAGATTCTGCCAGTCTCAAACCGGGAGAGTACCGCGTTCGTTCATCGATGCTCCCACGATGCTCTATAGCGGAACCGCAAGGAATCGAGCCTGGGCCTATCACGGAACGATCGCGAGATTCTACCAACTTCAACCTGATGGCAAATCGTGTCTATCAATTGATGTATTCAGGTTGTTACATCGCGGAACCGCGATGAACCGAGCCCGAAACTATCGCGGGATGGTTGCAAGATCCTGCCAGTCTCCACCCCTGATCGTACCGCATCCATCCCCTCTCGATGTTTCACCCAAGCGAGTGTTGCCTATCTGGTCAGCAAGAAGCAATAAGGTATTTCCCTTGCCGTATTCCGTCCTGCTTTACAAATCTGCACATCATGAGAACGCGGAACCGGGGGGAAACGATCACGGTACCATCGCGAATCGCGAGTGTACCACGGTACTAGTGCGAAAGATTCTCTCAGAGTTGTCTGCAGATAGTATTTTTTACAAGTAAAACTATGATTATTGTTTGCTTTATCAAGAGGACATATGATAAAATTGTTCTTGAGTTCATCCAATTCAAATCTATTATATTCATATAAGTATTCATCATTCAAGTTATTGTAATAAAGAAAAGGTTTGAACTTATTTTTGATGTTTGTCTTGAGCCAACTATCCATATCATCAAGGATATTATCATCAGTAATTCGATATTTGACTGAAACTGTCCATACAAATATATCCACTACATTATCAACCCATATATGAATATCTCTTCTAGTAGTTTCATTATTTTGGATATATTTAGTACCGAAACTCAGGATCCTTCTAAGACTTTCATCAGACACCATAGTAAGGTCTCCACTTACAACATGTCCGTGCTTCTTATCTACATATTTCTTATATCTTGATATATTACATATATCAAGATGTAAGAAATATGAGTTAGAAGTTTATCGCGAACAGTGCCTTTAAAGGGTGCCGCGAACTGTTTTAGAACTGTCTTTTGTCAGCCATCAGATTAGCCGTAAGGCGGTGGCAGAAGGTCCGCAGAGTGATTGTTCACCGTGTATGGGCAGTCAACAAAAAGGCGCTGCCGACAACCCGCAATCGATCTATTGGCCTTCCGCGGGAGGGGTTTCGGGACGCCAGCTAGTGGTACCGCGGGAAGTGTGCTGTCTGTATCTGAGACATAAATCTACGATCAACCGCGACGAATCAATCGAACCGTATTATTGCGCAACGATCGATGCCACTATGCACTAGTTGTGACCTGGGGCTCGTGCCCCTTCCTAATTCCTGTCTATTCTTGCTCACGACACGATCTCAGAACGACTGTTAGCTCCTAACCGGCTTCCCATTGGTCCTTCTCGAACAGAGGTAGCTTGGCTCCATAAACAAGTGTACTGGCTCCTGGGGCGGCATGCATGAACGCAGCGAACGGTGTCAGGAGCGCTCACGCGTGCCATGCGCGCAGCGTAGAGCAACGGGCGGCCCCGAAAATCAGACACATCAACACTCGCCACGAAATTCGGGGCCGCCCCGTTGCTCGACGCTGCGCGCGTGGCACGCGGAGCGGCTCCCTACACCGTTCGCTGCGTTCATGCATGCCGCCCCTGGTATCGGCTTTTGAGACGCATCAGGCAGCTAAAATGCCTTTCTGCCAACGGCTTATTATAGGTGCAAGCCTTCTTTCTCCTCTCTTTCAGCAGTGAGTCTTCGTTTGCAGTTTGCTAGCACTCCTTTTCCTGTTATTTTCCTTGATTCTACTGTAGACTGGCAGCTTAACTTTTATTGCCGCCGGCAGGAACAGCAGCGGAGAGTAGAACAAGACGAAGAGACTATAACACATGCCATACGGGTTTAAACATCGTATCTCCTGTTATTGGACACCCTCCAATCAAAACCCCCTTTCCGCGGAAATCGGAGAATAGCTAATCTCCCCCCCCTCCCACCTCAACAAGATTCAGTGACCGAATTTCGAAAAATTCATCAATTTTTCCATGAAATCATAATTCACATAGAATGAAACGAACTTACAAAAGCCTTTGAAAGCAGTTAACCCTGCATACATTTCTGGAACGGAAATTTGGACTCCAGCAACGCTCGCGTACCGCTTACGTACCCTGCGCGAGGTGAGCTTTATCTTTCAAACGTTATCAGATGTTTCAGAGAACGTTGAATCTTCAAATCGTTTAAAACTATGCATCTAGGACTTAAAGGCACAGTCCAAGCTCAGGGTCGAAATCTGAGATTTCCACGTAATTGTGAAGTAGACCCACCCTGTATATCACCTGCCAAGTGCGAGCTCTCAATTCACCCGAATAAGCGAGTTATAGGAGGAAGCCACCCTGGGGCGCCCACAACGAGAAGCCACTTTGGCACGCCCCTTTTACCATCTTTCGAGTTCAGCAGTGACGAGATAAGCGAGTCTCCGATCAATAGCCCCGTTCTTCCCTTCTTTCTCAACCTCTCTCTTTGTTCAGGTCGGCTCGCTTACATCGGTTGTAAATGACGGAAGTTACAAGCCTAGAACAACTCGTCCACCATGCTCCCCAGCTCAAATTTTGAGGGGCCATAACTCCGTTCCTAAGGGGTGTTGTACGATTCCAGAGACTTCATTGGAATAAGCACGGGAAGATGGGCAGAAAAACTGAAAAACGATTCTGAGGTTGGACTGTGCCTTTAAACAGGATTGACCTGGATGAAGACTCGGAGCAACGGGGGATCGTATAATTTTTTGAAACTTTTTGAAAAAAAAAAGATTTGGGGGGCGACTCGCAAACTTTTTGGTGAAAAATGGGAAAATTCTGCAGAGGAACCTTCTCTGCTTATTAGCTGTCGGGTTTTCCGTTTCTTTTTTTTTCAGATTTATTTAGCATTTACAAGTTTTCAGTCTTTTAGTAAGATTTGTTTAGCATTTTAGATTTTCCATTGGAATCGTTCAAAACTGCTCATCAAGAGGGCTATTGAAGTTGCTCGGTTTTGAAAGGGCCACATGCGCAAGTTCTTCGAAATATAAGTTCGGGGGGAACGTGGAAATTAGCTCTGAATTGCATTGAAAAGAGCGCAAAAATTAGTGTGGTAACCCAGAAATGGTTTGGAATGTTTCCTTGGTTTTCGAGAAGAGTGAAAACCCGCTCGTTTTTGTTGTTAATCTCTTTTTTTTCAGACGGCGTTCACGATGTTGCGGGCACACTTAAAATTGAGCTAGGCAGCTCATTTTTAGACAGGAGGCTGGAAATGGATGCAGGTCGCTCCTATTCCATTTTGAACTTGATACCTCAAAGGCATCATACGCGCAGAAAACCGTATATTATTTTTTTCATGTTTTTGTGTAGCTTGGCCTCTCTAGTGAACGAAAATGTCGAAGGGACCCATGAAAAAACTTCATTCAAAAAGAAAAGTCAATCGGAGCACACTGTAAATACGAGTTTGGATTTTGCGCCAGGATCCTTTTTGGAGTTTTTCTGCTTTTGGAAGCCTCGTCACTGTCATTTTCGGAGTTTTTCTGCATGTGGAGTTTGTGCCGTAACTATTTTTCATGTTGTCTTACAGTCGCACCAACATTCTAGGAAAAAGTGCTAGATGACTGGTGAGAATTGGTCTCGGATCTTCATCTTTGACGCCTTCCGACCTCATTGTCCAACGTTTTTGACGCGCCAAAGTTTACCAGTGTGGTCTAATGGGCTCAATCATGAAATTGAACCTGGAAAATGAAAATTGATTTCCAGCGCGAACGATGCCTTTAACGGCAGAATAAAAGGCGGATAAACAAGCATTAAAGGCAGTGTTCACGATGATCATCCTCGTTGACTTCCCACAGTAAAATGATAGGGGAGAAGGATCCAAGGCTCCCAGTGCCAAAGGAACGGTAGAAAACGAGCCAGAGTGGCAAGATAACGGCTCCAAACAAGCGTTTTGGTGCCCCAGACATGTCCCGTGCCTCAGATCCGCCCCTTGAAAGGAACAAATGAAGACTTAGATTATAGGAATGACCAAGTGAAGGAAGTGCTGATAAGTGAGCTGTTTGCTTCATTGCACTCCTAGGTATCATCCTTCTAGCGGTACACTCCTCCACGCTCAACAATCAACGTAAACAAGGGAGAGCCTATTTTGGCTCAAAAACGCGTCTTTTGTGTCCTTTTTAAGCATGCCTTGCTATATAGGGCACCAGACCTTCCGTAAACCGTGGAGATATTCGAAGTGAAATTTATCGTGAACACTGCCTTTAACGAAAATATCGTCAATCAGGGAGCCGGCCGACAATAGTAATTAGCCGTTATACCTTGGTTTTGAGCGTTTTTTTCCCGCGAGATTCCAGTTTTTTTTCCCTCATTTTTACTTCTCTGGCGAACTAGGGCGTCGACAACAGGTTGATCCGCCCACCATGAGTCACCGCTGGCCAACGCGCCGACATTCGGCGTGGCCGTGGCCGCGAGTTATGCTCTGGTCGATGTCGAGCTGTTGCACAGCAATTACGGCCGCGAGTTATGATCTCGTCGATGTCGAGCTGTTGCACAGCTAACGCTCTAGTTACAAGGGAAGTATACGATGCATTTTTCAGGCATGCTGTCAATGATGAGAGAGCAGTCGGTTCAATTACCCAAGTTTGCGGTACATTGGCCCCGCCCAGCATCTGGAGCTCCTGCCTATCCGGTGGTGACCCCAGTGGAGGCTGGGAGACCCAGCCGCGACGCGTGTTGGTGTGCCGAGCGCGACGCGTGTCGGTGTGCCGAACGCGACGTGTGTCGGAGTGCCGACCGCCACGCGTGTCGGAGTGCGGACCGCGGCGAATGTCGGCGTAAAGTAGTACCTAAGCTAGATGAAACAGTCCTGTAGGATGTGAATTGCTGCTATATAGGCCGCTAAACGGGACACATCGAGTTGTCAACAGCCCGACAGCAGGCGGACGTCGCTGGGCAACGGGCAGGCCTCAGGCTGACAATACGCGCGATTTGACTTGTCAACAGGGAGCGGTTTATGAAATGACAACTTATCAACCTGTTGTCGACGCCCCAGTTTGCCTGAGTATCTTCTAACATCGGCATGGATCCTGAAGAGACTTTGCGTTTCCCATTGGAGGTTGGCGCCAACTCGGTGCCCCTGTGTCATATCATATGGCACCGAGTTTGCGCCAGCCTTAACCGTGAACGCGAAGTCCCTTCAGGACCCATGCCAACGTTACATTCTCATGAGGAAAGCTCAAAAATCGTTTTTATCACGAACCCTGCCTTTAACACGAATCTGAGGTACTTTCCTCGATTTATGACAGCTTGCAGAAGATTACGCTGGGTACACAGTACATACATAGCTTGGGCAAAGTATACGACTTCATTCAAAATTCCTATTCAGGTGTTATATAAAAGTGAAAAACTACTTTTGCTTGACCGAAAACGCTCCTCATTCATATTGACTTCTCGAATTCGAGATCGATGATTAGAGCACCTTCCTTCATTCGAGAGCTCCTTCTGTTAAAGGTTAAAAAATAGTACACCCTGGTGTTCAATTACAGGAAATACGGTATGCAGCGGATGGGAAACAAGAGACAGGGCTAGGAAAGTGCACAACGAAACAACGGGCGACAAGCCAGCAGGGAAGGCGAGATCTGAGGCCGTAGTTGTACACCAGAGGAATGAAAAGCCCCGCGATGACATTGTCGCCGCTTGGCGCGTGGATCAGGGACTCGTCTGCAAGGTTGCGCCTTTTACGTCTTTGACGCAATATTGCGGACCAAAAATTCCCGGGCGTTTCAATTGTATTTTATTGATATTTCACGCTTCAATCACTTTTTTATTGCCAGAAGTCACTAGAAATCTATTGCTCCTGTCATAGCAGTGCTCGTTATGTCGTTTTGGTGGTATTTTTACAGGTTTAGATCTGAAAAATAATCAGCTGATGGAAATTGGCAAATTTCCAACGGGGTAGGTCCCGCAAGGATACAGTATACAGTGCCGAGGCGTGTATAACTGCTTGATGCGGGCTTCCGGTGCGTTTTTCTGGGACAACTCTTCCTTTTGTCATTCCCCAGCACACTTAGTACGCACATAAGTGGTAGTTGTCTTGCTATTTCCGCAGCGTCCCGCTGGTGTATAACTATGGCCTGAATTCGAAATGGAGTCAAGAAGCGGTTACGAAAGAGGTGGAACGAATAGAATGTGAAGCAGGATAAATGTCAACAAATATCAAGTGGATACACATTTTTTCAATTCTCAAAAGTCATATCGTCAGCGTCAATCATTAAGGAAGCCGCAACCAGCCATTTGGTACATGATCAATCGATCAGTAGCCATCTTCTATTCATTTTCCCGCATGCAATTTCTAGCGCCAAGCAGCGTCAGGGCTTCCTTCTTGGGTTACGCACACCATATTTAGGGGAATGAGACGAGATCACGCGTTATCAAGTTTCGAAGTTGTGAGCCGAAACACGCAAATACATTCTCCAAATTAATAAGTGAAAGTCAGTAATTGCACGCCGTGGCTGGCAGTTGTGCGCCACAGTGCGCGAGCGCGATAATTCGTGCCATAACGCGGCATGCTCAAGAGTAAAGTTGAGGTCTCGAGTGGAGCTCGCGTAATGAACTTCTCGCAACAAAAAGAAAGAACGAAAAAAGCAAGAAAAACAAAAAAAGTTGACTCGCACAAATACAGCTTATGGCAAGAAAAAAAACTAGTATCAGCATGAACGAGCAAGATGCAGGTGGAACAGCAAACATAACCTCTGTTTCCACGTGAAATTTACCGCCGTTGATCGCGTACGTGTGCGCGTATGTGCTGCGTTTTTTCCCCCACACTTTCTCGCTGTTTCTGCCTTCACTATGCAAAAGCACGCGAAGGGTCAAACTGAATTTGCCTCCGAAGCAACGGATAAACGAGACAGAATTGTAGATTTTCCGAGACGACACAGCTGTTGAAGAGAAATATTTACCATATTAACTGCACAATGACTAAGATTCCCAGGCAAACTGGGGCGTCGACTACAGGTTGATCCGCCCACCGTGATCACCGCTGGCCAACGCGCCGATATTCGGTGGGGCCGTGGCCGCGAGTTGTGATCTGGTCGATGTCGAGCTGTTGCACAGCTAGCGTTTTCGCGCTTTAGAAAAAAGAACGCATATTTCAGGCATGCTTCAAATGACAAGAGTGCAGCGGGTTCAATTACCCAAGTGTTGTTCATTGGCCCCCATCCGGTGGTGGCCCCAGTGGAGGCTGGGCGACCCAGCCGCGACGCGTGCCGGTATAGAGTAGTCCCTAAGCTAAACAGTGCAGTAGGCCGCTGAAAGCGACACAAGGAAAAGTCATCAGCCCAACAATAGGCGGACGTCGCTGGGAAACCGGCAGGTCTCAGGCTGACAATGCGTGTGATTGAGTGAGCAATTTATGACAACTTGTCAACCTGTTGTCGACGCCCCAGTTTGCCTGAGACCGCAGCAGCACCTTAACAATCACTGTACCGAGACGGTTTTGATGGAGTATCTTGAGCCTCGACAACGCCGCGATAGCACTTACTCGCAGTCGGTCGTATTTTAGTGAAGGCTCGCCTTCCGATCGCGAAACCATCTTAGATAAACTAAAGCGGCACTATCTCGGCACTGTCGCGGCAATTTCCTCCAATGAACAGCGCGATTCTAGCGACCTTGGGGAAAGCCTTTTTTTTGGACAATCTTTCTCACGGCTGCAAACAGCTGACTGGAATGTTATTCGCTACTAGTCTAAAATTCTTACTTATCGATTTACATGATCAAAAAATGCCTTCGCGACCGCCGCGCGATACGCACGCCGACGGCGATGGTGGACAGTTTCATTCGGACAGACTTCATGTATCCCACGCCTGACCGTGAAAGGTCAGTTGCCGGGCAAGAGCGGACAACAGAATGTTAGAAGCAACCCATAAAGAGACACGAAGAGGCAGAAAGGCGCAACAATCCATTGGTCATGAACATGGAACCGTGAATAAACATTTATTAGATGACCAATACTGTCATTTCTTTTTCAGAGCTTGCTTGGCCCTCTTTGCCTCGTTAGCTGCATCATTTTGTTCGACTTCAGAGACTTGTGCACTGTGCGATACAATGCGCTGCTCTGACACGACATGAAAGGCCCTTAATTTGTATATAGGTAAGGGTGAGTATACGTATTTATTATTGCACAAATGATATAATAGATGTCTTACTTCGATAACAGTGTTGCCTAGGAAAATATACAATTACATAACACTGCTTCATATCAATTACGGTTGCTTCTTCAACATATGCGTTTAACAAAAACGCCTCTCCAAAAAGCGGCTCAGCATCTTTCAAGTGGGACGCCCCAAGCGTGGTTTCCCGGAGCCCAATAAAAACATTCGACGGATACTAAACTTCTGCATGAACATGATGTGGCCGCTACATGAATGATTGTGTCCACAACGAAACGTTAATACCAGCTTGAAGCAATCGGTTGCACCACCGATCTGAACGGTGAACTTATATGTCAGCTAGAGTAACGAAAATCTTAAGACCCCGAATATATGGCTTTTCGGGATCGATTCTTCCTGCCCTTCAACAATCCGGGAGGAGTGGCTTATTACTGTGAAATGGACAAAGTGAATGGACTTTCCCTTGACCAATACCATGCAAAAGCATATCTTTCCCACGCTCGGAGCCCAGAAATTCGAGGAGTCATCCCTCCTTGTTGATCTCAACAAAACTGAGAGGGGAAAACGGCTATCTCGGCGAATCGGTGAATGAAAATTTACGAAAAAAAACGGTAAATTCACACCCTGATCGACTTACTTGACTTAAACGGTTGGCTTTTGCCTGACGCGGTCATTCCGCATCTTCACCGAGGTATGCCGTCCTAGTTGTCGGCCGTGTCCATTTGTCACGGTCCTCAGCCACAATTTGAACACAATCCATCCAATGGTCGCCATTCCACTTCCTGCAAAGTAAAACATCGCGCCTCAATCGCCTTTCAACGCCGAGTGATTTCAAGTCCTCCTTCACCACATCCGTCCCAAACTTTCGCCTACGTCCAGGCGGCCGTTTCCAGACAGGACTTGGAAACATCCTTAGAGCATATTGAACAAGCCTATCTGGCGGTCTTCTCAAAATATGCCCCAACAGACGAAGACGACCTTCCGTTGCCGCTTGAGATGGCATTGGGAGATGTTAGCACCTCCCTCGCGTCAAACGTTGATGTAAGGCGTCAATCTCGTTGTAGAGATCTTCGTTGTGGCACAACCGCGGCCAGAAATATCCGAGCAAACGTCTAAACAGCTTCCTCTCAGTGCAATCCAACTTTTCCATCTGCGTCTTCGGTGCTGTCCAAGTCTCCGATCCGTACATCATGATAGGGCGAATAGCGGATAAGTAGACGCGCAACTTAACTTCCTTCGCGATGGGGATAGACCACAAACACTTGGTTAGAGAATTGAATGCAGACGTAGCTTTCGCACATCGCTGTAGAATATCCGCTGCATAACTACCATCGTTCTTCAGCAAACAGCCCAAATAACAGAAATCTTCCACCAGTTTGATACGTTCACAAACTCCCGTTGAAGGCCTCTGAGAGATCCACATCTGCTTGCATTTGTCCGGACGAAGACGAAGCCCATGGGCTGTAGCATACTTCGAAACGAGGTTCACAATCCTTTGCAGTTTTGCGTTGTTTTCAGCGAAAACACAATGTCGTCGGCGTACTTCAGGTCGAAAAGGGAGCATTCTGATGGTGTTAGGATCACGTCCGCAGGAAATTGTTCTGCAACTCTACCCATGATGTCATCAAAGGCGAAGTTCAAAAGAAAAGGTCCTGCTACGGCTACTTTCCTTACTTTTGTTTTCACCTCGAAGGCTGACGTAAATCCGACAGGTGTACGAACTGCTGCTGTTGTTCCTTTGTTCATGTCCTCGATTAGTCACACATACTTTTCAGGGACTTCAGCGGCTCGGAGAGCGTTGAGCAATCGATCACGATGAGGCGAGTCGAATGCGGCCTCAAAGTCCAGAAAAGCAAGCTGTAATGGCTTCGAATACCGCTGCCACGATTCAATTACTCTTCTCCCGACGAACACTTGGTCGATGGTCGATCTTCCAGGTCGAAAACCGGCTTGATCCTCTCTGGTCGTTTCCTCACGATGTTTGATGAGTCGCTCGAGATTGATACGTTCCAAAACCTTGTACATGACACGCAGTAGAGAGATCCCCCTATAGTTCTTCGGCTCCGTGACGGATAACTTCTTGTGAAGGCGTACGATGATCGCATGCCTCCGCGAATCGGGTATCCTTTCGCTCATCCATATAGCACGGATGGTGTTGGTCATTCCACGAATCCCAGACGGAGGAAGAGCTTTCAGCATTTCAGCAGTGATGTTGTCATCTCCACCTGCCTTTCCATTCTTCATTTTCCGGACACAATTCAAAACTTCAGCCTCAGTCGGCGGTTCCTCACTGACATCGTAATGAGCTCTCTGAACATGCGGGAGCTCTGGGGCATGTAGATCGAATCCACACCGCGGGTGTGGCTAAGGAGCAATTCGGCTGGTACACACAACGCGCGCGACGGTTAAACGCTGTGCGCGCTCATCGTCCTTGGGGCGCGTTAACCGAGGGCACTCAAAAAAGTTGTTGTTTTTCCATTTCGGCCGTTCCCCTTTACCGTTTTTTTTTGTATTTTGTTCATGTAGGTTGATGTGGCAGACGTAGGGTCGGCGTCTGAATCAATATCATCAGGGCTAAAATGGGACTACGACTACTTTTTTCGAAGGTCCTCGGTTAACGCGCCCCAAGGACGATGAGCGCGCACAGTGTTTTTCCGTCGCGTGTGCTAGCCGAACTGCTCCTTAGCCACACCCGCGGTGTGGATTCGATCCACATGCCGAGCTCTGGTACTGATGGCGCTGGACGATTCAGTCATGAACTGAAGTAATCCTTCCATATTGGCAGCGTCGCATCACCAACTGCAACTCCATTGGTAGAGTTCAAGACAGGAGAACATCTCTTCATCTTCTCGCTATCCTGTCGCAGCAACGTGTAGGCTTTCCTCGGGTTCTTCTCCTCCCAAGCCTTCTCAAAATCTTTGGCTCTACACGTTCATTCTCGATCGCGGTCACTTTGAAGCTGCCGACGCAACTTCCTCCTCAGGCGCTTCTCCTCCACGAAGTTTCCTGCAGTTCGGAGAGCACATACTCTGTTGTAGGTAGATGTTGTTTCCTCTGAGACGTAGGCGAGCTTCTTCTTGGACTGTACAAGCGGGAGTGCCTCTTTCGAAGCGTCCTTGACGAAGGAGTCCGCGTCGCAAATTTTCTTCTTAGTCCGTACTCCAATATGAATCGAAACGCGCTGTCGGAATTTCCTTCTGCATTCTTCATCCCTGAGACTTGTCATATCAATCCTCTGGAGAGGCTTAGCCCCTCGCTTCCTCTTATGAATCCTCGCAGTGAAGTTCAACAGAAATGGACGGTGATCCGAATCGAATCCGACATCCAACACAGCTCTAGATCTTCGAATGTCCGATACTGGAATATTCCTCGTCAGAACATAGTCAAGCTGTAGCTTCAAACTTGTCAGCTCCCGCTTCCGCTGCTCTTCTGGAGATAGCTGGGTTGTTCCCTGCCACGTAAGCTGATGGCGGCGACGATTCCTCTTGAATGTCGATGCATTCAAGATCAGACCACTGCGTTCACAAAAGTCGACAAGGCGGTAGCCATTGTCAGATGTTTGCTCCACTGGGTAGAACCATTTCCCGAGTACTTCGAATTCCTGATCAAGCCCCATCTTCGCGTTCGCGTCGATTCCCACAACAGCATGTTGGCAAGGTATCCTGGCTAGCAACGTATTGAGTTCCTCGTAGAAGGCATCCTTGGAATTGTCTTCGGCGGTTTCGGTGGGCGCATGAGCACTCACTATCCACAGATTGAATCCTCTGTGGTCCCGCAATCGCACAAATGCATTCCTACACGACGTTGAGCCGAATTCGTCGATCATAGCATTTTAGTCCTTCCTTACAGCTATCGTACATCCTCCAACTCTCCTATCATCAGCGTCACCGCAGTACTCTCCGACGTTGATTACGGGTCTGTCTTTGAGGCGAGTTTCCTGCTGAGCCGCAAACGGTGCATGGAAGTAGCTCAGAAGATTGGACAGCGCAGGTTGTTGGATATCACTCGACAATGACCGGCAATTCAGGATGGCGAAATTGTGGCTTGTGGCCAAAGACTCCATGAACTCCCTAGGTACGGATCCTCAGGTGCTATGGACCAGAGGCCTTGGTGTGCCGGACGGCGACACCTTTATGCAATGTGCGGGATACTTTCGCGATAGAGTTGTGCACGCTATATCGCTCGAACGTTCCCTGTGTACACTCAAACGTCTGCTGGGTTCAGTAGAAGCAGGGGCACCAACGAGCAGGTACCAACAGATTCGTATACACACCCTGATCGACAAACACAGATTACGCGTGTTGAATATTCCGACAAGGGGTGTGCGGTATTAGGCTTTCGGCAATCTTTTTGAACGAGAACTTTTTTTTCGGTAAATACGGTAAAAACTTTAGGTCCTTCGTTTCGTCAGCTATTAGGCTCCCAAAGAAGGTATACGAAGCGTAGGTCGGAACTGCCAAAACGACTATTATCGTTAGTATCTCTTGTGGCTCAATAGTGAACCTGCGCAGTATGCCGCCCCGAGCTGCAGGTTCCAAGGAGTTACAAGCTTAAAAAGGTCGTGCTTTTTGTACCTCCCAAAATGCGCATTAGTCTTCGGAAAACCAGGAAACGGGCCTCATGTGTTCAGCGCCCAAAACTACCCCCCCCCCCTTGAGCAAAGTTTGGGTGAAGGCACATATCCGATACTTCGTCCAGGCTGACAGCGTTTTGGACGTCAACGGATTTTCGGTTGGTCATTCATTTATACCGATTAGGGGGCTCTGGAAGCGTTTTAGAAAAATGTTACAGATTTGACTCAAATTCCTCATATGGGGGTCTTCCGAGGCCTGATCACGGATCTGTGGTTCATTAGTCGATTTTCCAAGGTTTTCGGCTAATTTCGTCCGAAGCTTCCCAACCGGGGAAAATTTCGAGGGAAAAACGCCACTTTCGAGATCTCCGGATTTCTACGAAAGATATGTCTCAAAGTCATTCTCTGAGGGTTATTTGAAGTGCTAAACACGAATCTGGGGTCCATTTATCGATTTTCGCAATTTGCGGTAGATTACGGTGGGTATACGGTAGTTTGGTCACAATCTCAGATTTTACTCAAAATTTGTAAACGGAGGTTATTCGGGGTGGAAAATACGAATTTAACGTCCGTTTGTCGATTTTCAAAATACTAAGGTGGGTTTTGACTCCTAAATGACATGTTACCTACCTTAAACTTCAGTAAACCTCAAAATTTCGACAAATCGACTTCAGATTCGCGTTCTCCACCCTGGATTACCCTACAATACAACTTTTGAGCTAAATCCGGAGACATTTTATGAAACTCCGAAAAAAAATGCCTCCGCCTTTTCGCGAGACTTTGAAAATGCTGATAACTTTTTGAACCTGCAGCTCGGCGCGGGATACTGCGCATTTTCACTATTGAGCCAGAAGAGATAGTAACGATACTAGTCGTTTTGGCAGATCCAACCTACGCTTTATATACTTCCCTTGCCAGGGAAACAAATTTTAGAGGGTCTCCACGCTAACGAGACTACAGTGTCTCAGAATTCTCAAACTGAACTATTTCATGAATAGAACCTATAAACGAGAGAACTCCTTTAATTGAAAGAGTGGCGTTTCAAAATGTTCAGTATTTTGTCCCTAATGCGCCGAACGATACTGAACCTTCCGACACAGAATCTTTGTGGGATCTCCTAGAGAAGTGGAAAGTACCTATTGAAAAGAACAGTTGAAGAAGGGTCAAGTAATGTTGGAAATTTTCCAAAGTGGGGGTCGCTACCAAACTTGAAAATTAGGGGGGGGGGTAGCACCGCCAAATTTTTTCGTTTCCTTTTTTTTCGATTTTACCTGAGCTATACCACAAAATGTTTCCTTCATAACCACGAGTTGTTCAGACTGGTTTGTCAACCGCTGGTTACCTAAATACTCGTCAACACTGCTATTGTCCTATAGCGGAAAAATGGTTTAAGGGGACCTTCCAATGTCATGTACTATGCTCTGATGTGCGTAACTCGGCGGTTCGGTAAAAAAAAGATTCAGTAATGAAGCAGAAAAAAAGCGAAGCTGCTCATATAGAAAGAGAAATAAAAAAATTTCCCGTTGGAAAAAGTGGTGTTAATAGGCCGCTTTTTTTCCAAATGGCCCTTACAGCCTTGGTTCTTACTTATAGAAGGCAGCAGTCGAACAGAAGGCGTATCTGCTGACTGGTTATGGGAAACTACGTTAGCTGGATTTTTTCTGAATAAAATTTCTGAGGTTCATCACCTCACTTTTTACATGGTGATGTGGAAACCTCAAATTCAGAAAAAAATCCAGCTACTAAATACTTTTCGATTACCATTCAATAGGTGCATTTTTTGCTCGGCTTTCGCCCTCTAAAATGAAAACCAAGGCTGAAAAGGCCATTTGGAAAAAAACGGTCTTTTCGCACCACTCTTTCCAACGAGCAATTTTTTCTTCCATTTCTCACTCTACATGAACGGCTTCGTTTTTTTCTTCTTCACTACTGGGTCTACATATTTTACCGAACCGTTCAGCTACGCACCATAAGAGCAACGTATGTACAATGCGTTCAGAAAGTATAGGGACACCCCCGAAAATCGAGGTTTCCAATAAAACTTTGCGTTTGGTGATCAATACTGTTCATCAATGAATTCAGCATCATGGAAAACCTATGTTTGATAATTTATATAACAACTGTGAAATTTTGTAAGATTTTATCTCAACTTTTAGAACTTTTCGCCGTTCAGAAAGTATAGGGAGATCCTTCGAAAATTCAGATTTTTTAATCCAAACAAAATTTTCCGTTGCAAGTTCGCTACATAAACTCAAGATGAGTACATGTGATATCTTTATTCCTAAAATGGCTCGTGGTACTGCTCTAACTGCTGCTGAACAAGCTCAAATTCGTGCGCTCAGCGTTGCCGGGTTGAGCCAACGTCGAATCGCTACCAAGCTCGGAAGATCTGTCAACTGTATCAACCAGATCCAGATTCCTACGGTACTCTAAAACGTACTGGACGGCCGAGGAAGATCAGCAATCAAGATTCGCGGAGAATTATTCGGCTCTGCTCCAACAGCACACTGTCGCTGAACCAGATTAAGTCTGAATTATCGCTCAGTGTTTCGAAAACGACAGTCTGGAACACCACAAATGGCGATAGTAACATTGTCCGACAAGTGATGAAGAAGGCCCCGTCGTTATCTGCAAACCACAAAGAGGCTCTACTTGAATTTGCAAACAGGAACATGGCGACTGATTGGGCAAAAGTAGGGAAGTCTCACAAAATCCGGAAAAAATCGAGAAATGACGCACAAAAAAATTAGGTCATCTTTTCCGACGAGAAGAAATTTAATCTTGACGGACCGGATGGTGCTCGATCCTACTGGCGAAATCTGCGCAAGGATCCATTGATTTTCAGCAGACGGAATTTCGGCGGTGGCTCGCTGTTGTGTTGGGGAGCATTCAGTAGCGAAGGTGTTTAGGAATTGGCCTTCACTTCTTGTCGCATGAACTCGGAGGAATATCAAGAAACTCTTCGCACAGATCTACTGCCATTTATGTCCGGAACACGACGTCAGCGTTTCACTTTCCAGCAAGACAACGCGGCGGTAAATGTGTCCAGGTCTACAAAAACCGTGCGCCAGGTTTATGCCAACAATAAGCAGTACAGAACGGTAGATGAGCTGAAGGTCGCTATCCTCGAAGCGTGGGCCAATCTGGATGAAAACGTCATCGCCAATTTGATCAATTCTATGCCAAAGAGAATTCTTGAGATCATTGCTAATGGTGGTGCAGCTATTTCATTTTAGATTGTATGTTTAATTCTTTCTTTGTTCAATAATTTTTGTTTTTGTGTTGTGTCCCTATACTTTCTGAACGGCGAAAAAATCTGAAATTTGAAATGGATTCTTGTAAAACTGCTCAGCTGTTATAGAAATGAACAAATAGAGGTTTTTCACCTTGTTGAATTCATTTATGAACAGTATTGATAGCCAAATATAACATGATTTTGAAAACCTTGATATTCGGGGGTGTCCCTATACTTTCTTAACGCACTGTGTGACACTGGAAGGCTCCCAAAAACCCATTTTTCGCTATTGGACAATCTCACGCAAACTGGGGATCGGAACCCCCTCCGACAGCCGTCGGAGCGGTCAAGGACGTGGGCTCCGACAGCCAAAATGGGCGGAGTCGTTCCCCCTGCTGCTGCACTCGGTGCCCCTGCAGCCGCGTTCGATGCCCCTGCTCCGGCACCTTTTAGGTGCCCCTGCTGCTGCCTTTGGTGCCCCTGCTCCAGCCCTTTTAAATCCCCCCTCTGCAGCCGTGTTCAGTGCCTCTGCTCCAACCTTTTTAAGGTGCCCCTGCAACCGCCTTCGGTGCCTCTGCTCCAGCCCTTTCAAGGTGCCCCTGCAGCCGCCTTCGGGGCTGAGCAGTGCCAAAAGGGCGCGGCCTGATGATGGAGAGCCGTATTGATAGATCGCCGCGATCTATCGGTGCTGCTCTCCATCATCACGCCGCGCACTTTTGGCACTCTGCTCAGCCCCTTCAGGGCCCCTGGTTCAGCCCTTCTAAGATACCCCTGCAGCCGCGTTCGATGCCCCTGCTCCGGCAATCTACCGTGACTTAGGCGTCGTTTAGTTAGCATTGTGGTCAGGGTTGAGCAGCGTTGTGGTTGGTCACAACGGGGGTCGTAAATTTTTTGGAAATTTCGGAAAAAAAAATAAAAATTTGGAGAGGGGTCGCCAGATTTTTGGAAAAAATAGGATTTTTTAAAATCACATGGTAAGGTAAAATGAGGTAGGAGTAGTCAGTCGCGTGCGAGGTGTATGCATTTTCAACAATATAAAAGCAGATTATATACAGAGGAGCTGTTTAGAAAACTGATACCTTTTTGACAAATTGACAATTAGACACTAAAAAAAAAGCTTTAAAAATTTTTGGCCCCAGGGGTCGTAAAAATTTGGGTTTTTTTTTTGGAAAAAGGAATGGGACGTAGTCGTAGCCGCGACAAAAATCGCCACAACGGCCTGCTCAACCCTGATTGTAGTTGTTGGCTACATACAGGCTACACCATATTTGACGCCTAACTCGAAATTCGGTGAAAAGGGCGGTGATAACAGGGTTCCCGGACCTAATTCACATCGTGGGGTGGATAGTTGATCAAGGGGAACTGACCGCTCATTTCGGGGTTTGGAGAACTTTGGTTAAAGGCATCGTTCACGATGGATTTCGTTTTCGAGTTTTCCATATATAATGAGAACTCTGGTACCCTATATAACAGCTACGTTGAAAAAACCGCGAAAAAATCACTGAAATCTACTTTTTCAGACCGAAAATATTTTATTCGAAGGAAGAGTCGATCGTTAGAGATCACTAATTTGACCAACGATCTAACGATCAAATGAATTTCTGTCTCTTTCAAGTGATTTAGGGAGAAGAAAAAGTTAATCGATATGCGTAGAAAAGTCATTCTTCACGTAATATTAAAGTATATTCCATCAATTTCCCCTCAGTTGTACTGTACCAATTGTTGATCATTTAATTATATGATGGCTGACAGCGAATTGTGTCAGATGACTGACGGAGGGCCGGCCCCTTTTGACGGAATTTGAGACATTCGACCTCATTTACCTTCACAATAGGGCATTTTTAACCGGAGAAACTTTCCCTACGTTCTTAGGTTTGCCCAGGAAATCATTCGAACAAAAAAAAACGGTGAGTGGTTTTCAGCGCGTACGATGTCTTTAAGTTTGAAATATTCGATCAGGGATAAGCGGAAATTGATTTTTACACGGAAATCGAAAACGAAATCCGAAAAGAAATTTAAATACCTCGAAAACGAATGGACGAAAATGCACTGGAAGGCGAAAAACGGAAAAAATGTATGTATAAATGACAAATCTAGCATTGGTTCGATGACGAGATGTCATCGAACTATGTGCTAACACATCCATAAGGATCGTTAACGTGATCACAGGCGTTTGGACGTGCAATATTGCAATATGCGGAAAGCCAGCGCTCGCACAGCCCGCCTGCCGAAAGCCAGCGCTGCCACTTTCGGCAGGTGCACCGGCTGTCCGCCAGCCTGATCCATATCTGACGTATTCTACGGCGCTCCGATCCCTAGTTTGTCTGAGATAGCTATTATGACGAGTTTTTGGGTCACGAGCGGTCGACACAGCAATCTGGGAAAGCTAAAACTGTGTGAAAAACCGTTTGAAGAGATTCTGACATGATTGAATGCCTAATCAAGCCGGCGTGAAAAGTCATGCTTCTGTCCTTTGAGCTCGCGCCGAAGGGGGGATTACATGTTGAAGTAGGAAATCACGAGATTTTTTTTTGAATCCAGCTCATTTAGTTTTCGATAACCATTCAATAGGTGCATCTTTTGCTAACTGCCGCCTTCTAAAAGTGGAAACCAAGGCTGAAAAGGCCACTTGGGATACGCGGCCTTTTCGCATCACTTTTCCAACGGGCGATTTTTCATTTTCTCACTGTACATGAGCGGCTTTGCTTTTTCTAATTTGCCAAACCGCTAAGTTACGTAAGCAGGGTAAAGCACCCTCGGTTATCATAACCAAGGGGGGCCGCAGCTCTGGGCCCGAGGAAGGGTGGATGGGGGGGGGGCAAGATTTTCACTGGTCATCATGCGAAAATTGGAACTGAGCCGTGCGAAAAATTTTCGATTAAATGAAATATTATACAGCTTACTGCAACAGTGAAAGGACATGGTGCGGTTGCGGTCACACACTAAAACTACGGTGAAAAAACCTGGCTCTTTGCCAGATTTCATTATCGATCGACAGCACAGCTGATTCCCTGGATGAGTTACGGGTTTTCTTTTTCATCTTCGTCGCTTCGGCATTATTATTGTTCCTGTTAAAATAAAGTGGCCTGAACTGAGCCTAGTTTCAATCGCGGACCTTTTGCGGCTGAACCAAGAGGAGCCTGCCGGGGCGTGAAAGTTGCGAAAAAAAGTTGCGCAGTTTTGACTTGGTGCATGCGAAGGTAAAAAAACGAGTATTATATTTGGCACAGGGGGAGATGGGGGTACGGGGTGGGGTTTATCCCTCCGTCGAACAATCACCCACGTCTTAAGGGGTGGAGAGACGTCTGTCGATTGGCCGACGAAGCAATAAACCCCGCCCCGTACTCCGATCTCCCCCTGTACCTAATATTTAAAGGCAGCAGATACGCTCGAAAAGGTTGTTGAGATAACTACGTTTCTGGAGTCGCATGGCTCCTAGTAGACTGCTTACACCGTTGGAAGCGTCGAAAGCGAGTCAAAACAACTTAATTTCAGCAAAGCAAATCGAAAAATTTCTGCAACCCCGCCCCCAAATACAAACTCGTCCAGATTGATAGTACTGATACGGTCCCTTTGGCTGGTTTTTGATGCTTCCAACGAGGTGAACGTTCCAGTACAGGCTGTAAGAGTATATCGGCTTCTCTATCTCAACCGTTTTGTAGCTAATATTCGCTGTTTCGACTGCGCGCGGTAAAACTCGTCCACTTTCACCCGATAACAAAACAATCGTTATTCCTCTATTTGTGCCCAGTTTTCGTTCGTTTTTTCGTCAGTTCCCAATACAACCAGCTCCAAACCTTTCATTTGTGTCATAAAAACGATATCATTTTTGAGCGTTTCTGCTGCCTCATTTCAAGAAGTTCCCTCATAATTAATAATTTTTCAGTGCATAATTGAAATCCAGTACAAGGAAGTGATTTCCATTGCGCATGATTCCTTCAAGTACGCAACAATTTTCATGCAGTTCTGCATTGTGCTTGGGGAAGGGTTCGAGAAAAAACGTTCGAATACAAGAAAGATGGTGTGAAGACACAACGGAAGAATACAGATGCCAATATCGCGAGTAAAGTTTTCACACACACACGATAGGTTCAACGCGTACAATAACAGCTGCAGTATACCATTACAAAGCAGAAACATATACATAGCTGCTAACGAATGTGAGGAAAAATTATCCAATCAAAACTTTCGGTAAATTCTAAGCTTACGTCGGTGCATCCGTAAATCAAAATTTACCGAAAAATGACGGTTAATCAGTAAATGCACACCCCTGGTTCCGTCTGTGGCCGCCTATTATGGTTACGTGTAAACGTACGCAATTATATTGCACCAGAATATTCATTTCTTTAGCATCATGGGTACCTCTCGAATACATTTTAGAATATCAAGAATTTTTGTCTTGTCTCAGCTTGCGGTTAGACGAAATTGACCCCTTCACAGAGAAATGAGCTACATCTAAGACCGAAAATAAATCACTCTCGCTCGAACGCAAACTGCTCTTCGGCAGCTGCGAGCACAAAAAATGTCGCAGATTATTCGAATATCTGCAGGTTCTCCTACTTATGTTAGGTCAAGGAAAAAAAAACAAGCGAAAAAGTTGGCTGGCTCTCCAAGGCAAAAAAAAATTTCAATTTTGAAAAGCGTACGGCATATGGAGTCCTAGATTAATAGCAGAGTAGCGCCTGAAGGCATCCCCATTCTAAAGAGGGAATCGAGGAAATTTTCGAAACTCCGCCCACTAGAATTCCCTTGCAATCAACACTGACCAGTTAATCGAAATGGGAGACATCACCTGACAGGTGGCAAGAATACAGCAAATGATGGGTTGCACGACTCAAAAGTGAGCTCACGTCCGCCAGGATATAAAGAGGGGTGTTCGTGGCGAGCCATGTGCCGATTCTGGGGCAGAGACAGACGTACAGTCGACGCGAGCGCGTGACTATTTCGAAATCCAGGGGCTACCGAAGTTGTAAACAGCCGTTCACCGGCGAGCCTAGGACTAGGCACGATATGAAAAAAAAGAACAAGGGAAAGGAGACTGCAAATTGTGCTGAAATCACTCCGATAGAGAGACATTTCCGTAACGCTTCACACAATGCTCTCCAACCAGAGAAACAAGAATTCATGGAAGGGGAATGATGAAGCGCCGCTTTCTGCACACCTCTCGGCGAATTTCCGACTAATTTCGGTGGATTCTGGACGACTTCTTCAAGAGGAAATGTCGAGGATTATTGCAACTCTTCGCAATGTCGAATGTAGTGAAGTTCAGAAAATTCTAAACCATTTTCTTCAAGGAATTGTGATCATAAAAACAGGAACCTCGAAGAAAATTAGGTATATAAAAACCCGAGAACTTCTCAGACATTGATATATTTTGTTCGCAGCTTCCCAACGTGGAAAGATCTCGAGAGCTAAGGCGATTTTGACCACCCACGAAATTAATGAATGGATATGGCTCAAGAATTTCGATGCGTGTTGTTTGAAGGGTTCAGCAGGAGTGGTACTAGGACAAACAACGACGGTTCCGCTCTGAGCAATATTCGGTTGTAGTTGCAGTTGTCCGGGCTATTTTTAAAATTTTCCTTAAAGGCAGTGGTGGCGATCAAATATGCTTGTCTTCTTTTCTCTCTAAACCCTCTTCTGGGTTTAGCGTAGTAGGACCTATAAGAAGAATTTGCGAAAAAAACGCTGTTTCGGGCCAATTTTCAACCCTGAACTTTCTTGTCTTTTGATGGTGAACGAGCCATTATTCTTGTCTCTTCTCAGAAGGATGAAGATTCTTACGAGGATAAGGTACTTTTCCACAGCCTGTCACCACAGTCCAACTTCAGTGCTAGTTTTTGATATTTACCTCAGGGAGCGGTTGGTAACAACACCGCCTAATGCGGGATCTCAGTTCAGTCAAATAAGTGAGGAACCACAGGGAAAAAAGTTAGCCCCGCCCCCAATACACTAAAAGGCAAACCACACACCCCGCCACGAAAACGAAACCTGGAACTCTGCTGTTGTACTTGTTGCCATTAGACTTCGCTGCGAGCACCATTCTTTTCGTCTGCAAAGCTGCTGGTTCCCTCTTAGGCGTGGAGCGCTTGGTCCTCTTTTGGGAGATTGGGGTCTGGGCCAGCTTTTTCCCAGCTATTTCTCCCGTAATTGAGGGAACTGAGGTCCCACGTGTGGTAGGATTGCTGGGGATCCTGGCCCGAATAAAATATCGAAAATTTATCGAGAGATGGGACTGAGCCTCTAATCCTGCCCCAGGCCGGTGCAAGGATACCGTTCCGGCACGGTCCGCAATGAGGAAGACTTCCTCACCACGACCATGGGGGACACCTATGTATCTCAAGGAAACTCACGGCCGGTACCCTGCCGACGACCGGATGATCCGTCACCGAAGCCGGTAAAGCGCCGGTAATGCACCGCGGAACGTCCAGCTAGCACTTCTCGACAAGCGCAGTAAAAGCGCCGCGGATGAAAGTGACCCGAAGCCACCTATCAGGAGTGGCCTCAAAAGGCCACCTGCCCGTCTTCAAGAGATGAGCCGCCTTTTCTACCCGCTTATCGCTCAGAGAACAACCACTCCTGCGTCTCTCAACATTTCTCGATGGTACCACAGTCGCCCCTAGAGCAGCCGGACAGGAGTATGAGTCTCGAACTTCGGCTGCTCTCCGGGCGGTGACTTCTCAATTGGGAGGAGCCAGTTCCGCTCCGAGCGATGGCTTGTGTGAGTATATGCATTTAGTTGGTTATGCGATGTTTTCATGACGCAGGGCAGACCGGAGGCTACTACGCCGTTTTTTCTTCATGTAGACCTTGAACCAGAACAGCGTATCCAACCACGGTTGCGAAAAGGTCGAATATCAAACCCACATCCCTTCCCATTCATCCCTGAATGATAGATTTCATTAGCCAGCGATGTGTCAAAGCTGTCCCTCCAGGAAAAAAAAACGGATTTTAGGCTTCCAATTAATCGTCAATAAACATTCACTCTTATCTGAGGATTGATCATCATCGATTGTACCTCAACAAATGCACATAAATTAGATTCCTGTACGTTACCCTTTACATATACGAGAAGAGAAAGAGAGAAACAAAGAAGAGAGAGCGGCTGATTGGAAGAGAAAACGCAGGAAAGCGAAAAAACGAACAGGAAAAAGTCTAGCACTCCCCCTCAATTTTTTCGGAAGGTGAGAGACGCGTAGAAACTTCTGATGAATTTTCAGGCGATCGCTCGCGTGTTGCCCCGCTGGGCATGGTCAGATACGCCTCTTTTTTTCTTCGACGCCACAAGTTCTGCGAGACTCGAGTGCTCACAGTCCCGATTGTGGGCATTCACCACAAAACCTTTGTGAGGATTGTGGGCACTTCCACGCTACTTATGTTGAATGCGATCCTCAAAGTCGCGTCATTTACACTGCACTGAAATTCGTGAGAAATCCAGCGATATCCACACTGGTCAGAAAATCGAAACGCAGTCTAACCACTAATACAAGTCAGTGGAATGGTTATAAGAAATTATGAGTGCCAAGAAACGAAATTGCTCATGCGATACAGGGTGAGAAAAACGGTGCTCATGGGGCACCGTGTGCCGAATCTGATGGGACAGTGGCAGACATAAATACAGTACGCGAGCGCGTGACTATTTCATCACGCAGAAGCCACCCCAGAAGTAAACACCCACGCGCAACCCTTAACGGTTTGAAGGACAGAAAAGTGGTTGGATACCAAACCGGCAGATAAAAACACGCTTCATGAAATCGTCTCCTCAACAGAGGGACACTTATTTGTGGGGGAGGAAGTGACAAAGCGCCGCATTAAACTTCGACAAAACTTTATAGTGCATTTCTGCCGAGGTTCATGTGCGAGGAACAGAACCGAGGGAATATAGATTGTCGAAGCAGCGGTGAAATACACTGATAAAGCTTGTGGTCCAGAATCCGTAGAGTTCTTTTATCAATATTCGTACCAGTTTAGGAACGACGCTAGCCTGATTCGCGATAATTCGGAAAATTTTCGAGATTTGTCAAAGAACTATAGACACTCTCGGTGAATTCCAAACACCTTCTTTCGGAGAAAATGATAAGAAACCTCAAGAACTTCTCAAACTCCATGTAAGCAATATTCAAATATTCCAAAAATAGACGTTCCAAAAAGAATAGGTCTCCAGAAACTCTATTACTTTTCAGATTTGTAGCGGGGAAGAGATTCGAAAACTGGAAAAGTACCTAGAAAATTTGGAAAAAAAATGATTTTTCTCTCCATGTCAATTTCTGCACTAAAAGTGGAGTCCTGCCACAAGGTCTTCCTTCAGTATATGTACGCATCTACTGTGCTTCTCGGGGCCAAATTCCGGTCCTAAATCGCGTCGTCGACGCTTTGCGGCCGCACGGTTTTCAAGCCGGACGGGTTTCCAGCGCCGCAGCCGACGATCAGCTGACAAGGTGGGTGCCGGAATCGATCTAATCCGGGACGGAACTGCGATCAACCTGAAAAAAAAATCAATTGCAAGGGAAAAGCAACAAGACGAAACAATCTTTCAAAACATTTGAATCAACTGAAAAAAAGAAGAGGAGATCTCGGTAAAAAAAAACAAGAAATGAAAATATGCTCACCATCGTGGATTTCTTCCGCTCTAGAGGACGCTAGGCGGGGGGACGCTAGGCGCTCTAGAGGACCCCCCCGATTTGAGATGGAAAAATTAGCTTAGCATCAAGATCATACAATTATATACAGATAACAATGACAAAGGACATGTGAAAGAGCCCAAAAAACAAAAAAATAATGAAGAAAACAAAACCCATTTGGTCAGCTGATTGACGGCTGCGGCCCTGGAGCTCGTTCGACTCGAGAGGCGTGCGGCCGCGAAGCGCCGATGACTCAATTGCGAAGCGGAATTTGGCCCTGAGAAGCACAGTACCTCTGCTGTGATTTTCATAAGTGTAATTGCTAAAGGATTTCGATTTGTTGTTGTTGTAATTGTAATTGTTTATTACAGGGTGAACCTTCGTAATGCATCGTAAACGATAAAAATAAAAAACGCGTACATAGAGATCGTAAAAGATAAAAACACATAGAGACAAGTGTAACGACAATATAAAAAATCTAGGATACGTAGGTGTACAGAGTGATGATCAGATGAAATATGATACCAATACAAGATCATTCATCCCCCGCCATCAAGTACTGTTCCATTATACGCTTAAAGGAGCACAGGTCCGTCGGTAGATTGCCTTTTTTAAGTAATTTTTCCAATTCACTGCCAGCTCTGTTAACAAAGAAATGGTGCCCGACACTCTTCCTAGCCACGCTGCACACTAATTTAAATTTACTACCTCTGGTGTTAGATGCCCTCATTTTGAGAAAAGTGTTTGGCCGCAAGCCACTATGTCCATACGAAATCTTATACATCATTAAAAGATCAAATCTTCTCCTCCTGCACGCCAGCGCTTCCAATTTGAATCTTGCGTTCCTAGCCCTACTGCATGGTATATTTGCATAGTTAAATCCCAAGAATCTTATCATCAACTTGCGTGTGAAACTGTTCTGAACCTTCTCCAACGCTTTTATAGTAGCGACTTTATGAGGGCTTGATAGCACAGTTCCATACTCGAGAAGGGGCCTAATATAGATTTTGTAGGCATTCAAAAGCACCTTCTCATTTTGAGTAGAGAGTGCCCTGAATAGACAGTACATAACCTTATTTGCTTTGGACACAGCCTTTGCACAAAGAGCATCGAAGGTGAGATCCTTGCGAACCAGGAAGCCAAGATCCGTTATTTCCTCAACAATTTGAAGCTGCAGATCTTCTGCGGTATATATAGCTTCTGAACTGCTCTTACCAATGTGGAAAACTTTCGTTTTTTCCTTAGACAGTAACATTTTCCACTCCTTGGACCACTTTATCACCTCATTAAAAGCCTCTTGCAAGCTTTCTCTATCGGCTATCGATTGAATTGGGGAAAATATTTTGAAGTCATCGGCAAAAGCGGAGCATTTCACCTTACCTAAGGATACTATTCGCGGGAGTTCATATGTGAAAATGTTAAACAAGGTTGGAGATGAAACCCCTCCCTGCGGTACGCCACTGCAAACAGGCCTTGAATCAGAAAAGGTGGAGTTTACGCGGACTACAAATGATCTATTACTCAAAAAAGCTCTGATCCATGCAACTATTCTGGGGTGAATACCGACACGTGTGAGTTTAGACATGAGTTTTGAATGCGAAACTCTATCGAAAGCTCTTGAGAAATCTACGTAGATAACATCAACCTCTTTACCCTCATCAACGTAAGAGGTCCATTCATTAAGCGACTGCAACATAGCCGTCACGGTAGACTTTTGCTTTTGAAAACCATGTTGATCATCCGAAATGATGGAGTGATTCTCCAAATGTTTGCACACTCTTACCTTGAGAATTTTCTTAAACAATCTACCAAAAATTGAAGTGATGCTGATTGGTCGAAAATTCTCAGGATTAGTGAATGGTGGTTTCTTAGGTACAGGCGTTACGAAAGCAATACGCCCCATTTCCGGGACCTCTGCACGCATGAAAGACAAGTTGAAAATATGTGTTAACGGACCTACAATAATTGGCGCTACCTGTTTGATGAATCTCAAGGGGACATGATCAGGTGTATCAGAGAGAGAGAGAGAGTTGGGCCATTTCATAAGAAGTTCATGAACTTCTCCTGGATGAAACCAGACCGAGTCAGCCATGCATGCGAATTCTTGAATATCTACGATAGTATCATCAGAATCATCATCCCTGCGAAAAGCTTCTTCAAAAGCAGTTGCCAAAATCTCAGACCTCTCTTTATTGTCAGTTATCATAGACCCTTCACATTCAATCGGTCCTAACTGTGGTCTATCTTTCAGCCTCGAATTCAGGAGCCTGTAAAAGGTGTTTTTATTCCCAGATTCAATTACCCTCTTTTCCACATTCTTATTATACTTCTTCAATTGCTTCTCAAACTTTAAACAAGTTTCTCGATATGTATCCCAATCACTAGCCGCATCGGTATTTTTCGCCTTATCCCATGTCTGCGATTTTCTTGAAGCAAGACGTTTGAGATGTTCCGGGAGATGACCCTCATCCTTAGAAACTTCCTTGAGAGGCACAAAGAGATAAATAGAGTGGTGCAAAATATTGATGAAGAGCTCATATTTAGCGTTAACTGAATCTACGGCATTAAAAATACCGTACCAATCTACGTTGTTTAAATACTCGAAAATGGCGCCGAAATTTGCGCTCTTGAAATCTCGTCTTAGTTTCTTACTATCGTTTCTAGGAGGGGTGAGGTTTAGTTCAAATTGAATCGTCGCGTGATTACTGGTCCCTACTGGTTCACAGACGGATGTGCTGTATACAAGATCAGCGTCAGAAGTCAGTAATAAGTCCAAAATATTGCTTCCATGTGTTTCAGTTGAAACGAGTTCAGAGAAATTGAAGTCGTGGCACAAACCTAGGAGGCTCAGATGAGTCACTCCAAGAGAACTAGCATTATGAGGTTGCGTCCAACATATGTTTGGGAGATTGAAATCACCTGTAATAATACACGGGTGGTCACAAACAGCAAGATCACTTAACGTTTTAATCAGTTGTTGGAAGGCCGCTGCCGTGCAGGAAGGGGTTCTGTATACCATGATCATTCGAATATTCAGTTGACCAGAGCTAATTTCTGAACAAATATTTTCATATCCATCTGGGATAGTGTCGGAATAAATAAGCCTAGGGAAAAGATTCTTTTTGATTAAAAATGCCACGCCACCACCCTTTTTATGGCTACGATCACACCTGAGAAACTCATAATGAGCGCAAAACTCACCTAATAAAGAGGCATCACTTATAGTGTCAGTTTCACTTATAGTGTCAATTTCAGCCTACAACTGCTCAACGGAATTCGTCTGAGAGTTGTGTTATCGATCCAAGTGGGCTCACACCTGTAATGCATCCAAATGACACTTCCTCTTGTCACAGTACTTCAGAGGTTATCGAGAAATTGAAAATGAAAGAGGAAATAAAAATGAATGGCAAAATCTGCAGAAAGATCCTATATGTAAGTTAGAGAGGTCCCGGAAATTAGGGAGGAATCCGGGAACGGTGTTCGGCCTACGAATCCAGCTTTCAAGAGTTTTCAGATTTTCTGGAAAAAATCAATAAAAAAAAACCTAAAACACACATCTTTTTCTGTCAAGTTCTACGCAATAATGTGCGCGTTTTTTGTACCCAACGCCTCAAAACGCCGAAACTAGTGTGAAAAAAATGGACGCACTCAAATATGAGTGGTCTAAACAACGAGTTTTCAAATATTCGATTGACTTGAGATGTTGATTTTTCTTGATCATCTGATTCGTTCGGAAGCAGAACTTAACCGTTTTCCGATTGGTCGGCCTATTTGGAGAACCGAAATATTCGATTTTCTGAATATTCAGCCAATTTCAGGTGACAATACTGTGCTTATCTGGGCCAAATTCCGGTCCGCGATTGCGTCTCGACACGCGCTCGAGTCATTCGAGTTTCCAGCGCTATAGCCGATTTGATGTGGCTTTTTTATTAAGTTTTCTTCAATTTCATTGAGTTTCCAGCTTCCAAAACCCACCTAGAGTGAACAGGTCGGCTGCTGCGGTGCTGGAAACTCTCCCGACTCGGAAGCGCGCACCCGCAAAGCGTGTCGAGACGCAATTGCCGACCGGAATTTGGCCCAGAGAAGCACGGTATTTGAATATTCGGCCACGAAAAAAAATCGTCAAACGGTTTTCTGAGTGTTGATCTAGAGTCATTCAAGAACCAGAACTTTTTTAATATATACTCAATCAGTCACTCGTTATTTCAAAAAACTTCTATTTGGATCGAATATAGGAGATTTTTACGTAATCGAGGGAGAATGGTGCAGATCGGGCCAGATATACTATAGTTAAGCCGCCTCATCAAGGATATGTCTCGGTGGCAGACAGAACCGACTAGGTAATGTTGAGAACAAATACATCTTTTAACTTCAATTATAATGGTTTTGTCTTTAACACTCAAGAGACCGCGTGTCCACACTGCGCACCCACGGCTGTTTTGCCCCTCGGACCGCGTGTCCACACGGCGCACCCGCGCCATGAAACTTTTAATATTCTTTATATTTCTCTGGCGTGGAGTCTTTCTTAATTACGGATAGGTTCCCTATGACGCAACCTATTTACACTCACAGTGGTCATGCATTTTGAGTGTTCCTAGTAAATTTACAAGCATTCCGAAAATGACAGTTTTCGATTATTCGAGCTTCTTTGGTCGGAAAGAAATCGTTCCGAATTCGGCTGAGAATGGTTATGAATGATGCTTATCACGGAACTGATGTTCTATAGTTGATTGTCGACATAGTAGTGCCACCTATTTGAGATAACTGTAGTAGGTCATCGTTCAAAATTTCGCTGCATTGACCTCGAGGGTTATTCGAGTTGCTGCATAAGGTTCTGGTCTTTACTTTTCAATTTCCAATGAAATTTCCTTCGACTGCGGTATATTAGCCATCGATCAACTTTGTCTAAATTTTCGCTAAATTTCGAGTGGAGGGTCACTTGGGAGGAAAGGGGTGAGAACCTAGAAATAGTTCAGTGCTTAAAATTTTACTGAAATTCAACTACGGGGTATATTTGGAGGCGCTGAACAATGAAGTGGTGTATATTTCACAGTTTTCTAAAGCTTCGCTGCCGTCTGTCGTTCGTTATCCGTTTTTAAACGTTTCACGTTTTGGTGCGACTTCGCTCACGTGGCCATTGGGGAGGAGGGGGTGCTAATCGTGAATCTGATTCCCACTTTGAGATTTCTGATAAAGTTTTTGTCGGTCGCATCAGACAACTTGGTAGATCAAAGTATTTGAGTCCGCCGAAAGTTCTACATGAGGTTTATTAGGGCATCACAAAGGAGAACTTTGTTCATTTTTCAAATTTTCAATACTCCGGGTCGGCCTAACACGGCTCAATCCTAACTATTAGCTGTAACCTGAAGAAAATTCCAGAAGTCGACAAACAAACGCTCATTTCGTTACCAGCCTTGTGCATGTAAGGCTGGAATAACTTCCAAAATAAAAAAGCAGCTCCGCGAAAAAGCGGTGGACCATTGCTTCACCATGGCCTCACTCCAGATCTCTGAGGAGCGACATACTCTCAGGTGGAGTAGAAACGGAATACTGGTTGTCTAAGTAAGAAATCCTGCTCCGATCAAAATGGTTCCAAGCGGACCGCGTTTCCACACTGCGCACCCACGGAAACGATTAGCCGTGGAGCGCACCGGTCCGCTGTGGAAATTCGTCGTGGAGCAGGCGGTGGCTTAAGTGGTAAACAGAAAATTAGTTTCGTCGGTATTTGTATGGTTGTGGAACAGTTCAAAATTGCAAATCTGTATTACTTGAGTCACCCTCATAGTCCTGAGATTATGATAGCCCACCGAAGAAATATAACACTAACACCCTGTTGTATACCTAATGAGTGGAAGGAGATAATAATCGTAGGACGGTACCAGAATCGGCATAGCTCTTCTGCACAAAAGATCACAGACTTTGTCTTTTCATTTGCCCACCCCGAGGGTCCAGCAGGTGAAGACAGCTTGCCAACGGGTGGTGGGGATCGTAAAAATTCTAGGGGAAAACCGAAAAGTTAGATTGGAGGGGGTAAAACTTTCGGTTGGAAAAAACATGAAATTTATTTTAAAAAATAAACAAAAACGTCGTAGAAGTTGTAGAGAGTTGATTTTTGCCACATAAAAACGAACCGTTTGCGACCTTAGAAGAGCCAGCTCAAAACCATTGAACAGTTTTTGATCTTCTTGAGGGCAGAAACTCGGTGAACTTTCTATTAAAAAACACTATTAAACGGACGAGCCCCCATTAAAAATAAATATTTTACTTTGAGAAAAAAAAAGCTGAATCGCTCCAGCCGCGAAGCGGCTGGGTTTGGTTTTGCCCGGGACTTGTGATCACTTAGAATTCCCAAAAGTAGTTAATGAAACCTGTTAAACAAATTCCCCAGAGATTTCCATCGGTATATAGGTGAGAGGGTCCAGGAGGCACATGCTGACAAAATTTGAGCCAAATCGGTTCAAAACTAACAAAGTTAGATCGGCGAGTCCTTATCAAAAATTCTTGTTGTGCGCTGTTACTCTTTCCTGCTTCCTGCTTCGCGCTTCGCGCTTCGCGCTTCGTACTTCGCTCCTCCGACCTTACGCACCCTTAGTAGTGGCCACTGGCAATGGTCGCAGGCGATCAGTTGGGCAGGCAGGTAAGTTGGTATGTGAACAGATAAGCAGGTTGGTGAGTAGGTAGTCAATGAGTACTTACTGTTTAACATTAACTGCTTCACTTATTGCTGCTAATCATATCAAGTGATATTATCAGTTGGTAGATCAAATCGCTAAAACACGTTGTAGGCTGTACTTTTCGATGGGAAGGGACAAGGAAAGTGACTATCAAGTTTATTACTTACTGTTTAACATTAAATACTTCACTTATTACTGCTTATCATATCAAGTGATATTATCAGTTGGTAGATCAAATCGCTAAAACACTTTGTAGGCTGTACTTTTCGATGGGAAGGGACAAGGAAAGTGACTAAAACATTTATTACTTACTGTTTAACATTAACTGCTTCACTTATTACCGCTTATCATATCAAGTGATATTATCACTTGGTAGATCAAATCGCTAAAGCATGTACTTTTTCGTAGAGAAGGGACAAGGAAAGTGAATAACACGTTTATTACTTACTGTTTAACATTAAATACTTCATTTATTACTGCTTATCATATCAAGTGATATTATCAGTTGGTAGATCAAATCGCTAAAACACTTTGTAGGCTGTACTTTTCGATGGGAAGGGACAAGGAAAGTGACTAACACATTTATTACTTACTGTTTAACATCAACTGCTTCACTTATTACCGCTTATCATATCAAGTGATATTATCACTTGGTAGATCAAATCGCTAAAGCATGTACTTTTTCGTAGAGAAGGGACAGGGGAAGTGACTAACAAGTTTGTTACTTTTTGTTTAACATTAAATACTTCACTTATTACTGCTTATCATATCAAGTGATATTATCAGTTGGTAGATCAAATCGCTAAAACACTTTGTAGGCTGTACTTTTCGATGGGAAGGGACAAGGAAAGTGAATAACACGTTTATTACTCACTGTTTAACATTAACTGCTTCACTTATTACCGCTTATCATATCAAGTGATATTATCACTTGGTAGATCAAATCGCTAAAACATGTACTTTTTCGTAGAGAAGGGACAGGGGAAGTGACTAACAAGTTTGTTACTTATTGTTTAACATTAAATACTTCACTTATTACTGCTTATCATATCAAGTGATATTATCAGTTGGTAGATCAAATCGCTAAAACACTTTGTAGGCTGTACTTTTCGATGGGAAGGGACAAGGAAAGTGAATAACACGTTTATTACTCACTGTTTAACATTAACTGCTTCACTTATTACCGCTTATCATATCAAGTGATATTATCACTTGGTAGATCAAATCGCTAAAACATGTACTTTTTCGTAGAGAAGGGACAGGGAAGTGACTAACAAGTTTGTTACTTATTGTTTAACATTAAATACTTTACTTATTACTGCTTATCATATCAAGTGATATTATCAGTTGGTAGATCAAATCGCTAAAACACTTTGTAGGCTGTACTTTTCGATGGGAAGGGACAAGGAAAGTGAATAACACGTTTATTACTTACTGTTTAACATTAAATACTTCACTTATTACTGCTTATCATATCAAGTGATATTATCAGTTGGTAGATCAAATCGCTAAAACATGTAGGCTGTACTTTCGTAGAGAAGGGACAGGGAAGTGACTAACAAGTTTGTTACTTACTGTTTACCATTAAATACTTCACTTATTACTGCTCATCATATCAAGTGATATTATCAGTTGGTAGATCAAATCGCTAAAACACTTTGTAGGCTGTACTTTTCGTAGAGAAGGGACAGGGAAAGTGACTAACAAGTTTGTTACTCACTGTTTAACATTAACTGCTTCAGTTATTACTGCTTATCATATCAAGTGATATTATCAGTTGGTAGATCAAATCGCTAAAACATGTACTCTTTCGTAGAGAAGGGACAGGGGAAGTGACTAACAAGTTTGTTACTTATTGTTTAACATTAACTGCTTCACTTATTACCGCTTATCATATCAAGTGATATTATCACTTGGTAGATCAAATCGCTAAAACACTTTGTAGGCTGTACTTTTCGATGGGAAGGGACAAGGAAAGTGACTAACAAGTTTATTACTTACTGTTTAACATTAACTGCTTCACTTATTACTGCTTATCATATCAAGTGATATTATCAGTTGGTAGATCAAATCGCTAAAACATGTACTTTTTCGTAGAGAAGGGACAGGGGAAGTGACTAACAAGTTTGTTACTTATTGTTTAACATTAAATACTTCACTTATTACTGCTTATCATATCAAGTGATATTATCAGTTGGTAGATCAAATCGCTAAAACACGTTGTACGCTGTACTTTTCGATGGGAAGGGACAAGGAAAGTGACTAACAAGTTTATTACTTACTGTTTAACATTAACTGCTTCACTTATTACTGCTTATCATATCAAGTGATATTATCAGTTGGTAGATCAAATCGCTAAAACACGTTGTAGGCTGTACTTTTTCGTAGAGAAGGGACAGGGGAAGTGACTAACAAGTCTGTGACTTACTGTTTACCATTGATTCCTATTTTTTACTGCTTATCATATCAAGTGATATTATCAGTTGGTAGATCAAATCGCTAAAACATGTACTTTTTCGTAGAGAAGGGACAAGGGAAGTGACTAAAAAGTTTGTTACTTATTGTTTAACATTAAATACTTCACTTATTACTGCTTATCATATCAAGTGATATTATCACTTGGTAGATCAAATCGCTAAAACATGTACTTTTTCGTAGAGAAGGTACAGGGGAAGTGACTAACAAGTTTGTTACTTATTGTTTAACATTAAGTACTTCACTTATTACTGCTTATCATATCAAGTGATATTATCAGTTGGTAGATCAAATCGCTAAAACACGTTGTAGGCTGTACTTTTTCGTAGAGAAGGGACAGGGGAAGTGACTAACAAGTCTGTGACTTACTGTTTACCATTGATTCCTACTTTTTACTGCTTATCATATCAAGTGATATTATCCGTTGGTAGATCAAATCGCTAAAACATGTACTTTTTCGTAGAGAAGGGACAGGGGAAGTGACTAACAAGTTTGTTACTTATTGTTTAACATTAAATACTTCACTTATTACTGCTTATCATATCAAGTGATATTATCACTTGGTAGATCAAATCGCTAAAACATGTACTTTTTCGTAGAGAAGGGACAGGGGAAGTGACTAACAAGTTTGTTACTTATTGTTTGACATTAAGTACTTCACTTATTACTGCTTATCATATCAAGTGATATAATCAGTTGGTAGATCAAATCGCTAAAACACGTTGTAGGCTGTACTTTTTCGTAGAGAAGGGACAGGGGAAGTGACTAACAAGTCTGTGACTTACTGCTTACCATTGATTTCTATTTTTTACTGCTTATCATATCAAGTGATATTATCAGTTGGTAGATCAAATCGATAAAACACGTTGTAGGCTGTACCTTTTCGTAGGGTAGGGACAGGGGAAGTGACTACAAAGTTTGTTACTTTTTGATGACGTCATCGAAGTGCATGGGGCATGTGATGACGTCATCAGGACGTCGACGAATGAGAGTCGCGCGTCATTTGTAGCGCGCGCAACAAGTCAATTACTTACTGATTGTCATATCAATCCATGCTATTTGGAAAATATTGAAGGTTTTCAGAGAGATTACTTCGTAATATCAAGAAAAAGTGGACAATTCTATCAAAAAGGGGTCTTCCAAGCGAAAGAGGTTTGGTTCGCGTCAGAAACGTTCCAACAAAAAGTGAACAATAGGCAAGTAGAATGAGGAGAGTCAACAAAAAGTAAACAATACCCTCTGAGACTGATTTTCTTGGCCTATACTTCTTAGCAGCGAAAACAAACCGTTGTGGTATTTTACAAGGAAGAGTTTAGTGTCTTCCGAAAAAAAAGGCTTCTATTCGTCTCACGAAATTTTACGGGAGTACTCTCGCTCAATGCTGTAATTCTATTCTAAAAGTTTTTCCTTACAGCTAGACCTAACCGTCTGTATAGGTCTTTACGACATCATCTTCTATTCTGATGGTAAGTATTAGGTTTGCAAGCACATACCTTTTAACGGTTCTTCGCGTAGTCAGGACTATTTTGGGAACCACAAAGTACCACGTATTCTCGATGCCATACAACCACACTCAGACAAGGCAAGGTGTTGGACGTTAGCAAGCTACCTAGGCGAATCGCAGAGCTTTAGTTTTTTTAAATATGATTATCATTTTTATCATTTATTCGCACTAGATAGTCTTCTCTTGAAGGCAGTGTTCACGATAACCTTCGATTTTACGACTATTCGCTACATTGCTTTAGTACCCCGGGTAGAACTAAAACAACGTAGAAATTGAGAAATACGCACCAGAAGGACGCGAAATTCTCAAAGGCATCGTCCACGGTGGAATTCACTTTCGATTTTTTGTGTACAATCAAACAGTTTGGGCTAGCTCACATCGCCCACTGAGCTTGAGGCTCCGAAAATGCTCACCTTAAAGGCAGTATTCACGATAAAAAATGTGTTTGAGTTCCCACTAGTAATGGGTAGTGGAGGGGCACACTGCAACGCTGACGTCGAAAGAACGCTTGAAAAGAAGCCAGGAAAAGCTCTAAAAGGGCCCGAAGTTGCCACTTCGAGCGCAAGGCAAACCCCAAAAGCGCAACACACGCCCGCCGACGTGAACAAATGAATGCTCGAGATTGTGGGATGAGCGATGGTTTCCGATCGATAGCCCCGTTCTTCCCTTTATTCCCAACTTCTCTCTTTACTCAGGTCAGCTCGCATACATCGGTTGCAAAAGACGGAAGTTACAAGCCTCGGACAACTCGTCCACCATGCTTCTCTAGCTCAATTTTTGAGGGACCATAACTCCGTTCCTAGAAGGTCCTGTACGATTCCAAAAACATCATTGGAGTCAGCATATGACCGTCTTCAAGATAGGAAAAAAATCAGAAAAACGATTCTTATCGTGAACACTGCCTTTAAAAGGTATGGCCACCTGAAAACAGCTCTGGGGTCGATCATCTCACACTCCTGGGTCGGCCATCTAACCCTTTTCGTTGAACGTTGATGTGACCATCGAACAATGGAAAACATTTATGGTACAAACTCTACATGCAGGAAAACTTTAACAATGGCGGTGACCAAGTCTCCAAATACAGAAAAACCTCAAAAATGATTTTGACGCGAAATTCAAATTCATATTTACAATGTGTTCCGATTGATTTTTCTTTATAAACGAAGGTTTTCCATGGGACCCTTCCACAGGTTCGTTCAATAAAGAGGCGAAACGTGAAAAACTAATATATAGTTTTCACCATGTACGATGCCTTTAAGTATCACTCCTCCTCTTAAGTATCACAGGAAGTGTTTGTTGTGGCAATGGAACCTTTTGTGGACTCGTCCTTTGCAATTCTCTACTCTCTATTGCTCGGTTCTTTCCTAGGGCCCTAACTAACCCTGCTTAGAATATTTTATTCGTCTAATTTCGAATGACCCAATTGTAGACCGGTGACAACCATCATGAACTTGTTCATCCCACCGGACAACTAGACCATGTCATAGAATAATGTCACTGAAATACAACGTTTTAATGCGTTTCTCGCCGTTTCTTCGTAATTTTGGTAACCCTTGGAGGCCAGCGCATTGTTTTATGTGTAAAAACTCAGGGGCAGAAACTATCGCGATCACTGCCTTCAACAATATTCCTTGTGACTTTTATTATCTTATCGCGCTAATATCCTTTCCCTAGCTCATATGCTTGTTGTTTCTTTCTAGATCTAGTACATCTTTTTCAGCCCAACTCCTGCCCTGCTGTTGCTCAGCCCAGCATCTGCTCTCCTTAATTCATTGTGAGTTTTTTAATTTCAATATTCCTTGAGCTAATCTTTAAGATTTGGTTTTTTATCGAGTCCTAGGCGAATTTTTGATTTTCTTTTAATTTTCGCATATTTCAGCTGGACTTTTGGTGAAAAACAGCCCATCGTAGTGATCAATTTTTTTCTGGAGGGGAGTCGCTACAGTTTGCGATATTTTTGGGCAAGGACTGACCACTGAAAGGGGGGGGGGAGTTCGTAAGTACTGTGCAGTCGGCTGGCAAGGGTAAAAAGGTGGCGGTGGCGGCGGTCGGAGGCCGCCGCCGTTTTGGTGCGGCGTCCAGTTCAGGAACGCTTTAACGCGTTCAACGACTTCCCCAGTTCATTCTGTTTTTTTACACTTTTGAGGCACCCCTGCGATTCCACCAAAGAAATTTCGAGAAGTTTCGGAAAGTTTGAAATTTTTTGAGAAATTGAACTGGATGAGTGACGAGACTTCAGAAGCTCATACATATTTTCAAAACAACGGTTTATTGCCAAAGAAAATTTTAAGTGAATAAAGCATTTTGTCAAGAAACTGCTAGCTGGAAATAAAAATACTCTAGATGAAAACTACAACACAGCACTGCGGAGCCCGATTAAAATCAATCCTGCGGCCGCAAGCGCTCGAGTCACTCGAGTTTCTAGCTCTAAAGCCGACTCGATATAGCTTTTTATACAGTTCTCTCCA
Organism: Aplectana chamaeleonis; assembly: GCA_029168955.1. Taxonomy (NCBI): domain Eukaryota; kingdom Metazoa; phylum Nematoda; class Chromadorea; order Rhabditida; family Cosmocercidae; genus Aplectana; species Aplectana chamaeleonis. The sequence continues at coordinate 147,044 of JAPDOI010001187.1, read as the reverse complement.
ATTGTTCTCAGTTTCCATTTTCCAAAACCCCAGTAAGAGTCAACAGGTCGGAGGCTGCGGAGCTGGAAACTCTTCCGACTCGGAGGCGCGCGGCCGCAAAGCGTGTGAAGAAGCAATTGCGGACCGGACTGACGGAATGCAGACAATTCAACCACGATTTCGCCGAAGATTTTTCTGTTCGAAGAGGCAATTTTTGGAAAAATTCCAAAGGCTCGTGTTTTTTTTTTCGAAAATCAGATGTCTATTTAAAGACCCCAACAAGAGGACTCTTTGTTTTTATAAATATTTTCTTCAGAATTAAGTATGGGACACCACTAGTGAGTTATTTGGTCATTTTTGATATATCATTTTCTAATTATCATTGACTCAACATTGTTCCGCGAGACGTAACCATTTTTTATCAGGACGCACCCAATTTTTCTCGTTTTCTTTTTCTCCTACTCCGCTATTTTTTATTGATGCCCAAATTGACTTTTTCATAATCACCTCCTTCGGAAAATTTTTTCTATAGGAGTTATACAATCGAGGACCTCATAAAAACCGGTTATCTACTTCTCGCGGAACAATGTTGAGTCAATCATAATTTGGAAATCAGCTGTCAAAAAAGGACCAAATAACTCACTAGCGGTGTCCCATAGTTTGCTCTAGAGGAAACATTCATAGAAACGATGGATCTTTCGGTTGGGGTCTTTAAATAAACATTAGATTTTCCATTAAAAAGGAAACCCGGGTTCTTGGATTTTTTAAAAAATGCCCCTTCGACCAGAAAATTCTTCGGTGAATTCATGGTTGCGCATATGTAATACATGAATTATCTGCATCACCATTGTAACATTTCAACCAGCATAAGCTTGTCTAAGCTCAAAATTGATTTCAATCGGTCTCTGCAGTGCTGTGTTGTAGTTTTCATCGAGAGTATTTTTATTTACAGCTCGCAGTTTCCTGACAAAACGTTTTGTACACTAACAAATTTCTTTGACCATAAACCGTTGTTTTGAAAATGTGTATGAGCTTCTGAAGTCTCGTCACTTTTCCAATTCGATTTCTCGAAAATTTTCAAACTTTCCAAAATTTCTCGAAACTTATTTGGTGGAATCGCAGGGGTGTCTCAAAAAAGTAAAAAAAAACAGAATCAACTGGGGAAGTCGTTGAGCGCGTTAAACCGTTCCTGAATTAGACGCAGCACAAAAACGGTGCCGACCGCCGCCGCTTTTTTACCCTTGGCAGCCGATCGCACAGTATTTCGCGGCCCCTGCCAACGGGCTGCTGAACACTGCTTTCAGCCCGTGGAATACCTATCTTCCTCTAAAAATAGTTAATCTGTTCCTGAATCACCTGTCTATCAATAATGCAATCAATTCAATAAATCATTGAACTACAAAAGTTCTTCAATTCATCAAAGGGAAATAATATATTATATAATAAAAAATATTATAATTAAAAAATCACAAATATATAAATATTAAGTTTTCTAATTGTCCATGCTCTGAAGTGAACCGATTTCACACATGACTATGAAATGAAACTGAAATGTGCGTCCCCCTTCTTTTCCGGCCGTTTGGCTAGATGTGGCGCAATCGTCTCGGCTTACTGGGATTTTGATGACGCGCATCCGGTCGTCGACTGTCAAACGTCGCCTGGACAAATAGACCTGAACGAGCTGTCCACACCGTCCGTCTCACCCCCGAATTGCAATCGACAACTGTATATGGCGCCATTCACGACCATCCTTCTCATTCTACACACATCATCAAGCTCAGAACTGGCATTCTTGAGACTTCTCACTCGTGGATTAGCGAGGTGTGGAGGAATATGGTGTTTTACGTCATTCTGACTATGAGGGGTTGATAAACACCGCGGTCCTTGAAGGTAATTTCCGTGATGATTTGATGTGACTGCGACATTTTTTCAACGAAGTCTTCTTTTGGTTTGTTGTATTACTACCATTGCAAAAGGACCGTAGAAGTAAATACGCATTTTAATCGTTAAGGACCTCGATTCCGGCTGTTTTACGTCGGTGGAGAAGTCCACAGCCCCACATCGATAATATGTAGCACCAAGGGTCAGCTGGTTCGAAGCCGATAATCATTCAGCGACCACTGGCCGTCGACATCGACTGTTGATTGCTCTTTTCTTTCCATTTAGTTAAATCTTACACTTTTGCTTCCATTTTCTACAATAAATTGTATATGATATACGGAAAACCCACTAAAAAATGTCGTAACTTTAGTCAGGTTTGAGTAATAAATATACTCTGGGGAATGGACCAGGCGCGATGACTGCAGCTGGCCGTGCTGCGTTGGCGGCATATGAGGCCAACGGGGTTTCGATCGCGCGGCGATCTACCGTCGCAGTTCCTTCCATTCGCCAGACTGAATTGAATGCAACAACTCTACAGGCTATAAAACGGCGAAATTGACTTGGTTCGTACACGTGCTGGTGCCGAGCGGAGGTCAGAGACAGTGAGAGAGCGTATGGCTGACGGAGGCCGAGGCGTCGCGCGCACCGCTCGCGTCTCGAATGACGTGAATTACGACGTTTTATAGAGGGTACACATGCAAAGTTAGGGGCGTGTGTGGCGTAGTGGCACGAGACACTGCTTTCCCTGGGACGGGAGACTTTTGGTATACACGCCTCCGGCTGGCAGCAGACCGGCTGGCAGTAATACTGTAGGATTACGGTAGCATAGTGTAGCAGGTATTACTGACGCCCGGGCGAGCGCCGCATCCGCGCCGCAGCTCGCCCCTCATCCTCTCTCCGCCCCCATGCCAGCGACCCAGCGGATGACGGGGTCACGTTTCGGCTGTGCTATCCACATTAACGACAAAATTTGAATAGCGACGCCTCTTCTTCTGGCATGTCGCCAACTTTGAAAATGTTTGAGCTATAATTCGATGGGGGGTATGAATCTGGAGTAGTTTTTGACGCTGAATCGACCTGTAATGGTTTCAAAACCCTAGCGAGGCTCGTTTTTCTCGCACTGTCATTTGATTCTGGTATTCTAGGGCTACACCTAGGTGGGCATTTGACTAGTTAAATTGCAAATGTTTAAATATTCAATACATGCAGTTGATTACATTATTGCAAGCAAATTACTAGGTTAAGGAAAAATTTTGGTCATGATCTGGAATAAATCGGATTATACTATGTACAAAGTTCAACAACAGGAATTCAAAAGATATGTGCTACTATGTACAAAATGTATCAGAATTCAACAAACTGTGTGCTACTATGTACAAAATATTGTTAATATGAAATTTCTGAAAATTTAGGAAAATTCAATGAAGTACGGTGAAATTCGCAAAAGGAACGAGTTATCAACGGATTCGTGGAAACTTAGTGATACAGAGGTTTTGGAGTAAAATTGGAAAATCCAGGAACATACGCTGATATCCGCAAAAAAAGGGTTATCAACGAATCCGTGAAAAAAATCGTGATATATATGGTTTTGGAGGAAAAGTCGAAAAAACAGGAAAATAGGGGGAAATTCACAGAAGAGGACGGGATATCAACGGATTGTGGAAAAATCGTGATACAGCGGTTTTTGGTGAAAACTCAAAAATTTAGGAGCAAAATTCGGAATTTGCAAGAAGAAGGTGTTATCAACGGGTCCGTGGAAAACTCGTGACATCGACATTTTCGGAGGAAATTTTGAAGTTTGAAGGAAAAACTGTGAAATTCGCAAAAAGAACATGTTATCAACGGATTCGTGAAAAATTCGTGATATAGAGGTTTTCGGAGCAAAATTCGAAAATTCAGGAAAATACGGTGAATTTCGCAAAAAAAAAGAACTGTATCAACAGATCCGTGGAAAATTCGTGATATAGAAGTTTCATAGTGTTTCCGGCGAAAGTTCACAAAAAAAATGAAGAAATCCGCAAAAAGAACGAATTTTTAACGGTTCCGTGGAGGAGTTTGTCAAAAAAAAAGCAGAGCACCACTAGCTAACCTGGCTCCTATTGAACTAAGATCGCCTGCAGATAATAGCTCATAGTCATGTTGTTGAAGGAGTTAAGCAATACGGATACATGATTGATGATGAACAATCCTTCTCGTGGGGGTAGTTATATGTATCACCCAGTACCTCTAGGTCGCACATCGCCCTACTTTTGAACCATACTTGCCTTGTGGACAGTAGTGAGGACATAGCGGCATAAGTCACTAGGGGATAGTCATGTCACACCTTAGATGTGCACAACATTTCTCTCCTCCCCTCACCAAGGACATTGCCACAGTGATAACAGGACAGCATTTTCTCCCCATGATGTCGTCTTTAGAGCAGATGTTTTTGAAGTTTTAGATGTTTTTCCAGTTATATTTCGTTTACTCTTCGGTCAAATAGGTTACACATCATTCATCTGAATCCTTTTGGGAATTCACTGCCATTTTTGAAGTTTTCACCGTAGTACAAGCATTTCTACATGTTTGTGATGAATTCTATCTAAGTTAGCATAACTAATTTGTTGGCATTTCTTTTCGGAGCAATTTTTTTCTGAAATTTATTTTTCAAAAAAGCTCTTCCGTTTCGCAGTTAATTTGAGATTTTCGAGCTCCAAGAATCATTTCATTGAACTCAGCACATTTCATTTGCTATGATATGTTTTTGAAGCAAATTTTTTGAGTTATTTTGACAATTTGAATTTTTTTTTCTAACAAGGGAAGTATATATAGCGTAGGTCTGATCTGCCAAAACGACTAGTGTCGTTAGTATCTCTTGTGGCTCAATAGTAAAACTGCGCAGTATCCCGCCGCGAGCCGCAGGTTCCAAGAAGTTACTAGCTTAAAAAGCTCATTTTTTGTGCTTTTTGCACCTTCCAAAAAACGCGTTATTCTTCGGAAAATCCGGAAACGGACCTCATAAATGTGTTCAGCACCCAAAACTACCACCCTGAGCAAATTTTGGGTGAACGCACATTTTCCGTACTTTGTCCAGACTGACAGCGTTTTGGACTTGTACGATTTTTCGGTTGGGCGCTTATTTCTACTTATTGAGGGCTCTGGAAGCGTTTTAGAAAAATGTTCCAGATTTGACTTAAAATTCTCCCAGGGGTTTTTTTTGGGGCGCTGATCACGATTCTGTGATTTATTAGTCGATTTTCAAAAGTTTTCGGCTCATTTCGTTCGAAGCTTCCCAACCAGGGAAAATTTCGAGGGAAAAATGCCGCTTTCGAGATTTCCGGTTTCCTACGATAGATATGTCTCAAAATCATTTGCTGAGGGTTATTTGGAGTGCTAAACACGAATCTGTAGTCCGTTTATCGATTTTTTGCAGATTACGGTAGATTACGGTGGGTATACAGTAGTTTGGTCAAAATCTCAGATTTTACTCAAAATTTGTATACGGGGGTTAATCGGGGTGGAGAATACGAATTTAACGTCCGTTTGTCGATTTTCAAAATACTAAGGTGGGTTTTGACCCCTAAATGACATGTTACCTACCGTAACCTACAGTAAACCTCAAAATTTCGACAAATGGACTCCAGTTTCGTGTTCACCACCCTAGATTACCCCTACATACAACTTTTGAGCTAAATCCGAGAAAATTTTTTGAAACTCCAAAAAAATGCCTGATGGGGGGGGGTACCCTTGCCTTTTCGCCAGGCTTAAAAATGCTCATAACTTTTTTGAACCTGCGGCTCGCGGCGGGATACTGCGCATTTTTACTATTGAGCCAGAAGAGATACTAACCATACTAGTCGTTTTGGCAGATCCGACCTACGCTTTTTATACTTCCCTTGTAAGTTTGAAAAAATTTCCAGTAACTATCCATGATTCAATTATTCCACTGTTGCTGAGCAATCGATAGCAAGATGACCAGGTTCTGGGTAACACTAGTCCCGAAGGGTCATGAGCTGTCAATATGGAATCTGGGGTAATGAACTGTCACTAATATTGGTTACGGTATAGCTACAATAACCCATATACCAAAGGTATACCACCCCTTTCCCTGCACACGGTCGGGCTCAAGGTCAACCAAGACTTCTGTCCCTCCGGGGTGGGTGATTTGGTAACAAGTTTATCTGGGAAGATAAAAGCTCTGGCTTGAAAGTGGGCCAGCCCCCGTAAGTCATTGTGGAGGCACGAAACACATTAAAGCGAAGTCGAATGAGCGGCGCAACCTTATTAGGGACTGAAGACTCCGACTTTTAACCTTTTTTCATCTTTGTAAAAAAGCACCTACTCAATTCCCGTTGTTCTCTGCGGTTGGAGTAGTCCACCTATGTTTCCACACTGTGAGTCAGAACAGAATTCTAATCACTCATCGCGGATGCATACTCTTTTGACTCCCTCCCTTTTCTCGCTCATTCCTTTTCTCATCGCACTCGCGCGCGAAAGAAAGATGAGAACTTCGTTTCGACGCAGACTATGTATGGCATCGAGAATACGTGGTATCAGAGGTCATCAGCTGGCTCCAAACCCAGACTCAATGCCCACTGCCCATCGACCTAGTCATTGCACGGCAAAAAAGGCCACCTTGATTCTATTGTTCTGAAGTGATTAGGTGCGTAGACAAACTTTCGCTCGGAGCGAGACCGGCTCCTCCCAATCATGACGTCATCGCCCGTTTAGCGACCAAGAGTCGAATCGCCACTGCGTTCCCCGTTCGGTTGGAATAGAAGCCTCAGCCGCTATTTGATCTTTACCAGGGCGACAGCGGAGCCATCGCCAAAGATAGAGAGACGCAGGATTGGTTGTTTTTTGAAGGAAGTTGAGGGCTAACGTGTGAGTCACCCTCGAAAGATCTGTCTTTTGGGGCTTGCTCTAGTGGGATAAGTCATTTGAGGCTTCCCTGAGTGATTCAAGGAATGATTGTTCGCCTTTGAAAGGTTTGTCGCCCCATGGCCCCAAACGATGAAAGCCTCCTCGTTGTTAACCGTGGATGAAGTCCTTGTTGCGGACTGTAGCACGGTTGGCGTCCTAGCCACAGACTGTGGAACGGAACGTATCCTTGTTGTAGGAGAACCCATTCATATACATCGAAGGAAAGGAGCCTCAAACGCCCCTCTCATTTGACACGTGCACTCATGTGCATAACGAGCACGTGCTGCTATGATATCAACCTCTGATTTGCAAAATTTTGAATATTTGCGGCACGTGGCTCCGTTAAGCCACGTTTCACTTGCTTCAAACAGCTGCAGGTAAGGACCCTCTCAACTCGACGAGCTAGCCGAGTTGGAACCGAATTGTGGGCAAATTAGACCCCTTCTTTGTTAGAGTGAGACGATTTCCTAGAGAAAATGGAGCGATCATTGTACATAAATAGTTCACGGGAAAAGCTGTTCTAATCTTTCCTCGCTCTTAATTTTTTCCCGTACGAGGATCTCAGCGTGACTCGTTAGGGAAGCACATTTGGTCGGAAACGTGGTTTCCGATGTAAATCATACTAGTTTATGTACATCCAATGACGTTTTCGAATTTATTGTTGTAGCTGCTTGAATCTTTTCTAAAGCGAGTCATTGCAAGCTGCCTGACTAGGGAACCTTTCTACCCATGTATCGGCTTTTGAAAAGCTGTTACTGCCTGTTGGTCAATTCGGACACGCTCTCTCCGATTCTGCCATTGGATTTTGCTACGGATCGCAGGTTAACAAGTTATCGCACTTTAAATTTATTTTCTTGTAATCAGCTATTTCGCTATCAATTTGAGGGTTATTCCACCAATTCATGCAATATTAGTAGGTATATTTATGCTGATCACAACATATCCAGCAAAAAACAACTCTAAAGTGGAGGTCTGTGCTAATGGCGATGAGTCATTGCCTGGGAGCCTTCACCGCTATTTTGCCCCACACCTCCGTCAACGGATGGAGCAGCAGATAGGGAGCGGCGGTTATAGGCATGCGGTCAGGGATTCGATTCCCGTCACTGCGGATATGCTCGCATACCTTTGCAAAAATGAATATAACAATTTTTTTCCGTGACTGGGTTTTCACAAAAACTGATTTGCCTCAATTTTGCAGCGTTCTTCACAAATGGTGGGAACTTTCGAAAATTGAGTACGTTTCAAAGTTTTTTCTATTATATCAAACTATACTCAAGATTGTTCTATTATCAATACTTTATTTCTAGAGCCATTAATTAACATATGTCTTTCTGAGGTTCTATCGCAAGTTTACCGCATGTTTCGTGCTCGCCGTTTCATCAAGTTTCTGAAGCACTCGTGGCACAGAGCTGGATACGTTGACCACCATCCCTGCTCCTTTATCAGTCCGGCAGATTACCTTTTCGAGCTTGAGACTGTCGACTGCTGTGAAAAGAATTGCCAGGAACCAGCATGCGTCCACTCTACAGTGGGTAAATCTCTAATCTGTTCCGTTCACTACTTTTAAATGTTCCATCAGTGCTGAATTAAAGACTTATCAACTTGAAATTTGCATATTGTTGCCGCATAACGGTTATCACCGCAACTATCTCGAGCAGTTTTCGCTGAATCGGGGTGTTGATCGAGAAGAAGGAATTTTTCAGATCGGCTTTCGAACGAGATTGTCCTGGTTCAATTCCAAGAAAAAAATTTCCGACTTTCTTCATGGGGACTTGGGACTTTTTTTATTCATTTTCACGGTTTTTTCATTTTGTTTCATTTTTCCGCATGCAATTTTGGTGATCGAGGGAGAATTTTTTCTCGTATTTCAGGCTGAAAGTGTTTTCAGTGTCTTCCTCAACAAGAAAAAATTGCCCTATAAGGTGTTTCAACCTTTTTAGAAGGTTTTATAAATGATTGAAGATGCCACATCTCAGCAAGCATTCTCAACAAGAGCGCCCGCCAAGCCCTGCCCATTTTTGTTATGGGGACCGCCGCGCTCGGATTCTGTAAGCTTGAGTAACATTCCTGCTCATGTCGCTGTTGTTCTGCCGTTCAAATCACGAAGCACTCGGTCGATATACGAGAATTTGGAAAATGTGCGAATTACAACGTTGTAACTTTAACCAGTAATAACGTGTTAACTTGAGGTCTGTAGCAAAACACAAGGACCGATTGGGAAAAAGAGTTGACCAAGAAAGGTTCACTGTCTCTAAAAACCCATTCATGGCTAGCGAGTATACAGTTCAACTCCACGTTGCCGTTCAGTCCGCAAAGTGCGCGCTGATTGCGAAAGTGCTGCGGCGCGGTCGCGAGTATCATCAGGCATGGATGTGGGATGACCCGGGCGGTGGGATTACCCAGGCATCAAAGGCAAAAAACGCCCGGGTGATCCAACGTCCTTGTCTGAGTATACTCGCAACCGCGCCGCAGCACGCTTTCGCTATCAGTGCGCACTTTGCGGACTGAACGGCAATGCGGGGTTGAACTGTACATTGGATCCGACTCATTTCGGAGAACGGCAAAAACTGTTTTTCTCTTCACCGTCAACCTAATGCTTGAAGAAAAGACTGTCTTCCAATCGGAACTGATGATAACATTCATGCGAGGACAAATTTGTCGTCGACTTCATCTTGAGTGTTCGTAAAAAAAGAATATTTGGAATGATTCGGATATCCCAAAAATAATCGGATATTTTGGAATTTCTTGTCACAGAATCTCCTAGTTACTTGAAAGTTTAGATCATTCTGCCTTTTTAGTCCAGATACATCCGAACGTGAACCTTTCAGTTCAGGGTAAAGCAGAAAAGAGCGATTTTTGAAATTATCGTCAATGAGTCGGATCCAATATATACTAGCGAGGTCTCCTAGCTAGTTGAAGAAAAAGGTAACGGTACCTCCAATGAGGCAAATTTTAGGGTGTTTGAAAATTTATTTCAGGCTCGGCTCGAAACTTTTGTGGAGGCTATTCGGGGCCCTGAGCCCGAATCTAGGGTCTGTTCCTCATTATTTAAAGCCTAGTTTGTGGTAGATATCCTATTTAGCTGACGTACCCAATCTCGGTTTTCTTTAACACACTAAATGAACCTCAAATTGACGTTCACCTCCTGAAGTAATCCACACAAAGGAGATATGAACAAAATCTGAGACACTGACTCAGACGCTCGGGGGGGGGTATACAAGCTATAAAACAACGAAATTCACATGGTTCCTAGGCGTGCTAGTGCGGAGCGGAGGTTAGAGACAGTGAGAGAGCGGAAGGCAGAGGGAGGCTGAGGCATCGCTCGCGCCGCTCGTGCCTCGAATGATGTGAATTACGACGTTTTATAGAGGTTACGTCGTCACAGTAGGGTTGGATTCCAAGGCAAACATCGGTCACAACCACCACATATTTGGGAGCAGGAGCTGCTGCTAACGGCAGTATATGCTGCCGACGTATGCTGGGGATCAACCCCTCGTTATCGGCAACCTGTTATGCTATCGGAGAAAGAATTTGGACTACGACCCTCTTTGGGTGTTGCGTATGATCTTTGTCACGCGCAGCAACAAGGGGGCCAACCTCGCCACGGTCGGCAACAAGGACATCGTCTTCGCCACGGTCCACAACCAGGAGGTTTCCTCGCAATGGGCCATCGGGACGATCCTCTCAGAGTCAAAATTTTACGTATAGAAAGTGACGCAGGGTTACCTTCTCGGACCTGCCTCGAACGGCCAGCTGCACCCTCAGCGAGACTGGCCGCTTTATATACCTGCCGCCGTGGTACAAGAGGATGCTGCAATGTTCATTCATATCTGACAAATCAATGGAGGAGAGTCAGCAGACACTAGGAGATAGGGGTGCCTATATCACGCGTGTCAGGGACCTAATGAGACCAAAAACCCTGAATTGGGGGAGGAAGGAATGGATACTCGATGTTTTCTCGTTTATTCCGAAGAGACGAAATTCCGCGTTTGGCAGGGTTGCTACCGGACATTAATATAAAATTTTACCCGCAATCTTGGACTGTGCCTTTAACTGGTATTAATTTCTTTGGAAACGGCGTTTTCGACAAGGTATCCTTCGCTAATCAACTAAGTTCGAATAAATCAGTTTTATGTCGCTTTTTGATTTATACTCGTGTTTCTTGCTAGTGTCTTATACTTAATATTCCTATTTTTTTCTTATCCTCCCAGCATCCAGTGGTTTGTGTGATTTGATTTCACTATGTTGCAGAAAACTGTGGTAAAAAAGATTTTCACGCGCCCAGCCCAGCTTCTTGTATTGAAATATGTTGCGCGGTATTTAACGACAGAACGGCGAATACGAACACGATCAAAAGCTTGTAAGACTTTGTAACTGTTTGAAACGCTATTGTTTTATCATCCTATACGCCTTTACTTTGGGCCATAAATCATTGCCAAGATCATCTAAGTTGGGGCTTTTTTCGCTTTTAAGATCGTCGCAGTCTCAAAACGATTCCTCCGCTAGATTCGCAATGCAGGCGTTGCACTGACCCTATTCCGTTCGAATAATAATAGAAAATTATCGCGCGCTTCTGGAATGTCCCATTTTTCCAGAATGGCTCTTTTGTGGTTTCTCAAGCAAAGCCTTCTAGCCCGAATCAAAATCCGATTTTCCACTCGAGCTACCTCTCAGTTCATATATTAGGTCGAATTTCAGCTGCTGATCGGTGCACCGCTGATCCTACCGATGTAGTGATCATTTATTGACCTCGCAAATGCAGTCTACTGCAAAATGCTCGCTTCCGACAGCAATATTGGCTGCCTATACTAACATTCGCCTTGTTATATGTAGTTCCTCTGTTGCCTGCTGAAGTCTGTGTGGAGTTAGTTTGTTCCTTCTTGAAGGTTTCCGGCTATTTTTAGCTTCGGCGATAGGTGAAGTTTGTTTTTGCACTTTTCGCCACTTGAACTGACCACACTCCACCCGAGCGGTTCTGCTAAGCTTATCGGCCATCTACTTCAATTCCGGTCATGGTATTCAATTCCTAATCATAGCAAATATTTGTTTCATTAATGTTTCTACGGTCCGGTCATATGTAGTTATAGTCAGCGCAAGCGCAGAAAAGGATTTTTCCAGATTCTTTACCATCTTGCGCTAGTGAATTATAGCAAAAAAAGCTACACAAAACCGGGCGTTTTTTTGCTGCGCGAACACTGCCTTAATTTACTTCTTTGACCACGCCGATGGCAGCGAACTCTCTTCAATTTTTTTTACTTAGGCATGTAATCCAATTTTAGAGTCATCAAAACCAGTTGTATTTTTTACGTAGCAGTTATGTATGTGGCGTTAGCGTTGCGGTGACATCTCATCAGCTACCTCAGAGATTCCGGGAGGGGGATTCTGAAGCACACCCCCCCCCCCCCTCACACAGTTGCCTCTGGTCCGACCCTGCAGAGACAGAGAATCTGCCCTGAGAGTGTTATGATTTCTTCTGTGCTGTCTGTTTCCTGACAAATAGAATTTGAAATCCCCCGTTTTCTGATTTATGCCGTTTTATGACAGTTTTTATCTCGTAACGAGTTTTTCTGAAGTGGTTCGCAGTTTTTGCACCCTTTCCTAATGTCAACTGCTAGCTTTTCGTTAAAGCTTTTCAAACTGAGAATATTTGAACGTAAAACTGGGTTGGAACAAATGGAAGAATGAGTGTGATTTCGTTTTCGAATGTTGTAGTTTTCTCCTGAATTTGGAAGAAAAACATGGGGAAAGACGAAAACCCGTGAGTTTTTCCCCACACACAAACATTATCAGCACACCTAAACTGATCACCATTTCTCACATGGTTTTAACGTTCTATGACTTACAAGGGAAGACCCCCGGGGGAGGAGAAGTCCTGAAAAAAGTTCTTTTTAGAGTTGTGGGGGATGAATAGAGTAACAATAATCTACGTTCGGTTTTTCCTACGGGCCTTCCGATATTACAGAAAAAAAGCATTCAAAACTACCTGTAACCTCCTACTCGGAGCAGCTGAAATGAGTTTATATGCTCGGCACACATTAAGTTACAATAGAATTGCCCTATACAAGGTTTGACAGTTTGATTCTGGCCATTCGTGACATATAAGCCGTTTCCGTGCTCACTGTGCATTCCATTCCTCGTATCACTTGATTGAAATTGCTATAGCCACCGTGCAGGGATGGTCGAGAGAAAAATGATGAGGAATGCCAAACTACGAAGGGATGCTGGGTTGCGGGTTCGATTCCCGCAATGCATCTTTTGGAGAATTGTTTTGCATTTATTCGAATGTTTTTCCACGAAGTTTCTAATTACATTTTACCTTGCTTCTTCCTATCTTACTGGATTTGCGATTGCTATCACGTGAATCCCTTTATTATACGAGCATTTCCTCAGTTTATTCAAGAAAATTATTTTTCTCACCTTCTTCTGTTAGAATTTCTGATTCATCTAGGAATATTGTGATGTGAACATCTTGTAACTTTGTATTACTTCTCTCGAGGGAAGGAAAACACCTTTCTTGAACACATTTACGTCGTTTGCGAATCATCGGAGAAAAAAACATTGCGATTGTGAGAAACAAAGCGATGAACCCTTTCCTAAAAGTTATCCTCATGGCCGCAGTTTTCATTTTCAGAAGGCGAAAATTTGTTGCTCAATACATCTGCTGACCCTTCATCGAAAACTACTAAACTTGTCTCGATCACGCAGAATTTTTTCCATTATCTGGAGTTTGAGGGTGAGATCGGGCGAGAAAAAAGTCGAAAAAATTTCCTCCATATTGATGCAAATGAAGCAGATTGAGGTAGATGGGTGTTAGATATGTTTAGAAGCCAGCCAATTTTCGCTTCTGAAAAACCGAAAGCTCAACCATGGTGGGCAGTTGAAGGGAATGCGCCCGCTAATTTTTCATGTTTTTCCAAAATTTTGCTCTACCGGATGGTCCATAGGTGAAACCCAACATACAGTAATGTTACGCTATCCATCCCCCACAACTTTCAGAACAACTTTTTTTATGACGTCTCCTACCGCGGGGGTCGTCCCTTCTCAGGCCGGTGTAGTACCAGAAAATTACCAGAATTTTCCCAGGGATCAGTGGTAAATGTGCAATTACCACCCGATTACGGACATTTTACCAGAGATTTTACCCTAATCTCTGTTGTTGACAAATTCTGCCAGATTACGAGAAAGTTACCACTAAATTTCTCCTTAATTTTCCGGACTCCTCCCGTATTCTGTCAGAAAAATGGCGATTCCTCTCAGGCCGGTGTAGTACCAGAAAATTACCAGAAATTTCCCAGGGATCAGTGGTAAATGTGCAATTACCACCCGATTACGGACATTTTACCAGAGATTTTACCCTAATCTCTGTTGTTGACAAATTCTGCCAGATTACGAGAAAGTTACCACTAAATTTCTCCTTGATTTTCCGGAATCCTCCCGTATTCTGTCAGAAAAATGGCGATTCCTGACAGAATGCGAAATACGGCTTTAACTTCCGAATTGGCGGTTTTGGGTTCAGTAAGGATGAGTTCTACATCAAGACTCTTCCGGGACTCAGGAAGAATGGTGGGGCGCGGCTTATACTCTAGAAAACTCCTGAGCGAAACGGTTGGGGAATACGAGTGAACGCGGTATCTCAGTGATCCATATAGCGCGTGGTGTGCCTGACCTAAGTACGCGTAGCCAAGTGCGCTCTCCTCCCCTTCACACACGTGCGCACGCAAGCGCGTGCACACCTATATGTATGCGCCCTCACGCGCAAATGCACGCGCTCCCAGAGACTGACATTTACGCACGCTCATTTAAACACGCTGTATATGCGTGTATACGTGCTCATACTCTCCAGTTCGAAGTCAATTTTACTCGGGCCCGTTACGAGCGTGTGATCGCGTATTTTTCCTTATTCCTCACACCACAGGGTGTGAGGAAATCTTGGTAGATGAATTTAATAGATGAATCTTGGTTGCTCACCCCCTGAATTCAGGGGGCTCAGGTACTCAGGGCGACGGTCGGCCTCGAGGGTGCCGCCAGCGGCGAACCAGGCTGCATGCGACGGGGTGGTCGTCTCGTGGTGCCAGACTGAGAGGAGGGCGGGCAGATCAGTGAGAAAGGCTGTCACACCTATTGGTTGAGGTCACTTTTGGAATCATTAGCGCTACCCGGCCTTTTCCACTGATCTGCCCGCCCTTCTCACTGTCTGGCGCCTCAAGACGACCACCTTATGCGACGCACACGATGCGCGGATATTGGCTCGCCCGCTAGCCACAAAACACGCCACGCCATCTTCAATTCGGCCGGTTGGAAAGACAATTGATAATGGTCACGAATGATCAGGTCGTAACGTGCTTATCACGTGCATAGCCGGTATAAAAGGTGTCTCATCTCACTAGAGTACTCATTC
This sequence comes from Aplectana chamaeleonis, assembly GCA_029168955.1. Classification (NCBI taxonomy): domain Eukaryota; kingdom Metazoa; phylum Nematoda; class Chromadorea; order Rhabditida; family Cosmocercidae; genus Aplectana; species Aplectana chamaeleonis. The sequence continues at coordinate 131,884 of JAPDOI010001187.1, read as the reverse complement.
GGCATTCGAATGCCGGCCCTGGAAGGTGACTTCGAGTCACTCTTCGGAGGCCAGCATATTTTTGACTGCTGAGGGGATAGGAGTATCCCCACGGCTGGGGGGGAGGCGGCTTTCGCCGCGATCCGCGGGGAGGGTGGTTCTTCACCGCAGACTGCGGCGGAACGCGTAGTCTGGCGGAATTTTCCGTACTGTCCCGACCAGAGTACGGAAAAATTCTGACAGATTTCCGAAAAATTCTGACAGATTTCGAAAAAATTCTGACAGATTTTGAAAAATTCTGACAGATTTCGGAAAAATTCTGCCAGAAAACGGGAAAAATCTGCCAGAAAACGGTAAAATTACCACCAGAGGAGGGCAAAATCGTTCCGTAATCTGGCAGAATTTTCCCGTAATCTGTCAGAATTTTCCCGTAATACTCCGGCCTGAGTTGTTAGGGCAGTAGTGATGGATATGAAGAAGACAACGAGGGACATTCAAAGATTTTTGGCGACTCAAAACCTTCCTTGACATTTTTTGAAGTAAATATGATCCAAAGCATGTCGAGTTTTTCGAGTAGCGATAAACGCTATCTCACAGAGGAAGGACTGAGTTTTTAATTGATGCTTTACATTCTGTCAAAAGATCGCTGACAGACAATGGAAAATCCCTTTTTCCTTTTGTGATATTTTATTTGTTTATTTATTTATTTATTTATTTATTTATTTATTTATTTATTTATTTATTTATTTATTTATTTATTTATTTATGAAGTACGATGCGCAAGGCAAACGTTAGAAACACAGTGCATTAGTAATCCACAGATTGAGCGCAAATTTGAATCACTGATACATAATGAGCTTCACCCCACCACCCAGCGTACTGCTAAAAACACAGTAACTTTTTTCGCGCAATGCGTTTAAATGATCTCACACCGGGACGAACCGCAGACACCCCTTCTCTGAAAGAAAGAAAAAGCGATCTTTCGACCTAAGGTTGGTGCAAGGCTTTCTTAACAGTCTAATAGGGTGAATTAATGGGTAAAAATGTAAAGTAGCGCCCAAAACTCTCCGAAAACATTTTTTGAGAAGCTGTTTTCAATCTCAGCTAGGCTAAAGAAGTTCGGCCAGGGTACTGTCTGATGCGTGGAGAAAGTCGATTTCACTTAGACCTCCCCACGAGCCCGATTTAGTCAAATTTTAGGCGATTTCCTACATTCATTCTTAGGCGGACCAGTGTTACAACTAAACTTTTACTATAACTTAGTCAAAACAACACTTCTGAACTGGAAGGTATAATCGAATTCTTTGTAACAAAAACTGATCTTAAACAGTGTCATTCGAAATGGTACACTTGGTCTCCTGACGAAGGCCGGACTCTCCCCCCACCCCTGTGGAGATCCACATCCCGCGCCTTTTATCAAAACACGAGGAAACTTTAATATGCTATATGGCATCAGAAACTTTACCTGGCACATACTCACATCTGCGCGGAGCAAACGAAAAATATGATCAACTTCTGATTGATCATAGGTGCGGTTGCGGTCACTCACTAAAGCTACGGTGGAAGACGCCAGATTTCTTTATGGATCGACAGCACAGCTGATTTTCTGAGAGAGTTAGGTTTTTTCTTTTTTTCTTGTTTTCTTCGGCATTATTTTTGTTTCTGAGTCTTATAATATTTCGAATAGGGGCTTTTCTTAGTTTGCGAGAGGAATTGGCCTTGTTTTTTCGATTTCAAGATTCAGGACAGAATTTTGAAAAAAAAAACACTTTGAAGCCCGAAAAAACGGCTAGTTTTACTCGCACACTAAGAAAAGCCCCTATTTGTAACATTATAAGAGTCAGAAACAAAAATAATGTCGAAACAAACAGGAAAAAGAAAGAAAATTCGTAACTCACCCAGAAAATCAGCTGTGATGTCGATTGATAATGAAATCCGGCGTCGTCCATCGTGGTTTTAGGGGTGGCCGCAACCGCACCATGTCCTTTTCACATTGCGGTAAACTCTACTGCGTAGTAGCATCCTAAATCGGTGACATGGTTTCTGAAGATTGCAATTCTTGAAAAAAAAAACTAAAAATGGGCATTCCACGATTGTTTTCGAGCGAGTCAGTGATTCGAATATCATATTTTGAGTAGGCCATGATCTGTTAAATTATGTATTTGATTGAGGCTATTCCAATATTCTCAACTGAGCGAATGAATTCGGAAGACTGTCTGCTCTTTAGTTTGAATGATTATTTAAAAAAATTGTGTTAACACTCAAGTGAGAGTGCTGATTTTTGAATGAATTACGGTGACTATTGTGCAGATCCTTTTGTGGCTTAAAGGCAGTGTTCACGATGATTTTCGTCTCCAAGTTTTTCACATAAAACAATGCGTTGGCCTCCGAGTGTTACCAAATTTACGAAGAAACGTCGAGAAACACATTAAAATGTCGATTCTATAACATGGACCAGTTGTCCGGTTGAATGAACATGTTCATGGTGGTTGTCACCGGTGGAAAATTGGGTCAATCGAAAATAGAGGAATATTTTAAAAGGAGTAATAGAGAGTAGAGAATTGCAAAGGACGGGTCCACAAAAGATTTCATTCTCACAACAAACACTTCCTGTGATACCTAAGAGGCGGGGTGATACTTAAGGATTTCGTGTACTTCTGGTGCGTTTTTCTCGATTTTTTCGTCATTTTAGTTTTACCCGGGGGCCTTTTAATCGACTTAATCAATATAGCGATTAACCTCAAAATTGAAGATTATCTTGAACGCTGCCTTTAATGCTTGAATGTCTTGCTCTGACATTGGCCGCACATTAGAGAAGTCAAACATTTCGTTTTTTGGAATGAATCGAGTAATCTAGGTGTCGTTTGCAAATAGAATAGAGTATCCGACAACGAAATTTGAGGTCTCCGAACGAATTAAATATTTGAATACCTGAACATTAGATTTTTTCGAATATTATTGAAATTATATTATTATATTAAAATTATTTTTTTCGATTCGGTTTTAATTGATTTATAATGCTTTCTAGCAGTTTCTCTAACTTCTTTGTTTTTCTTTGTGTGAAATGGCTAGTGAAATCGTTATACATGATGCGGCGTGGGAATCCGAGGGCTTGAAAGTAGCGCACACGATAAGAATCGTCTCCAGTTTTCTTTCGTAGGATAAAAGTGAGATCTCATTCATTCATTCAAGAAAATAAACGGCGCGTGCAGGGTCGTGGCAGCGTTAGCCCCGTTCGCGACACTGCGTCCGACGCATTTGCGTTCTTGCTTCATTGAACGGGACCGACTTTGTGGAGTGGAATGATTCAACTTCGGGTTGCTTTTCTGGAAATAAAAAAAAACATGTTAAAAACAGTTTTCTCAAAGTTTCATGCACTCTGGACCTATGGTTTTTCGAGTAGACGGCCAATTTCACGATACAGTGTTTGAATATTAAACCCCCGTTTAGACCGTTCAATAGTATTTGAAACGGAAAATATAACATGTCCCGGAATCTTATCAAGAAAACATTTTCTGACATCATAACCTTCGAGCCTACCTACGAAATGACCGGGCTTGTTTATCAGAACTACCCATGCAAGCATGCTGCTTTCTGATCCCTTTTTTTCTAGTGAATGGACGGGGCTGCGACGGTAGATTGTCGCGCGCGATCGAAATCCCGTTGACCAGCGATGCCGCCAACGCCGCGCGACCAGCCGCAATGATCGCGCCTGGTCCATCCACTGCACCAAATTTGATTCGGGGACCAGGCCTCCCGGGGCCTACAAAAAGCGCCATTTTAGTTGCTTGCGCAAAACAAACAGAAATGTTGTTTTTTTACAAAAAGATCTCATTTTTCTCTCCAAACATTCACCAGGGAGGTGATTTGGGGCACTGAGCCGGTTATAAGTACAGTCGGCACGGATCCCACTGTCACATGCTTTGCGTTCCTTATTGTGCGTGGGCACAAACTTGGTGCTCGTGTGCTATAATTTATGTGCACCAAGTTTGCGCCAAACCACAACAAAGAGTGCAAAGTATCAGAGGCAGCCGTGCCGACTGCATTTCGTTAGATTGCGGCAGATTATGGCAGATAAATGATTTTATCTCTACATAGCTCGTAAGTTTTCAGCTCAGAACTTCAGATTTTACTATTACTCTGGCAGCTAAAAAACGGTTTTTACGAGCACCCGGAATGCAGTCGATCAGAAAAAAACATGGTCGTATGGGTACGTGAAATTCATACAAAAGAAAGTATTCGCTCAAGCGGTCGGCGTGCGAGCCGAGTGCTAGCTGAGAAAGCTTTTGTTCGGACTTGTAAATCGATTACCAGGAAAATTAGACAAAGAAAGGATTAGTATCTCAGCTAGCTGTTTGCAGCCGTTGGAAGGCTCTGCAGAGAAATGGCCTTGCGACGGCCGTTCAACACGCACGCCGACAGCGTGGACAGACAGTCTTCTTCGAACATATTTCACAATAGTGCTCGTAGGATTTGTCAGAATAGGCGCGAACACACGATCTAGCGTCATCAGCTTCCTTTCTTAATTAATCCCTTCAAAATAATTTCTTTCTGATTCGAAAAATTATTTAAGGCCCAGATGTGAAAAGCTATCCAATGCTACAGTGATATGTAGGTACCTAGGGTGTGAGTTTGAAAAAAAAGTTTGGGGGCGAAAATTTCAGTGTGCCATGCAACATACAAACACAGTGTGAGCACTGGGTAACGATTTGTGAATCGCCTCTCCAACTTTTAATCAATGTTAAACACTGTGGAGCTTTGATTTGTTAACAAGCCTCTGATACTTGAATTTTGAGTAACTTTTCCGATGTGGAAAAAGTTGATTCTGAAGGAAGTTCTTAAGGAAAGAACTCTAAAGACTCGAAAACTCGTCCCAGCCCGCCCCTCTGATCAAATCCAACCAGCAGTAGTGAATGGTTTCCGTTTTCGATTCAGTCCGATGCATGGACAAGGCGGCTGGCCTGCGGGGTTGGCGGCCTCACTGGAGAATGGGGTTTTGATTCGCGCTGGGTGATCTACCGTCGAGGCCCCGTCCGCTCATCAGACTGAAATTATTACGCGAACGTTGACAAATCTGGTGACATGGTCTGGTCACCCCCTTGTAAGAAAATTTGTCAGTTTTTTGTTATGGCTTTTTATTTTATTTTTCTTCTAGATACTATTGAATGCCGTATTTAACTCCACTCATAGTTCGGCCTCACCCCTTTTCGACGCGTTTGCAGTCAATTTGGGTGCAGTTGCCCTGAAAAGCTGCCTCAGCTCTTCTCGAGTGTCCACTGTCCGCAGCTTTGCATGAGAAATCCGTGACACAAACATTGCGCGACGACTTCCAGCCGTTAACACGCCACGCCCATTTTATGGACGGCGGCCGATTTTCTCAATTCTTCCGGTTTTTCGCCGGCTTATTGAAACCTTCATATGCTGCGACTCTCTTTCGATAGCGATGAGGATGTTTGTAGTATACTACGCTATGAAAGTGAATTGCCACCAGTGAGTTGATGACCACGGAATAACACATTATTGCTACTGACCGCAATCAATTATTAGTCTCCACTTCCTCTCGTCTTACAGGTTCGGGTAAGAATCACTCCGAGCCAGTTTTCATGACAGCTGGGAAAAAGAAGAATACATTTCAGTGATACAAACTATTCGTTTACTTTTTTTCAAACCCGCTTCATTGGCATTTTCACCCGTTTCCAGGTCTTCCATGGGCTGTGTACGTACGATGCACAGGGCCGGAGAAAGACTATGGTTAGGTTAAGGCCAGAACACTACATAGTAGATTACCACTAAACAAGCTGTTATTCACTGGGGTCTCAGGAAATTCTCAGCCACGAGCCGCCTGAAAGTTCGACTCGTTCTCTCAATCTGCGGGTCGGCTTCTGTTTCGGTTCGGGCCACTATTCCACCAGTTCGCCCGGACAGCAACAGCAATGGCGCGGAGATTGGGGGAGCGAGCCGAACTGTAAAGCGACTCCGGTTCCTGTTCGGTGAGGCGCGCAGCCGAGAATCTCTATCAATAGGAACAAAGGCCGGGATCATACTTCTCGCAATCGGTGACAGCGACAGTGCACACCAAGCATATCTATTTTCAGTCGATATTCATGGTAAACATTGCGTCGCGACGCTCGTCGCTGGAAGTAACGTCGGCATGGATCCTAATAAGACTTTGCGTTCACTATTGAAGGTTGGCGCAAACTCGGTGCCATATGCTTTAACACAGGTGCACCGAGTTTGCGCCAACCTCCAATGGAGAACCCAAAGTTTCCTTAGAATCGATGCCGATGTTATAATCTTGGACAAAGAAAAAGTGAGCTCACCTTTAGAAACGTCTGGTTCTAGCAAAGCGCTAAGAAATGTAGCGTATACACAGTGTGCTGTCCGTAGCCGCACCACCGCCTTTTCCTGTGTGGTGGACGGGTGTATTAGGTTGCCCCGAAAATTCCTCACCATCCGACTTTGTAAATTGCAAAAGTTATCAGCGGTCATCTGGCGAAATGTGATGGATCGTTCGAAAGCTCAGATTGTTCTCCATATGTAGAATCCATTTTTCCTCTTCGTGCTGGTGGTTTCCGAGATGTATTAAGATGAAATTTCTTCAAGTTCTTCAGGTTAACTCCTGCAACACTGAGCATCTTACAATGCATCAATTATCTTTAAGCATATTTATGTTCCCCTCCTCGAGAGTTCAATTTGAATGCTGGGGGAAAAGATTGTACATTTCCACCGTGACCTTGACTTCATCAAAAAGTCAAACAGACCATATCATTCCGGATCACCGTCTCGAAGAGCATTTACCCCAACCGGATCACTCCCGTGGTTTTTCAAGTGTTGTTCGCTTCCACGGTATTGTCAGTCAGAAAAAAGCGCACTCCTGCATGTTTATTTGCTCAAACGGCATAGAATTATCCAGCCGGCAGAAATACTGGAACGAGAGCTATATTAAGAAGATGCGGAGCTATTGATTCCTAGTACAGCTTTTTTCCGGCCATATGCCATATCCAAAGCAATACTAAGTCCGCAATCGCAAAAACCATATCACTTTTCTCACTTCCATAGGCTCAGAAAGCCTTTATGAAGCAGTGGATCACATATGTTTCTTGTCACTTTTATTCTGTTGCGTACTTTTTATAGGTGTTAAAAGTATCTCTGGAAATATTTGCCCATTCGGCAGCACCGGGATTCTGCCCAAAACTCAGACCAACAACCTTTACCAATTCATAGCTTTGCAGTCCGACACGTTTCCATCTGACTAGGAGAGTAGTATTGGACTATCCTGTCGCTTGCAACGAGTTGCAGTTTAACTAGGAGTACTTCAAAGAATGTTGTAAGACCTAAAAATATAGCTGCTAAAAATTGCTCCTAGTAGAATTACGGAAAGGCTTTCTTGGTTGGGTCAAGACATTAACTAGGGATCAGCCTGGTTTTAAGGTGTTCAGAAAAATTTCTTTAGGTTCAATATCTTTATCTGGAGCCTCAGACAATAGTTTCGGACTGGCCGCTGCCCATCTTCGCCTCGGCGAGCGAATTGCCGTATTTTGTTGTCTTACCGGGCGGGTCTTTGACACTACTAGCGGGAGGATTGCTGGGGGGGGGGGGGGGGTGCAACTGCCCAAAGTCAGCGGTCAGCGCGTACCTGTTGTCTGAGGCTGTTTGGAGTCCTGAACACGGAGCTAAAATTCACCTGTCGTTTTTCGAAGAACTTCCATTTAAAGTTTCGTTCAAAGCCTCCCACCGGGGCGAATCCTCTAAGCAAAATGCGGCTTTTGATGATTTCCAAAACGCTACGACAGATTTGCCTCCAAAATTCAGGGTAAAAAGTATTTGGGATTCCGAACACGAATCTGACGCCCGTTTATTGGTTTTTGAAAGACTAAGGAAGGTCACTGTGGGTATACGGTCGTTAGGTGAAAGTCTCAGTACTAGCTGAAAACTGCTCTGTAAGGAATATTCGGAGAGCTGAACACGAATTTGAGGTCCATATACCAAATTTTGGATACTGAGGTAGAAAAAGTCGGCTAAAGTGTGGTACACTCAACGCAACCTACAGCAGGTCTCAAAATATCAAAAAGCGGACCCAGAATCAAAATCAGGACCCCGAATAATCCCGTTGAAAAGTTTTTAGCCCAATTCGGAACAATTTTTTTTGAAATGTCTGAAAATTGCCTGATGGTGTTTCCCCCTCGAAGCATAGCTCGCTGGGATGAAACCGGGCAGAGCAGGCAGCGAAGCGTTCGTTCATGGCAAGATATAACAATGATCATTAGATTTTGACATGATAAGCCCGATAAGCCTTACTTCGACCGGCTCGAAATGTGGGAGCTAGGCTATACCTTTTCGCCCATCTAGGAAAACTATGAGTAACTCGGTTAGGAGACCATTTTAGCCGCTACAAACTTGTATTTGACATCATTCCTATAAGAACACTCAAATGGGATACGTTCCGGAACAAGTGGTAACATCGATCAAAAATTTATTTATTTATTGTTGGATATGTATTCACAAGTGAAAATAATAGGATAAGGGGGGGGGGAAAGCTGGCTGATAGTCATGCTGATATATGTAGTGACATAGTTTGCTATTCAAATGAAGTTTTATACTACGTTTGAAAGTACCGTGCTTGTCCGTAAAAGCTTTTCTTCGCAATACATTATTGAAACTAGAGCAAACTTTGTTGCAGAAAAACTTAGATCTCATCTGAGTTTTCGCAGTAGTGGTAGATATTCTGAGCGCAACTCCTCTTGTTCGGGAATTCAGAAGCGAGAAAAAATCGGATGGCTTCAGTTTTGCCAGCCCTCTGAGAATTTCGATAGTCATCAACAGATCGAATCTTTTTCTTCTCCATTCTAAAGATTTAAGACCAAACAGATTGTTTCTCTCTTTCCCACTAGGGATATTGTCATAGCCAACTAACTTCAAGACTTCTGAGCATCAGTTTTCTAGTGAAGCTGGTCTGAACACATTTGAGAGTATAGATGTCCTTTTTCTTAAATGGACTTAAAATGCTTGTTTCACTTTCAACAATGGACCGTACGTATTTTTTGAATGCTTTTAGCAAAACGTTTGTGTCCCTCGTACGTAGAGGTTTGAAGAGGTTGAACGTTCTTCTCAATCCCTTTGTTCGCAGCGCCTTGTAGTGATTTATGAACTCTAATTTGTTATCATATTGAAAACCCAGGTCACGTATTCCGGTAACCACCTTGAGAACTACGCCATCAATATGACAATCGAGTTTTCGAGTGTTTCTCCCTGAGCATATAGCTTGTGCTTTCTCTTCATAAAGAGGAAGCCCATTCTCTACAGACCATTTTATACCTTATCAATTGCTAATTGAAGTTCTTCATCAGCATTATTTCCTTGATTTACCCTGTATATCTTTATGTCGTGTGCATACATAACACGAGAGACGGGAAGTCCTCCTAGATGTTTTGGCAAGTCGGCGATATAGATGTTGAAAAGGACTGGAAAGAACATACCTCCCTGTGGCATACCGCTTATAGAGTTTCGAGTAAAACAAAGGGCATTGCCAACCATCCCCTAAAAGGTTCGATTGGTAATGAAATCATTATATACTTAGTAACCGACGGATGAAATCCCAGATATTCTAACTTGAAAATTTTGCAGTATGTGGAACTTTCTCAAAAGCCTCACTGAAATCGAAAAATATGACGACAACATTTAGGTTTGACTTGAATGCTTTAGATCAATCATTTAGGCTTGTCAAGAGACATGTTTCAGTAGATCTACCACTACGAAAACCATATGGCACCTCAGGAATGATTTTCAATCATCTAAGTGAGCAATCATGTGCTTTTTAAGAAGATTCTCGAACGCTCTTGCGAAAATCGGAGTTAGACTCACTGGTCTGTAGTTTTTAGGATTTGAAGAAAGTTCCTTTTTGGGTGCTTCTTCAGCGGACCATATCAACTGCTGCATTAGGGCACCCTTACTGCACTGATGGCAAAGGGATATGCTGAATTTTTTAGGGTATTTCCGCGGTACATTTGTAGCAGAAACGTGTTCTGGATGGATTCACGTCACTTATGCGTTGTTTCCCTGCTGTTTTCCGTTAAATTCACGGCAACCACCTCTCGGTAGTTTCCCGGTATATTCGCCTCAATTAAGCGGTGTTTTCCCGGATGCGGTGGTTTCGGGCCAAACTCTCGTAATATTCCAGGCTTGCGTTGAATTCTTGGTAGGTTCCAGGCAATTTGCTCCAGCGATCAAACTGAGTGGGAGAAGATCACAAACATCAATTTGGGAAATCGTTATTTTCCAACTGAGCATCGTTTAAATGCTGTGTTCACGATAAGAATCGTTGTTCTGCTTTTTCGCCTATTTTGAAGATGGTCCCATGCTGATTCCAATGATGTTTTTGGAATCGTACAAGACCTTCTAGGAACGGAGTTATGGTCCCTAAAAAATTGAGCTAGGGAAGCATGGTGGACGAGTTGTCCGAGGCTAGTAACTTCCGTCTTTTGCAGCCGATGTATGCGAGCTGACCTGAGTAAAGAGAGAAGTTGTGAAGGAAAGGAAGAACGGGGCTTTCGCTCGGAAACCATCGCTCATCTCACAATCTCGAGCATTCATTTGTTCACGTCGGTAGGCGTGGAAAGTGCACCTGAGTGTGACGAGCTGACTGGTGTCCAACTTTGGGGCCGTAGTGGACCGTTCCGAGCTAATTTTTCTGAGTTTTTTCAACGTTAGGCTCCGGAGCTGCCGATATCGACCAAAAAATGAGACTTGGTTTTTATCGTGGACACTGCCTTTAAGTTTGTTGTCTCTGCCTTGACCGGACATCATTGACTAGCCCTGAAGCTCAAAAAAGTTCATCGTTAACAAAATACCGTACAGCGATGAATATAACCCAGTTATAGCCGAAAAACGCCTTGTTTGATGCATTATGAGGAGTTCGACCTCTCGGACGTAATCCATGAAACCGGTCTCAAGTGGCTCGCGCGCATAACAGCGCCGGACAATATCTTGCCACTCATAGACAATGACAGAAGGTGGCGGCTGAGGTCATCTGGATGAGGCATCGAGCAATTCGTTTTTCACTCAGCATTCAGAGTCGGAATCATCACAGGTAGTGCTTGTGATGATCTATGAACATTTCCATGATTCTCGAACTGTGTCCACATAAAATGGACTCTGGACGAAAACTGTCCACTGCTGGCCCAACAGCTGTCCTGACCTTCTTTTTGTTTGTGTTGATCCTAAGAGAACGGTACACACATAGGTAGTGGGTGGTTGAAGAGGCTAATCCATAATGTTATCCTCTCTGTGGCCATTTTGGCTGTGGTGATGACGGTGAGATTGGTCACGCCTTGCGTAGGGCAATAAAATATCTGAGTTCCGTCTCACTCCCTTCCCATACACACGTACGTACATAATACGTATGTTCGCATGCGTAACAAACTCAGACAATAGCGGGCTCGGTGGGAACTTGGCTTTCATTTGAACTACGTATAGATTAAAGCCAACACAAATGTGTGCTAACCTGGGCGGACTTCTGTGTCAAAGGCTTGAAGGCATTTTTTTCAGTTTGAAGCTTTTCTCTTTCTCCTGGTTCTTGCTTCAAATGTTGCATTCGTCAGTGTTTTGAAATTTTATCCATCCATGAACTTCTCTGCGGGAGGAAGAATGGATGCTTTGCGTTCATCTGCAATATATAATTCTTTTGTAACGGATTGCAGAAGTATTCACTTGTTACAGCAACTTTGTCATGCGACGTAAGCTGTAGATTTTTGCCTTAGCGAAAGAGTTCCCAATTAGGTTACATAACGGAGGGTTGGCCATGTAGCTGGTGTCGCCTAACTTAGTCTCTTGAAAATCGATAAATGGGCTCCAAATTCGTATCTACTCCCCAAATAAGCTTCAAAAAAAGTTCAAGTCAAATCCAGCATGCCTAGAATTTGTGTGCATGGCACAGTTTAGGCCCAACTTTACCCCGCGTTGCCATAGCTGCCGGAGATTTCATAGTTGATTGTGTCCACTGCTCGTCCCGCGCGTCACGCGCGAGTCGTGGCTCTCTTGAGCAGCTACAAACTCATAGTTGGAAACAATTTCAGAAATACTCCCAATTAGAAACTAATTCGTTTCATATGGCCGGAGCTTCCAGTGCTATTCCCCTTGTCAGCACTACCTCTCACTCTGGGTATACATCCATGCCGTGTCAACCTTGTCAACCTACTCGGCAGAACTCTGGAGACCTCTCACAGAACTCTAAAGAAAGTCGGTTTTCCAGCACATTACGACCAGGGATAAGCGGGATCCTTATTTCCCGATGTTCGATTATTCTTGGCTTTCCGTTTATCGATTTTGACTTCTGAAAAGCGCCTCAAAATGTGGTTAAGATTGAAGGCTGGGATCAGCGGGCTTTCAATTTTACGATTTCCGATGGTTCTTGGCGTACCACGGTCTAATTTCCGCTCTTCAAATAAATTGAAGAAAAATACTCTATTTTCGGTTCCGTTTTTTCTATTTTCGGTTCCGTTTTTAAATTGAGTGTTCATTTTTGAGCAATAATAGAATGATGGAATTCGTATGAGTTTTTGTTACTGGATTAGAATGATTCTAGATATGAAATGGAGTAGAAAAAATTTAGATATGAATTGTTTCATCTTATCTTCAGACTACTCATATCTCTAGGTAGCTACCCCTGGCTCTCCAGTGATGTAAGTAGCTAGAGGTTTTTATTATGCATATTTCAGACAAATTATGAGAACATCAATATTTTACAATTCGATTGTTATAATCATTTCGCCATTTCCACTAATCCAAGATGTGATTTGGAAGAGACACGAAATTGGAATGGTCTTTCCGTTTTCCGATTTTCGGCTTCCGATCTAATGAAAACCTCCCGCCCACCCCTGGGAGAAGCGTACTATAAGGACGTCTCAGACTCCACCCTTTTCGTGCACTCAAGCATGGTTTCCTGGCAATTCAGGGGATTTTTGAGGGAGTTGGTTTTAGGGAAACGCTTAGGATGTACCAGAAGTAATAAAATACGTCGGTAGAGATGTATCTGACTCGAGTTTTTTTCTTTTATCGCCCGGTTTTTTATTTGTTATAGTTTCATTTCATTCATTTTTTTTAAATAATTTTCTGTTGGAACTGTTTGAGGACACGAGGCTGTTGGTCAAGTGGGCCTATTTTCATTGGTGACCTTGAAGTCAGGCAGGCTTCTCCAGAACACGACAAGGTTAAAACATGGCACACCAGGAAAACCTTGCTTCACCAATAAGAACAGTAAACAGAAGTAAATATTTCTTCGAGTAAGGCCTCAAGGGAGTTTTCTGTGCTTTTTCGTGCATAATGATTGCAAGCCTTTTCACAGACATTTTTTTGTAATAGAGGGTGGCTGACCCGCAGACAACTATTGAATTCCCGCTGACAACCGTGTTCGGTCTCTCCTAATTTGATGCACGATCGCCTCTTCACTCAGCGGGTCTCCGCCTATTTTTCCGCGAAACCCGATCGACCACCCATGTGGTCAGCCTCCCCGTTTAACACAATCAGCTTCTATTTTTTCTCTTTTTTCTCTCTCAAGCGTTGATTCAAATCTTACATTTCGGGGGTTTCGAAAGACTTATTACCAGATTGTTTCTGTTGTGTGCATGTGGTGATATGATTCCTAACTTGCGGAGGTGCTGATGGGGACCAAGCGCTAAATTTCGAGAGCTCTGCGTCTAAACTTTACCTTCGCTAGTGTCTATAGAGGCACATTAGGCGAGTGAGGTTTCGTAAAGGATCAATGAGAGTTCATTCGTCTGCTACCCCAAGATGCGTCAAGTGTAGCCTTTTTTGTCACTTACCACCTAGTATCGTGCCTTATGAGCTTTTTAGCGCGAAATCTTAGCGTTGCGGTTCTTAGCGTCCCCCTTCCCATGTTCAATGCATACTGGTATGAGACGGAAGTCCCACTGATAGTCAGTCCCGAAAATTTTCTAACCTTTGACGATGATGGCGTTTCCCATATTAGTCGAGAGAGCCGTCAAAGTCGTTGCTTAGCATGAAGAAGTATCGTTCGAGGACGATGCCACACTTGCGAATAAGGCCAATCAGCACCTAGCGACCTTCATCCGCGGTTAAGTTTTTGTACTTCTCTTCAGCTGGCTGGATATTTCCATCAGTGGCGGATAGCAAATAAATCGGAATTATAATACACATATTGTGTAGTGATTATGTAATTATCAGGTGTCTAATGACACAACTGGGGTTTGTGCTGCCCAGCCACTCAATAAAAGTTTAAAGGCAGTGTTCACGATGAATCTCAGTTTTTGATTTGAAACGCTACTCTTGCAGATGTTTGAGGGGATAAGGATCGAAGAAAGCAGACGAAAAAGACGGCCGCGTTGTGAAGAATTAGTTGGCCCAGCACGAATGCTTAGCCCGCCCCGCCCCCCGTTTTGACGAGCTCGTGGCGCCGAGTACGTTTTCGATGGCAATCGATTTGCGCACATTTCGCCGTTAGTGCGCGCTTGCGGAAACTAGCAGGGCGCGTAAACGCGTCCGCGCTCTGAACCGGTACGTACGTTAGAATCTACTGTTTCAGCTTAGTGTGAGCGCTTTTCTTCGCTGTTTCTACACTATTCGTTGACTCTCGACCAAAAGATCCCAGTTTCGAGTCGAACTCGAATATGATGTTCACAGTGAACACTGCCTTTAAGCCAGCGTACGCGCAAAAAAAACTTTTTTGAATATTTCTGTGCAGGTAAGGCCTCTTGATAGAATTTAGTCCAGTGAGAGGACAGGGCCGCGACGGCAGTACGCCGTTTGCGATCGAAGCCCTACTGGCCGGTGGTGTCGCGGTTGCCGCACCGCAAGACGCTGTGATCGCGTCTCGTCCACTCGCTTGACTAAATTCAGCGTAAGGCCCTTACCTATGCCTAGGCAGATGAGGAATAAAGCGGAAAAAACCCCACAAAACTCTGTTCTCGGTGAATACGTTTTCAACAGATCCCTCAGAAAGTATTATATATTCGTCTGGCGCATATCGTTAGTGTTTGCTGTGGCCCACTTTGTGACGTTGGAAATCTTTTCGCGCTTTGAACATTTTAGTTAATAAAATCTCTCCGTCTTTCTTTACTCAGTAGTTCTTCAAAAATAGGAAGTTTTCAGTGCGCTTTCGCTTGAATTTAAGGATCACTAGAGCTGAGGAATGGTCACTATTAGGGCGTTTGCGCCTGTCGCAGAGCCCATCCTCCATATAGTTCTTCAGACGACGGACTTCGCTTTTTAAACCACGAAGCCGTTGTAACGGGACCATAATATTCTCAATACGCAACCATGGGGTCCCAGATATGGCAAATGTGGTTTTTCGGTTGCCGATGTTCTTAACCTGTCGGTTTATCGTTCATGGATCAAGGCCCAGAAGCCGGCCGACGTCCATGCTTCTCACGCACTGGTGGGTCACACATAGCGTTCTTTTCCTGGAACCGTAAATCAGCTTAAGCACATGTTCCCACTTTTTTTAGCATGACAGTGATTCATTGCGTGACCAAAGGCTGGTATTTATTTGAATTTCCACTTCCACCATGTGATGCTTCGTTGATCATCACACACCGTTTCTTATGCTGCCCATTTGTATTTCTCCATCAATTGCTTTTCGGATCTTTTTCGTCTTCGGGATGACCGTAAAATACTCGAGCTTGCGAAAACTTGCCTAAGAATAATCTTCTTCGTTTTTTTTGTATTTTACTCTTTTATTTATTGTCTATCCAGACAAAAGGTGTATGAGTTGGCATTCCCCGTCCCCTTCCCCGTGATGAAGTCGTGTTGCGCTGTAGGTAGTTGACAGCCAAGTCGATCCAGCTCCTTTAAAGCCGATCTCGCATATCGGTCGCAGTTACATTTTTTGGTTTCTTATTAAATCGCCTCAAACGCAAAAGCCAGCAGGTCTGAGTTCGGGCCAATAGTGAGCCAACAAATCCTTGTTAGTTGTACCGGAATATTTGTGTTCAATAAAGAGATTGCCGACTTTGCACTATGAGTTAGCGTCCATTATTGTTGGGAGATCACATTGACATAGCTTCCTCTCTAGAACAGTTGAACATTCTGTAGAACCCCTTCTCAGGCGATTCTCGGCCCCGAGCCATCTCAAAGTTCGTGTCGGCTTCTGTTGCTGTCCGGACCGCTGCTGTTGCTTTCCGAGCCACTGCTGTTGCAGTCCGGGCTCCTCCCGAACAGCAACAGCAGTCGCCCGGAGGTTGTGAGAACGATCCGAACTGTCAGGCGGCTCCGATTCCTGTTCAGTGCGGCTCGGGACCGCGAATCGCCTGAGTTCCTGGTAAATCGCGGAGCTTGGTTGTGCGTATACGTTGATGAAAACAATAATTTTCGACACAGTAGCTTAATTTTGAGCTAAATTGTACCAATCTTGGAAAAATGTGACTTTGTGGTTACTTTTGTGGTTTTGGTACTCCTCTGATTTGGGAACACATACTGGCGATTATCTGGGAATGTTGAATCCATTTGTCTGTGGAGAACTTTCCAACACAGCAGAGGACACCCTACTGTGCCGCGCAGTGAGCACTTCTCCAGAACTTTTCTGACTTTCTTCACTCACTTGTTCTTCGCCGCAAAAGTTAGCGCGTGCTCATGAAGCACCTCATTGCTTCAGAGGCCAAGACTGTCCTTGACCACCTTCACTAAGCATGGTTAGGGCTAGGGAAAGACCTTTTCTCATTGAGTTTGAGCTGAAGCTATGGATGCTCTGAAATGACTTTCTGGTAAAGTTACCTTCTGGTGAAGGCATAGGGAGAATTACCGTCAGAAATGGTTGCGCGCCTCAGGATTGTTCACCAGGGAGAGGATCGGTTAGCAGTAAAGTTGAAATTTGTGTGTTAAATGAAACCTTGATGCTCTTCCATTCTCTATTGATCGGACATTTTCGGAAAACTACTTTCAGACGCATGTTGCTGGCAGGTGCATGGGTTTTGAAGCCACCTAACTAGGTACTATTTTACCCGCACCCCGACAATTTGGAAAACCATGTTTTCGTTGTTTTAGCTTTGTGACAGTACGTAAATTATCCGTGCTCGGAATTCTCTGACTGCCTTCAGGGCATCCAAAAAGAGCATTTTCATCTCTCCAAGAAACGGCAACTGTGTTATTTAGGGCGCTGAACGTCAATATGGGACGGTTTGTCGCTAACCTTAGGGTTTCCGCTTGATACGTAGGCGTACGACCTTTCATCTGACGTAACCTATCTTAATATTTCGAAATCGACAAATGGATCCTAAATCCCTGTTCGGCGTCCCAAGTAACTCTAATAGTGAAATTTTGAGCCGAAAACGAGACTTCGACCAGACTACCGTATCCACCGCAACATACCGTAATTCAAGAAAATTCGATAAGCGGACCACAAATTGAGTTAAGCAGTCCAAATAACCGTTCTGAAGAGTTTTTGAGCTATTTTACCGTAACATTCGGAAAATCGTCAAAAGTCGCGTTCAGCCAGCGAAATTTTCCCCATTGGGAGCTCTGAACCGCATAAGCCGTAATTCTGGAAAAAGCTGGGCCTCAGATTTGTAATCAGCATCTAAAACAACTAGACAAAAGTTCTGAGCTAAATTCGAAACAGTTTTTCCGGACACCCTAAAAATCTTCATTCGGGTACACTTTTTCTCATCGCAAAGCTATGAGAATGCCCACTTTTCCGAATCCTCTGTAAATCTGTGAAGCATTTAGGAAATTTTGAACACGGATTGTATATGTATACATGGAACTATACTTTTACGTTTTCAGTTTTTTTCCGAGTAATAAACTTTTCGAATCTTTTTGGAATTCTGAACTCTTTGAATATTCGTCTTTTCGAATGATTCGGCAATGAATCGGCACTTTTCGGATATTCGGATTTTCGAATTATTCAAATTGGTTTTTTTGGGATATTCGACTTTTCGATTTATTCATTAACTATTTGTAGTCTACTCTTTCAGCCGAATGAATATTCGAGTCATTTGATTCGGTCAAAGTATACCCAGAACTATGCCTACAACATCCAGAACATGGTTTTCTTGGCGTTTGTGTGAAACTAGCCCTAGTAAGTGCTGTTCCACTGTATACAACGAACATCTCAGAATCTCGCATATGAATTGTAGAACGTTCTTCGTGTGGCTTTGAATTACCTGAACATTAGCAGAGCACTTCGCATAGTTGTAAGGTTGCCGTCAGGTTGGCGCCCCGTGGGTTTTTTATCCGCGTTTGCCATGGCAGTGGTCTACGTGTATGAAAAAAATGAAGAGCCTGTGAAGGTTCGCTAGTCGGTGAAACCGATGGACAAATTAGTCGCTGACGGTAGCTGGTCCAGTGCTGCTTTTTTGTGATGGATTTTGTGGCCGCTGTCGTCGCGCCATAAATCGGTCGGATTTTCGAAAGGATTTGGCGCTTCAGTTTATGAACTCTCTAACTGGGCGCCAAATCGTGCGAACAGTCAGTGTCACCTCCATCCCGTCCCACCCTCGACGATTTAATCGACGTGCCCGCAGTAGGCGACTATTGAACGATGGCCTCGCGCCACACCGGAAACGATCGTGTTCGAGATTAACTTCCTTCGGTAAGGATAAGGGTTACCCATGAACGTTTATTAGATTGGGTGAGAACATTGCCATTTTTATACTAAGAATTCAAGGGATCTTTTGCATGGTTAGACAGCTCAATAGGGTGATGTAGCAAAGGGGCTTGTGGGGGACCGCATGACAACGTTTGATTATTTCAACGTCAAAGATGATTTTCTTCGAGTTCATCGCTGAGTACATGGAGAAATACAGTCTAGCCAATAACTACCTGTATCGATACCATGACCCGCTTGTTTTTCGCGCTGCCTCTGCTGATTCTCAAAATCTGTGCCTCCGGATCACTTTTGATTTTACGTGACAAGGTGAAACCGTTCTGACACAACTTTGCTCATTTGATTACGTTATGAATAAATTGCCCTCGTTGATACAGTCGTGTATGGGGGGGGGGTTATCGTTCTGGCTGCAGAGGGCGTCTCTGGTCGCGACGCGGTACGCTTCCTCTAATGCGGCGTTCAGAGTTTTCGCGAGGCGACGCGGTGGCACATGTCAGTGCGACGCGAAAATCGGGTATGTTGATCGAATCCACAGCGCAGGAGCGGTTCGGCCGCCACACGTGACGCGCGAGGCGGAAAACCGTTGCGCGCACGTCTTTGGATCGCGTAAACCGAGCGCCAACAATTTTTCTTGTTGGATGCCCCACGGTTAACGCGTCCCGACGACGACGTGCAAGCAGCGGTTTTCCGCCGTGCGCTCAACATCCGCGGAAATCGCGTCGCTCAAGTATTCAGGTGTGAACGCTGTGCGAACGCTGGGCGATTACGCGCATTTGCGTACGTAGGCAACTTTTCGTAAGCAGCGGCAGTTTTCTTAAAGGCAGTGTCCACGATAAAAACCATGTCTGATTTTTTGGTGGAGATCGGCAGCTGCAGGGCCTAGCGCAACCCTAACGTTGAAAAAACTAAGAAAAATAAGCTTGGAACGGTTCCCTACGGCCCCAATGTTGGACACCCGTCAGCTCGTTACACCTCAGATGCACTTTCCACGCCCACCAACGTGAACAAATGAATGAATGCTCGAGTTCGTGAGATGAGCGATGGTTTCCGATCAATAGCTCCGTTCTTCCCTTTATTCCCAAGTGCTCTCTTCGCTCAGGTCAGCTCGCACGTATCGGCTGCAAAAGACGGAAGTTACAAGCCGCGGACAACTCGTTCACCATGCTTCCCTAGCTCAATTTTTGAGGGACCATAACTCCGTTCCTAGAAGGTCGTGTACGATTCCAAGACCACCTTTGAAATCAGCATGGGACCGCCTTCAAGATAGGCGGAAAAGCAGAAAAACGATTCTTATCGTGAACACTGCCTTTAAAGCCATATCATCGCTTTTTTGTGTTCAGTCCAAGTGATTCTAGATATGCGTGTTCTATTGCTGGTATTGTTAGATTTGGTCGTTCTAATGAAAAAACACTGAAGAAAAGCAGCGACGAGTTTGCCATGGCGTAACGTCCATCTTGTCGCGTTGCATTGCAAGTCGACGAGATGGACGTCACGCGAGTGCAAATTGCGCGTCATTTCGCACGTACGCGCTTCTTCACTGTGAACACTCAGCGACGACGCCACGCATCACTTAATCGTTACATAGGCTGATTGTAACATCGCGTAGCGCCGCGAACGAAATCTGCACGTCGCCTAAGGGAGACGGGGCAAAACAGTAAACCAAACTTCCCCGCCTCCCTGATGGACGATGTGTACCGCGCCGCAACGGCTTAAGTTGTTTGCAGCTACATAACGTCGACATGGATCCTGACGAGACTTCGTGTTCACTGTTGAAGGTTGGCGCAAACTTGGTACCATATGCTATAGCATACGTGCACCGAGTTTGCGCCAACCTCCAATGGGGAACGCAAAGTCTCTTCAGGATCCATGCCGATGTTAGGTGTTCGTCCAAGAACACGACCGCTCATTCCTCGCGGAGAAAGTGTTATTGGAACTGGACATTGCGGCGCTGTTTTCGGGCGCAAAATCATTCGGTCGACAGTAAGCCCCACTTTATCATGTAAGGCGCGTAGCTGCGTCATGCTCCGCCCCAAAAACGCGGCCATTTCGTCCGCTCCCTAGCGGGTCTCAGTGTCAATAGGTTACACGACGCGCATAGGGTTTCGACCTGGGTCCAGCTTTATATTGCGGCCCGCTCCAGCGCGATATCTGCAAGTGAAGAGAAAGGCAGGATCGAGTCCACAAAACTCTCGCCGATCAATTTCAAAAGCTTTGAGGGACCATAATTCCGTTCGTTGTGGATTATCAGCGAACTTGGAGACACCATCGTGATCAGCGCGAAATTCTCTCCAAGGCGGTAGCTAGAAAATGATTCTTGGTCGGGCTGTGCCTTTACCTCTATGGAACGTCGTGATAAGTTCGCTTATTTGTCCAAGTAGACTCTAGTTCATTTCAAGTGAATTCCTGTTTTCGATCATCACAGCGCGGAGCGGTGGCTTTTTCGTCAGAACCTCCTTATTTCTAGTTACATTTCGCCGAGGCTCATCGCTCCGCTGCTGGTGATAATCGAAATCAACAGGTCACTAGGAGCTTGCCAAAGTCTAGTAGTCTATTTACTTATTTATCTATTTATTTATTTACGTTGTTTAAGACAATCGTAGGAAAGAAAAGAGAAATAAAGAAGAATATCTCGAATGATCATCACAAACATCGACATGAAAACGACACGAAGACAAACAACCAGCAAGATTGCTCAATGCTCAAGGATTTTTGGAGCTATTAGGCGCTTGAAAGGTTCTAAAGATGGTGCTGCGGGTAATCTCTTGCTTAATGCCGAAAACATTGACCCAGCCCTGATCGAGACACAAGTGGCTCTGTATCGCGTTTTAGCCCTCCGGAGAGAAATCTTATATCGACCTCCTCTAGTGACGGACCTGGCAATACTAAAGAAGTGCTGGACCTCACCATCACATATTCCATTGAGAAGCTTATACACCATCATAGCATCAAACATTTTACGTCTTGATTCGAGAGTTGGTAGTCTAAGGAGAGAATTTTGGACATTAGATGAAGGTATGTTATTGTACTGAAAACCTTGAGTTCTGATGAAAAGTTTTCTAGTGAAGTTACTTTGAACCTTTTCAAGCTTCACCACATCTTTCCTTTTAGTTGGATTGAAAACAGTGCAACCGCATTCCAACAAAGGTCGTATGTAGGTTTGCTCATAGTGAGGAGAAAAGTCGAGCTTATCGGTGTAATGAAATCTCAGATCTCTCACTTTATCCACTATTTGGATGGGAGTTGAGCCTAAAACGTAAGAACCGCACATAGGAAAATTACCCAGTCTCAAATGTAAAGTTTTACTAGCTGACAGGGGAAGTTGCTAGGCAGCAGACCATCTCACCAGAGCATGAATTGCAGATTGCATAGCTGCCTTTCTTTGAGCGCTGGAAGTGTCACAGTAAATCTTGACGTCATCTGCGAACTGCTTGCATTTGACACCTTGCAGTTATGAGGATGGTACGTCTATTCTTGAAAGACTTTTTAAGAATTTTTCTCCACCACGGCTCAAGAAACGCGACCCGACATCTTTCTCTAAAGTTAGAGGGAATACATTTCATGGGCAATAACTTTGGGTGAATACACTCTTGTATAGTCAAGCTGGAACAAGCCTTCGGTTTCTTTTTTTTTTGCATCGGGATCGTTCAAGCGGTGTATGAGGTTGACTGAACCAGTTTCGGTAACTTTGTGACCGTGATCTGTGTCAGTCTGCTTCGGGTGAGCGCGACATGTTCACGTTTTTAACCCCAACACTCACTCACCTCTATCTCTCAGACACCCTTTTAAGCCGACACTTGGGGCGTTGAAAGCCATTAGCCACTGCCACTTGACGGCTTCTTTCCGGTTTGGTCGAAAGTATACGAGGTTAAGCGAGCCTGCATTAACTTTTTTGTTAGTCTGTCGCTGATTCTCATTATGGTCACTGATTCATTGTCAGGGAATCCTGAGCTATTAATTTTTTTTTCTTGGTGAACCACTTTACAGTCCATCCCCACGAAAAAAAGGAGGTGGTGCAGTTGCGTATTTTCACTAGGTATACTGTATCCATTGCAGTCTTTGATACATGTTTGTCATTAATCGATGAGGGTAGCAGCTAATAATTTTTCTCCTGGTTATTGTTTTCTTTGCTTCTTTCCCTTTTTCGTGTTATTTCTGCATGTATGTATCTATGGCAAAGACTTTAGGTGTATAGGTGCATAAATTGTGTGTAAGGGGGATGGAAGGAAACTTACACTCGATTGTAGGTTATGAAGGTTAGGGGCTGAGCAGAGGGCCACCGCGGCGCGGCGCGGCCTGATGATTGAGAGCCGTATTGATAGATCGCGGCGATCTATCAATACGGCTCTCCATCATCAGACCGCGCCGCGCCGCGGTGGCACTCTGCTCAGCCCCTTAGTGTTTGGCCACAGTCGAGACCAGTGTTTTAACACGTTTGCACCTGATTTCCTGTTTAGACACGTTGGTACTACATTTTACAGCAGTAATCTGCGGGCAAAACTCAACACACGTGAGAAAACATGCGAAAACAGTGAACGTGTTGAATTCCGTGTAATTTACCGTGGTGGCAAAACACTAACCTCCGAAGTTTATAATGAACTAAAACTAACCGTATTCACGCTTCCGGTTCCTTCTTCAAAATTCACGAAAAATTAAAATTTTACCGTCGATTTTCGGAGAAGAGAGAAAACCTTGAAAACGATGGGTTCCTACCACACACACAACACCCAAACACCTCAAGTCTTTTCTAGAGACAAAAGAAGAAACATCAAGGAAACCGTTCTCCCATAGCGCTATATATTCCCTGCTCTTAATTTGGGTTAGATTTCCATTGTTCGTTCCATTACTTCATTGCACTACTACTAATTATTTTTTTTAATGTTATAACGTTGTATCCTTTTTTGTGTAAACTTGTGTAATGAATGTATAAACAAATGAAAGAAACAAAAAAAACAGCAAACCACCTCAATTTATCAGCTATTTTCCCTGTCGACTAATGGCGATCTTGGATGCAAGCCAGCCGTGGCTATAGTACACCTATTGAAAGTAGGCAACTGCAGCACCGCCTTCGGGGTTGATCGTAGCAGTCTTAGATGGACACATAATTGTGTTAGCTTAGCTCCTTTAGGCACGAATAGTCTCACGCTGTAACATTTGTTGAGTTGGTATAAGTTTTCTCTAAAAATTTCCTCACTGTCGAATGATTTCGTTTTTCTTAAATGCAACGAGTTAGGCGCTTGTTTGCAACTTCAAGTGTATAGCTGAGTTACACTACGCTAAACAACAGATTCCATCACGCTAGGGTTCCGACGATATCTCACGGAACGACTCACATCTCGCCCTCCAACCTCAAACCCCGAAGACTGAAAAATTTTCCGCTGGCAGTACCTAAAAATGCTCATAAAAAGACAGCTCTCCAAAAAGACTATTGGAAAACATCAAACTCGTGCTGAATTTCCCCTCTCCGGATTGGAAAGGGAAGATGGCAACAACAGGTTTCAATTTCACATATACGGAAGGAAAACAACGGAAAAGTAGTTTAGCCGTAACCAGCTGAATGTGAAGTAAGTTGGAGAAAATCTTTTTTTCTCGAGTCTGCCATGTTAAGCTCTCACTGCAGCGGCGTACATTTTCTTACGAACTTGTCACCAAACGCTCCACTGGGAATATTCGGACGCAGATTTCGCCGTTGGCCAAAAAGCGTGGCCTTAGGCTGCACTCCTAAAATGTTCTGGTGTAATCACTGGCTTTGCGAAATTGATGTATTACCCTGATCTAGTATTTTTCAAACGCTTTCTTTAGTTTAGTTTCCTGTGTCCTAACTCTGGTGCTAAGTTTGGCTCGCTCGTATCTTCCAGTGGATAGAAAATTCCAGCGTCAGCCAAGTACGTACTTTATATGTTTACGCCATATCTGATATTTGAGTGCGTTGTTAATTTTATTTCAAAGCACTGATTGGATCGGTTTTTTCAGATTTTTGCTTTTTTCTTGATTAAAACAACTGAGGCGCAGCTTCTGAGCATGGTGTTATGTTATTCGCAGATCCTCACAAAAAAATTACGGGGCGAATATATTGACAACTCTGATGACGCCAGTTTATCCCCCTATGTAGCTGATGCCCTATAGTTGCGTTCTACACAAGGAAAAATCGTTTATGTTAAGGCTCTATAAGAGAAAATGATCAAAAATTGCTAACACTTCTGAGAATCACATGTTTATGCGAAAGTTTTTCGAAAACTCTTGATGTGATGTTATTGCTAAGTTTGCATCCTCTATCGATCCATAAGTGAGAAAACTGAAATGATTTTTTTTCGGGCTTCGACCGATATCGATTTTTGGGAGAATGGCCTTATGCCATAGTATTAGTACATCATCTTGATCCTGAAGGCAGTGTTCACCATAAATCTCGTTTTCAAGTTTTTAGTGTGCAACACTACGCTGGCAGCTGCTGGAGAGGATAGGGTCGGAGAAAATAGCTAAAACGGGCTAGAAATCGATGAAAACGGTCCCGAAGTGAAATTTTCGTTTGCCCAGTACTCTTGCTTAGCCCGCTCCGCCCCCGTTCTGACGAGCTTGTTGAGCCGCCGACGTTTTCGATGGCAAGTTGCCGAGAAACTACTCCTCGTCTAGCCTGTTCGATTCGCGCACATTTCGCCGCTAGCGCGCGCTTTCGGAAACTAGTAGGGCGCGTGAGCTCGTTCGGGCCCTGAACCTGAACGTACGTTAGCAACCGCTATTTTAGCCTATTCTGAGCGCTTTTCTTCGGTGTTTATTCGCTAATCGTTTACTAACGACCGAACAAGTTCATTTTTGAGACGAACGCGAATATGATATTCATATTCGAGTTTTCATCGTGAACACTGAATTGAAAGGCAACTTTCACGATGAAAAAGTTTTTCGCTTTTCTATTCAAAGCTTTGAGCCTTCTCGACGGCAGTGCGTGGAAAAGGACTACGAAAAACGGCTAGGAAGTAAGCGGAAATATCGTGGATAGTCCCGGCCCATTGGCTTAGCCCGGCCAGGTCATAGAAGAGTTGTCCATCTAAAGAGACTGTTGCAGAAGTTTTACATACTGTTCAATAGATCAGAACATGCAAGTTTTAACATTTTCTGAGATTTTTCGGTAGAAAAAATACAAAGCAAAATTACCTTATTCAGAAGCTTGAAGTATTAAATCAGTTCCGACTTTTCGAAATGCAAACTTCTGTTTTTCATCAAACACACAAAACAGGCGTATTTAAGTCTTCCAGGTTTTTCTACGTATTCTCTCCGAAATTCAAGGGTTTCAAAGAGACTCTACGATATTTTCCTCTACTTCGTGAAATCTTCCGCGCAAGAACACAGAAAGCTAGGATAGGGTTTTTTTTTCGTCGCGAGCACGACCTTGAAGAAGCCACCATTTTATGCAAATATCAATTAAGTACAATTCGAATCTATTGAGCATTATAGTTTACTAGTTACGTCCGCTCTGCAAGTCGCAGCCTTTTCACCTCCGATTAGCCTCGAGAAGGTTGATCTTTTCATTGCGGCGATCGCTATCGAGCGGACCACCGACAATGACGTTGAGACCGCCTTTTTTCTAATTTTAGTACCTTAGAATTACCGTTTTCCCGATGTTGACAGGCTGATGTCTTCCTTTATTCTGTGAAACTTATTGCTCCATTTTATTATTATCTGTCTGAACTCGAACACGAGTACATAACGTCAGCATGGATCCTGAAGACACTTTGCGTTCACTATTGAAGGCTGGCGCAAACTCGGTGCCATACGCAAAAACATAGGTGCATCGAGTTTGCGCCAACCCTCAATGTGGAACGAAGAGTTTGTTCAGGATCCATGTCGATGTTACATACATCTTTCAATAGTTGGTGACCTTCTTGAAACTGTGCCTTGTCAAAGAAGCTGTATAAATGTAGACCTAATTTCTCATTTAAAGGCAGTGTTCACGATAAAAATCGTTTTTTTGTTTTTCCGCCTATCTTGAAAACGGCCCCATACTGATTCCAATGATGTCTCTGAAATCGTACAAGACCTTCTGGGAACGGAGTTATGGTCCCTCAAAATATGAGCTAAGGAAACATGGCGGACGAGTTGTCCGAGGCTTGTAACTTCCGTCTCTTGCAGCCGATGTATGCGAGCTGACCTGAGTAAAGAGAGAAGTTGAGAATAAAGGGAAGAACGGGGCTAATGACTGGAAATCATCGCTCATCTCACGATCGCGAGCATTCATTTGTTCACGTCGGTGGGCGTGTGATGCGCTTTTGGGGTTTTCAATGCGCTTGAAGTTGCAACTTCGGGCTCTTTTGGGGCTCTTCCTGGCTCGTTTTCATGCGTTCTTTCGACGTCAACGTTACAGTGTGCCCTTCCTCTACCCATTCCTGGTGGAAACTGAAACACATTTTTTATCGTGAACACTGCCTTTAAAATGTCACCCCGTATTTTAAAAACTCACATCCGTTACAGTGGCTGAAAAACGAAATCCTGAAAATCCTTCTCATGAGCGGGCTCTGCTGAGCGATTGTACCCTTTCCAAATGGAATGAAAAGTGTATCCGAATGAGACTTTTCGTCTACGTGGCCAGCGTGCGTGCCGAGCAGTAGTTGAAAAGGCATTTTTTCAGACGATCCTTCCCATAGCTGCAAAGAGTTGGCTGGAATATTGCTCTTATTTTCGTCTGATATTCCTGCTGTTCGACGTACAGAGCCCGAAATTGGCTGGGAGACGTTTAGGCCGAAATTGTAGTAAAGACACAAAGGAGGTTATTTGTCATAGAATAGGATCACTAAACGAAACTGAGTCGTGAAAAGCCTCAAATATGGTAGAATGAACATCTAGAACGTGGACGTGTGAAACAATATCGTTAATTCTGTACTCGCAACTAGTTTTCCACTCTTTTTCTGCCCTGCCTGCGCTCTAGCTTATCCGCCTAAACGTCCTACACCTGCGAAAAAATTTTCCGCGACGACAGCTGGACAGGCACGCCGACCGCGTGGGTGGACAACCCCTTTCGGAACGACCTTAACCTTTCATGTACCATTTTCAAGCTTAGAATCTGATTATGTTTTTCTAAGCCTCTAGGATTTACCTTTAGCAAAGTTGCAGACATTTTGAAAGCTCTGCGGCATCAGAAACTTTTCGGTGCGCTCCGATAAATTGTTTCGGACTGAGATCAAAAAGAAAAATTAGAAACAAATCTGTGTAGGATTTCGAACGTCTTTGAAGTATCGGTTGGCCCTTAATACATACAATTCCCGATGGGGAGCTTCGAACATAATATGTTCAGCACTTTCTAAAATTGACAGATCAACCTCAGATTCGTCATCAGCACTCGGAATCATCCAAAGGGGTAAAAGTATACGTAAAATCTTGGGACAACGAAAATCGATAGATATGTTTTTAGCCAAGCTTTGTCCAGGACATTGTTTGGAGCGTTGATTACTATCATGAGTTCCGTTTTCAATTTTTCAGGAGTTTAAGGTGTCTTTTCGTGAGGAAACGGAAAAAGGCGATTATGTGGTGGCGTATTTCCACTAAGCATACTGTAGATTGAGCCATATTTGACGGCAAAGTTGTTATTTCCCCCTGATTTTTGAAGAAAAAACACTTCTACCGTTAAGAAACGGTAATTCCCCCCCTATCTACACAACCAAAGACTTTTCCACAGACCCACACAGGAATAACAAGAAAAAAATAAAAATCACGGAAAAAGGGAATAATAGACAGAAGTTTTTTTTCTCTTGTTACTCCAGTTTGTATTCACGGGAAAAACTTTAACCATACAGGTAATGTTTGTTTGTGGAAAAAAAACTCAAAGTTTCCAAACGTTTTCGATGTTTTTACTTCGAAAATCAATATAAAAAAACTACAACTTTAACGTGGATTATGGCGCAATCTACAATATGCTTGGAGGAAATACGCAATCACATAATCGTCTTTTTTCGTTGCCGTGAACTGTACAACAGCTAATGTAATGATCGTTTTCTCCTTATAACTTCTTGGAGCCAGCAGCTCGGGTCAAGGTAGTGCGCAATGGTACTTTAAAGGCATAGAACACACAGAAAACTTTTTCCAGTTTACATTCTGATTTTGGAGAGAGTCACATGCTGATCTTAGTGGTGTCTCTGAAACCGTCTAAGATCCCCTACTTATGGCTCCTCAAACATGTCTTTATTTCGAGGGCGAAAAATTGGTGGACGAGCTGTCTCAGGCCTGCTTTTCTCTTCGTTTGCAATCATTGCGCAAGAGCGAGCCTGGAGATGGAGACAGTCCGACAATGGACTGAAGAACGCTGATTTTTTGGGAACTCATTCATCCATCTAGCCGATTCCGAATTCGCAAATCTGGTAGGCGGTGTGGCCCGTGGTGGTGAGCGAAGGAGGTCGGGCCTATGGGGGTCGCTTATAACTGGCTTATTTGGAGGAATAGAGATTTGGCGCTTGGCACGTGTTATGTAGAAGGGGTCCACTACACAATCAAATAAATATCACAAAATTCATGACTGAGGGTGTACTGTGCCTTGAAGCCTTCTTTTGACTTCACCTGGTCACTGCGGCCATGCGAGGGCAACTGTTCCTTTCTCGTCGCGCGTAGTGGAAAGGCGCCCCAATTGTGATCGCTTCGTGGCAAACGTCCTACATCGGTATGACGCGGAGACGAAATCCTATGTATTACTGCTTCGCTGCTGGAGGAGCGATTTTCGATGGTCTCTGATCATCGCTCCGTCGCTGCCACTACGGCAGCGATGGAGCGATTGCCAGCGAATGGCACGTTTCGTCTAGTGAACGTTGACCCTTTCACATGATTAGATCAGAGTTAATAAGTCAAAACGTGTTATTGATGGCGATCAGCCATTAATTTGACTGATTGATTGAACTTCTTCCATCATCCGTAAGGCTATGCAATATAGACAGAATCGCTGCCGCTGCCAGATCGCTGCACCAGCGGGCACAAAGTCGCTGCGCTGAAAAGCTGCAGCGATGCAGTCAAAACTAGGCTTCAGGTCTGGTTGCAATCAATAACAATCAAGGGATACTAACACTATGTACACTTCATTCTCGCAGCTGCGTTTCACGCTATTAACCGTTAAAGATCATGATCAGCTGTTTATAACTCCGTCCCAGTATTTTTTGGAAGAGCAGCCTGTTCCTTACGTTCCATCCAGAGAATGGAAAAGCGCGATAGGGATCCGAAGCTGGAACACTTGTGTCCTAACCGATGAAAAACCTCGCAGTTCCACCAGATAAGAAAGGTGTTCAGTGGCAGTTCCGTTCGGTTTCCCACGAACTCGTTTACTACCTCATTTAGGTAATCGAATCAAATGAGGATCATATGAGAACTAGTTCAGAGTAATTCTCTCCATCACTTCCTGTATTCTACTAGATTCATCAGATCACCGATGAATTGGGTTTTTCATAATGACATTACCGTCTGAGGTAAAAACTAAGCGACAAAACGTGAGGTACAGAAAGAAATAGGGCTGTTTGCGGCTGAGGTGCGCTATTCCAGTGGTCTTTAATTCGATGAGGGAGGCTTGGCACCCTTTAGGTCCCATTCTGGATGGTTGGCGCTGTTCTTTTATGCATGGCCTCTTTGGAATATTTATTCTAGTGAATGGACGGGGCCGCGGCTGTAGATCGTGATTTGCGATTGAAATCTTGCAGACCGGAGATGTAGCGAATGCGGCACAGTTTGCCGCGAATAAGCGCGCCTCGCTCTTTCACTAGACCAGAATTGGCGGAAAGACTTTCTAAATGCTTCTTCAAACACCGTTTTCAGCTGTTCCCATCTGCTTGGGCACGAATGGGAGTGGTATATCTGAATGAATCGGGTCATTGGTTCCATTGAAACGTGCAGGTCGAAGGCGGGTGCCAAAAGAAGCAATGCAGACATATGTAGATGCATTCATAAAGCCTGTGACAGACAATCATTAATTATCTTGGTTTTTAGCCTATTTTCCACTCTGCATCTGACTGACTGCCTTCGCCAGCCTGTGCATTTCCCAGTCGACGTGGCTGAAGCTACGAGATCAACAACGTTTTCTCAAAACTTTCATTTCACTCCTCATAGGTTTAAATGCCTTCATATTTTGTTGTGACTTTTTCCCTGGATAGTTTGCGCTTGGCGGTGCCTCTTCTCACGACTTCCCGAGGCCGATTTGTCTAGAAAATGAAATCCAAAACACCTCAAGCCGTTTTCTACGGTTCACACCAGGGGCATGCATTAATGGAAAATATGTTTTTCTTTGTGTGTTAATTGTTAATTTTCAGAAAAAAAAACAAACCGCGTTAACCCGTCAATGCGCTAACAGGCTAATTTGGCACTGTGTTAAAAAATGAAAAAAACATTACTTGACCACAGCAAAAATCAATAAAGTATCGGAGTCCCCATAATTCCACTACAAGTAGCACTAGATTGACGTGAAGTCACGACTTTTTCGTTGAGCGTTAATCGTTAATTTCCGAGAAAAAACCGCGTTAGCCCTTTAATGCGTTGACACGCTAGCGTTATAACCTACATCTCTGATCCGTACCATCCATAGGGGAACAAGGTTGAGAGTCATCACAACATAAATAGCTTTCTCCACAGCTTTTTTTTCACTGCGAGAGCTTGCCGCTGAACTTCAGAGATCACACCTCGTAATGAAAGTCGCTCATCCACCACACAATAACGTTCGCCCCGACGTCACTTCAGCACACCAAAAAATATTTCTCAGATGGTGTGCTTTTCTTGGAGAGGATCACAAGCTGATCATAATGGTAAAACTGAAATCTTTCAAGGATCAATGCCTATATTTTGTATCAATAGGGTGAAAATTTAGTGGACGAGTTGTCTCCAGCCTATATTTCTCTCCATTCGCAGTCGCAGCCGGTAATCTAGTGAACAAGGAAGAAAGAGTTGAAATTCATCCATACATCTAGCCGCTATTGAGCTCAAAAAACACTGAAAGGGTGTGCCGTGGGGAAGCGATTGAGAAGGTCGGGCCCGCGGTTGTCGCCCCAATCTCGCATTCTTGGAGGAACCGAAAATTCGCACTTGGCGCGTTTCACACATATGATGTCGGCCAGTGCTGTGCGGAACTGTTCCGATTCCGTTTCCTTATTTCCGGTGTTTTTTGGGCTTTTCCGTTCCGCTTCCGTTTCCGACATTTCGGGCGCGGAAACGAAAGAAAATAGTGTTAGACGGATAATGGTAGTGGGTCTAGGCAAGGGTACTTGAAGGCCTCAGAAGGGGCTGAAAATCTTTCGAACTCTTGTGCTGAGTCGAATATCTGAGCCTGGCTGAGACTCTCGACAATGATCGGTGTAAAATTGCCCATTCTCCTCTCTCCCCCTAGAACGATGAGACAAAATAGGCGTGGCAGGAATCTGGTAGCTTTTGAGAGACTTGTTTAAATAGCTTTTTCTCCGAGAATAAATAATTTCTGTGGAACTTTATACTAAAGTCCTTTTATTCGTTTGTCTACCTTAACAACAGCAATGAAAATCGAGACACGTTTTTTTGTCTAGGAAGCTTGTCCACCAGGAAGGAGTTTGGGCGGATACAGGTGGAGGTGGCCACCGTCAGCGACGCTGCGCGTTATTTTTAGATCACCAGTGACTTTTCTATCCTCGACAAGGAGTTTTCTTTTCTTTTTCGTATTTAATCGTGTAGTATTAGTTTCGGTTGGCAATTAATGTTCAAAGTGTGTAGCATTTGAAAAGTTATCGGTGAGAATCCGAAGACTGACTTCTGATCAAGAAGCCTCGGCTACTCAAGGTGTAGATGAACGCGGCGACCCGCGTTCATCAACACCTGGAGCAGCCGGGGCTCCTTCCTCGGGAACAGGCTGTACACTGCTCTGAAAGGGGTAGCATACAGATTTCCACCAAAGACTCTTTACTGATTAATTGTTGAAGCTGCATTTTCAGACTTACCAGGAGCGAAGAATCGAAATCGTGGAATGCATCATGGTGATTTTATGTAGCTTGGATGATCATTAGTTTATTGTTTGCAAACATAGGTTATTTAATGAGGGCTGCAGCGACGAAATGTAAGAATAAGACAACACATAATTTTTTGGTCTCTTCCGTTTCCGAATTTCCGTTTCCGGCGTTTTTTGACCATTTTTCCTCCTTTTCCTTTCCGAAAATCTGGAAAAAATTTCCGCACAGCCCTGGTGACGACAACACGATTATATGAAAGTTTCAAAAATCATATTTGACGGCGTACTGTGCCTTCAAACCGCTCTTCACTGCATTACGTTCAATCCTTGAATACACTTCGAACCCCATAAGAATTGAAAAATCACGAAGTCATTCAGTGATCTCTATCGTCGCCCATCACTCTTGTTGCCCCTAAATCATTCGCTTGGCTGTCAGTTTGAGAGGCCGCCGCCCAAATTTCCTGCTGACATTTATGAGCTCACGTATCTCTTTATTACTTGTTTATATTGTTCGACGAAGTTTTTTCATCCTTTGTTCGATGAGACAATGCTGATAAAACACAAGGGTCAGATTTGCCGAGTCGTCGAGCGGTATTCATAGTCGTAGGTTATTCTATAGCTCCGTGAACAAGTATGTGCGTAACGAATGATGACAATGCAAATTGAAGGTAGTGTTCACGACAAATTTTTCTTCCGATATCTCCACGACTTACGGAAGGTCTGGTGCCCTATACAGCAAGGCATGCTCAAAAAGGACACGAAAGACGCGTTTTTGAGCAAAAATAGCCCCTCTCTTGTTTACGTTGATTTTTGAGCGTCGAGGACTTGACCGCTAGAAGGATGATACCTATCAGTGCAATGAAGCGATCAGCTCACTTGTCAGCACTTCCTTGACTTGATCATTCCTGTGATCTGAGTCTTCATTTGTTCATTCCGAGGGGGCGGATCTGGTGCACCAGGCGTGTCTGGGGCACCAAAGCGCTTGTTTGCAACCGTTATTTTGCCGCTCCTATCTCGTTTTCTACGTTCTTTAGACACTGGGAGCCTAGGATCCTTCTCGCCCATCATTTCACAGTGGAAAGTCATCGAGGATGAAAATCGTAAACGCTGCCTTTAAAGGCATCGTACGCGTTGAAATCCACTTTCCATTTTTTATGCTCAATCCCTTCCTCGGGCCCCTGTGAGAACGTACAACGAGCTTGGCTGCTCAAAAACGTACCATTGTGAGCATAGAGGAAGTGGAAAGTAAGGAATTCCGTCAAAAGGGGCCGGCCTTTCCGTCAGTCATTTGGCACTTTCGCAATATTTGAGCAGAACGTCGTGTCGCTAGGTACAGGGCATGCCACTGTACGCTGACGCACCGTCGGACGAAAGTGGCATTATCGACTGGAAATTTCTCGTCACACAACGAGCGATTGCTTCCAACGCTGCGCCAATGGACGAATTGTAGAACTGTTCCTTGCGCCCTCCGCTTAACTATCCCGAGTCGATGCCGGCGCGAACTTCAAATGATTTTCAGAAGTTTTTTTAAAACGTTTTTTCTTGAAAAGTTAACGTTTTTGAGCGGGCTTTTCGCTACTTTCAGTCACTATAGGGGGCTAACAACTCAAAAACGCTTAGAAACGAAACATGGTTTTCAGCGCGTACGATGCCTTTAACGACAAGCAGCTTTTCTAGGTGTTACGTCGAAAATAATCAAGCGCGCAATCCAATATTTTATCAGAAAAACAGTATTCATCAATACTACGTTCTAGTAAACAACTCGACCAATCAGCAATGGGACAAGCGTAGCAAGAGCTGTGCATGTCCCGTTGCTGATTGGTCGAGTTTCCACGGGAAAGCTCCATTAACAACGGGCGAAGAGTTACATGAAATTCGAGGGCGTACTATAATTATGAAACACACTGTATTTCAAAATACTATACTTTAGTAGTCAATCACTATTTCCCGTTCAAGTAATTTCAAAGTTACCCTCTGAAAGTATTCATTTCTACAGATGGTTTCTTTCCGTTTCCACGACCTCCTTCGAGGCTCAGAACTAGTGATTCTCAACATCACTGGACTGACACATTACTGGCGCTGGACACTTACCGTTCGGTCAAAAAAGTTCGACCTCACTGAAATAGCACCTTCGCGAAATGAGAATAAATGCACGCCTGTGAATTTCTTCACTTTCTTCTTCCCATTCTTCGTTTTAGTCTGAGAAAGCACTTCCATGGAGTTCAATTCACTTTCGAACTTCTTCGTCTTTTTCAGCAGTTTTAATAGTTTCGTCGCATGTTTTTGTGCATTCCTCTAGTTTGGTATGACCAATTTTCGTTGATCTCGCTTCACAGTTTATCAAACAAAAGCTTTATTGTTTAGATCATGAACGCACGTACCCAGACATAGAAAATCCAGTCCAAGACATTCATGTATGAAACATCGACAGAATTGCTCGTAAGGTGTGGCTTTTTCTAGACAACATCCATATAACTGGATGTGGCAATGAAATGACACTGCAAGCGGTCACTGGTTCCATGTTTTTCACCAGATTTCGGCCACTCACAACATATGTAATGTCGGAAGCCTTAGTTTTTTTTGTTTCGGGAAGTGCTTTGAGCAGCTTTTTTGTCTTCCACTAAGCAGCTATTTCACAATTACTGTGGGCTACAGTAGATACATATAACACTATTCAGCTAACGTTCCCTATCTATGTATATTAGCATAAATGGGTATCGAATTTGGTTCAGCTCCCTTTCCCCCCCCCCTTCCACAAACAGCTCCCACAGAGAAGATTCGATAGACCATATACCCACCGTAATCTATCGAAAGTTGATAAAAAAGGCCAGGGGACAGTATGAGCGCTCGAAACAACTTTCAAAGGGATAAGATCGAGCCAAATATATGATAACATTTTTGAAATTGTCGAAAGGCGCATTTCTAGTGAGAATTTCTCTTTCCAGTGGAACGATTATACAAAATCAGCCTAAATTTTCCGAAAACCAACAAATCGACCTCAGATTCTTGATCAGCACTTGAAGCAACCTCTAAAAGCAAATCGTGAGCCGAATACTTCGAAATTTCGGTGAACAACCTGAAAATCCACTTTTGGGTACCATTTTTCTACAGAAGCTATGAAAGAATGAACGCCTTTCTTTGAAATCTCCTGATGTACATATTTAAAGGCAGCGTCCGCGCAGAAAACCACATTTGATTTTTCCTTCCAAATCCAATGTATGAACCAAATGGAGATAGTTGGCAAAGCTCAAGATTCGTAATGCTATAGCCTCTCAAAAACTGCTCCTTGATCTGAAAAGGCGTTTTCCCCGTCGATCAACTAGTGCAAGGAGCAGAAGCGCCCTCACATGCTGTGGAAATCCAAAATTCTATATTCCGGAGATCCTCGCGTTCAAATGTTTGCACTGGCAGCTTCCTGTTCTTTGGGGATTCTTGACAATGAAAGGCTAGAAGAAATAATAAACCTTAGTTAAATATGCTAAACCATTTCAGACGCCCAGTTTTTCGGCACTTGTGTATTACACAAGACACACCGGACAGACGTTAGAAAAATGAGCTGAATGCTTCAGGATTTTCGAACGAATTTTCTTCGAAATTTGAGTGTTTTGATATCTTCTTGGTGATATCTCACAACCTGGTAGGTCTACTCGCGCCTAGAAGTAAAAAAATTGAACATACTTTTTTTGCGCGTACGCTGCCTTTAGAGGCAGTGTTTACCATGTAAAAATTGCCTGTTTCTTCTCAGAAAGTGAGCTGTGGGTCTCTCTAGGAAGAGTAGGGCCGACAGTGGGACAAAAACGGCCAGGAAAAGGATGGAAATCTTCTGTATCAGCCTACCCGTTACGTAACTCCACCCATGTCATATAGCAGTTGTCCACCGTTCGTCTCATCAAAGGAAGAGTTGCCGAATTTTTGAATGCTTGTTATCTCAAAGGATTCTAGCATCCAAAGATGACCACAGAACCATCCTATTTTCAAAGAGTTTTCGGTAGGAGAAACAGAAAGCAAAGGTACTTTTTCGAAATAAATTGAAGCGCTAAACTACATACTTCCGAAGTTTGGACTGTCGAAAGTCCGAAGTGAGTTAAACACGCCAGACAGGCGTAATTAAATATTTTAGAATTTTTTTGAACAGTTTTTTCTCCGACATTCGAGGGTTTTGTGGGGGTTCCACCCTACTATCGTCAACTTCGAAGTCTTGCCTACTCAAAAACAACGAAAACTTAAATGTGGCTTTCTATCGTGAACACTGTCTTTAAGAAATTCAATGCACATACATTCATGTTCTGTCTTGGGTTCACAATTGTCTAAACACTGTTTTGTAGAGTTCCGCGGACTTCCTATGCCGAGACTTCGTAAATTTTCACTGACTTGCAATACGTATCTTTGTTCCCTTTCAAGAGTAAGGTTGCTGATGCAACGCTTAACATTTTTTTCGGGGGAATTGAGTTCTCTACCACAAATAGAGGTTGGCTATCTTCATCAGCATTCTCAGCGCTGCCTTTGAATTCAATCTGCTGGAGGTGGATGAATGCCGGTCGGATGATGCTGTTGTAGCTAGCATAGAAGCAATCAATTTTCCAATTAGTTTCAAAAGGGCAGAGAGAGCCCTGTACCAGAAGTCTTTCCTCTGACATTGTTCTGACTGAATTTCAAGTTTACACAGTATCATTACTATGAATATCATTTCATATCTCAGTTTTTTTGGGAAAAGCTCGGCTTTCCGCGGATTTCTCCATTTTCGACAGACTTCTCTTTTCTTTTCAGTGCACGCGACGATAATGGAATGACGTGAGGCCGCTCGTCAAAGAAACTATGGCATTCGCCCCATTTGGGACCGTGAAAATTATTCCGGCGTCTGCATTTCGAGACCAACAGCTATGGAATGACTTTGCATACTCACAGGTATTTCAATACATTTTCAATTCACATTTTTCGTTTGCGCGGTTTTTTTTCTGTCGTCACACATAAGGTGTCAGAATGATAAAGTGACTATCACGGACGCGACTTTTTTGTATTCAAGTGATTAATGGCAATTCCAAGTAGGTTATCCTATTTCTGATTGACGCTGAACGATTCTTTTCTTACAATGAGCAGATGCAACGCCTCTCTTCTTCAATGTGTTAGTTATGCGTGGTGCAAAGGTCTGTTTTTTGAACTTTAAGCCGTGAGTTGTTGTCTCAAGGGTTTTGTATCATAATATCTTAACCCAACTTTCACGAAACTTTCACATAAGATTGCATGCTTACGGTGTAGTTTGATGTATTATCTCAGAATTTTGTACGAGGTTGCTAACCACGTAAGAGACCGCGCGCTCCATGGCTAATCGACGCAACGCACGGCGCGCTCCACGGCCATTCAATTCAGTTGGGGGACAGGGGCTCTCTACACCGAGGTAGGAGTTGTCCCGTTTTTGCAGTTTGAAATGTCACGCGCCTCAACGCGAGCGAAGTGGTCCCGAGTGGAATTAGAGCCGCTAAAAGAGGGTCAACGCTCTCGGTGTGTAGAGAGTCACTGTCCCTGAGTTGGTTCTCAGACCCGGGTTTTCGTTGTGAATGAAAAATTTTCAAGGTGCTTAATATCTGCCTTCCAGTGTAAAAGCACCATAAAAGTCAGGACTCAGACAACTGGGGAGTCCTGGTCGGCCACGATTAGCTTTCTAACGGGATACCTCATCGAATTGAAAGGCTTTCGAGCAGCAGCACGTGCTGCTGTGAGGGGCGCGTGCTCTAATCGAAGGCACTACGTGGCGCAGAGAGGCAAATCTCTTGCCGCATTACTGTTTCCCGCGCAGCAGCACGTGGTCCTATAACAGAACCACGTGCTGCTGCGCGGGAAACAGGAATGCGGCAAGAGATTTGCCTCTCTGCGCCACGTAGTGCCTTCGATTAGAGCACGCGCTCCTCCCAGCAGCAGCTGTCTGCGCCACGCAAAGCTTTCGCCTCACCCCGTTCCCGCGGAACAGCACATGCTCCTATGAAGGGAGCCGTGGCGCAGACGTGCAAAAATTTCGCTGGACCCCCGTTTCCCACGCAGCAGCACTCGCTCTGTCGTAAACCCAAGGCTGTTGGGGGTTCAGCCTGTCCCTCTATAGGGACGGGATCCCACTCCTGCATAGGAACGAAGTCACACCTCTTCAATAGGAGCGGGTCTAGCCCTACAAGGATACGGTCCATGTCACGGCCCGCTGCAAGGGGCCCATCCACCGCCGTCCGCGACAAGGACATCATCCTCGTCCGGATCTGCAACGAGAGAGCTTCCGTCGCTGAGGACCGTGGGGGAGACCACTTCGGCGATTGAAAATCTCCAGAAAGTGACCCGTAGCTTCCAGGAGCGATCCCAAATGCGCTCTCTCTATAATGGGGCTCCTTAAAAACGTGCTGTGGGGCTGATAGGCGCCTGTTCAAATGTGGAGCAATCGATCAGCGTGTTCAATCATAGACTTTGTGGCTCGTTAGATTGCTTGGAAACTCACACAATCGCCGCATTCAATGCGTGTGTAAGAAACATTAAACTCGAAGACAAAGCGGTTTTGAGCACATTAAGGAAAAGTGCTGCTAGAAAAGCACGTGCTCCTATTGTGTTTCTAATTACAGCGCGTGTCCCATCAAATAAGACGTTAAATGCGTGCATGATACACATTTAACTCGTTGGCAAAGCGATTTCTCAAAAAAGGAAAGCATACGACGCACTTTTGAGTCGGTACCGAGATGCAGATAGCGTCGACGGTTTCATTACCCAAGTTTGCGGTACCTGGCACACCCAGCCGCTGGAGACCTCGTTCAACCCCGGACAGTTGTAGATGGTGCTCAGCCAGTTGGCCGCGTCGCATGTGGATGTTCCGGCCGCATCGCGTGACGGTTTGCGGCTACGGTAACGCTGGGCTATCCTGCAGCACGTGTTCCTGCTATAAATTTTGGCGGCACGTGCTCCTGCGATGAAATTTTGCAGCACGTGCTGCTGTCTGGAGCACGTGCGCCTGCAAAAAAGCCTTTCGATGGGTGTGGTCACTCGAGTTGAATGCATATTCGACACGCATTGAACGCGGTGGTTTTCTGAGAAGTAGGACTGCTCAGGAAAGGTTGCTGCCGCGCGTATACCATAGAGAGAAAGTGTATGCGTATGCAGTTAAAGGCAACATACAAGCTCGTACTCATAGCTGAGATAGCTTTGTCATCGACTAGCATGGTCTCCACGATGTAGAAAACTTACGGCCTCGCAAAGGCCAAGAACAGTTCAGAGTGACCGCTTTTTAGTATCAAATGCGAGGATTTTTGTATCAAGGAGGGATGGTTTTTCGATAAAATGGGCATGGTTCCATGTATTTGGAGGTAATGACCACTATTTTGGTTAGCTTCATAGGCTTCCAACGGCGTACGTGTTCCAGTGCGGGCGCAACGAATCCATTGGAGTTGCTATCTCAACCGCTTTCGTGAGCGTGAATGTATGTTGCCTTTGAAAACAAGACGCTCTCATACTGACCTGCTTGTAGCATCTTCTGCCATGGCAGAGGAGCGGAAATCTGCATTAAACTTTAACGATGTGATCTGAGCCAATGGTTTCCATCGTTGACCGGAAGGAAGAACTGGATCTTCTATGAGGCGGCTAATTGTCCTTGGCACGAACTCGGCAATGGAGAATAGGCCACTGTCATAGGCAGAACCTCTGCCGTCTCTTGCACGGCATAACTTCATTCGAAATGGACCACAACTCAGGAAATGTTCGTCTTATTGCGCCAGACCGGCGACTATGAGGCGGCCACCTTGACCAGCATGTTCACGGGAGTGCGGTCGAGCATGGCGGCAAGTTCTTCCGTCGCCAGTGCCGCGCGACAAGGTCGTTGTGGTCGTTGCACGCGCTAGGAGGAGAGTGCAGGCGCAATTTGTCTACAGCCAGCCCTATACTAGCACGCCCCTCAAAACTTCCTTCTCACAGTGCAGCCGACCCTCGGACTAACCCACGAAGTCGGCGACGGACACTGTCTATAATTGCCATCGACACGCCTGGATACACACATCCTCATCCTGCTACTCATCCTCGGACTCCTTATATGGCCTTTTTGGAACTCCTGAAATATTACATGCCATTTGTCTACATTTTTGAATTGAGTTCCCTAAGAATTCTAGGAACTATTTGCATACACACAGAATTCTATCGCATTTTGCTAAGTCTTTTCGGTTACGTCTTGATCCTGTTTCTATGCATACTACTATCCAGAAGTTCGTGGACACGTCCCTTCACAGCGTCAGGTTTTCGAGAAATACTCCAAAGAAGAAAATTCTGAGCGAAATTTTAATACAGGGTAGAGTCTTGGAGACAAAATTCTTTAGCTATGTATGGAATTTTCTCTTGAGTTCGAAGTTTATATGTAAAAAAGGCTAACTCTAAGACAAGGTTTTAGTCTTTGTCCTTACCTCTCTCGTGTATGTATGTACTTACCTTAGAGGGCATTAAAACAAGTTATGGAAACAGTCGCGGGAACTTGCTGGGCGCGCCTTCTGAATGATTAATGTGGGGGGGGAAATATGTAGTTCTCGCAGAAAAAATCTACAAATTGCTCAAAGGCAGTGTTCGCGATAAAAATAACTGTGTTCTTGTTTCCAATGTCTTTGAGTGGGTAGGTCCATGAAGTAGAGGGTAGTCTGCAAAAGTCCCCACGGAACTCTCAAATGCTGGAGAAAAATTGTTTGAAGTAATTTCTGAATTATTTGATTACGCCTGTTTCGTATAGTTGGGGAGACTGCAGACAAAGCATCAAACCTAACGCCGGAACTAGTTTTGCGCTTCAAAATTCTTAGATATGTAGGTGGTTGGGTTCCCTGTTCCTTGTACTGAGAACTCTTTCAAAATAAGATGGCACAATGCACATGCTTGGATGTTAGAACCTATCGCGATAAAGACCGTTCAAAAGTTTAGAAGCTCTTCCTCTGGTGGTACGAGCGCAGGACAACTGATATTTGACGTGGG
The DNA here is from genome assembly GCA_029168955.1 of Aplectana chamaeleonis. NCBI lineage: Eukaryota > Metazoa > Nematoda > Chromadorea > Rhabditida > Cosmocercidae > Aplectana > Aplectana chamaeleonis. The sequence goes on along the minus strand of JAPDOI010001187.1, from coordinate 90,446 downwards.
AGGGGCGATCTAAATGGTCTGCTGGTCTGCGAGATTTTCACCCACTTTCTGGCCGTTTTTCGTCGTAGTTCCAATCTTACTCTCCTTAGAAGGAACCAAAGCCTACGTTTTAGCCAAAGAACTTGGATGTGTTTTCATCTTTCCATCGTAATAACTGCCTTTAACATGTAACTTTCTGGTGCACCGAGCTTCCTCGACCTGAGTTTCTCCTATTTTCGTTCAAAGCTATTTAAAGAACGGGTCTGGAGCGGAAGTATATGCAGAAACATAGAATCTGAAGCGGAGCATATGTAGATCTTCGCATGCCACCGCACTATAATTTCACCTGAACCATGCTTAGTTTGATTCCACAATTACATGTTAAGTTCTGACTTTTTGATTTCAAGATGAAGGTTTTATTCGAATTTCGGCTTTTTTTATGCGCACGATTCTATACATTGTCGGTGATTATCTAATTCATACTTCACCCAAATATCAAGCAGATCAGTCCACTAGTGAACTTGCCGAATTCGTTAGTGTGTATACTAATATTTTGGCTTCTTATCAAATCAAACGCCAATTTTTTTCACTCTCAATTATTTTGATTTGTTACATGAGATACTGAACGCAGAATTTATTTTGGTTCACATATTTTTTCCACATGATCAATTTTTCATTCACTCGAGATACTAACCTTTCTTTCTAGATGTCTACGCTTACTTTTCGCGTTATATTTTAACGTTTTTCGCGTTTTCGTTCACTATCATCTACTTGGTTGGTTGCAGTCGGATTCTCTCGAGTTCCTTTTTTAAATAAATGATCCGAAAATGTTCTAAGCAATTTTTCATGGAAAATTCACGTGAAAATAGCGTTCAGAGACTGTCCGCGAAGACAGTATAGCGAAAAGCAGAAATTCTGCCTGGATAAATGTACAATACCGCCGCTTTCCAAGGGAAAAAATGGGCGAAATGGGCAAAGTGGGCAACTAAAGCGTCTTTCAGCCACAAATCGCCTTGAAGTGCTCCGTTTTCAATTTCGAAAACGCCGAAATGTACAGCATGTCGTGGTCTAGTCAATCATGCAAAAATATTTCACGCAATCTGGGGAGCAACATAATTTTTTAAGGCGAAATCCGTTTTCATTTTGACCATGCTAGAGATCGCGTACGGTTGTTTTTGATCGAATGGGCTCGTTATCTTGTGATAACATTATCAAATTCATAACTAACTGCATCTTAAAGAAGCGCTTTCATAAAAAATTTCCGATTTCATCTCATATAATTAGATAGATTGTGGCACGGTGATTATTTTGGTCCTTTCGAAATTGAAAACGGAGCACTTTGAGGCGTGTTGTGGTCGAAAGACCCTTTTTTCACTTTGCCCATTTCGCCCATTTTTTCCCTTGGATAGGTGCGGTATTGTAGTTCAGAGCAGAGTCATCTAAGAATTATCTAAGGGGATCTAAAAAAATGCCAGATCGCCTTTGAACACAGCAGAAAGTGGAGAAGTAGCATGCGGCCGGCGGAGAGGGACGTCGTGAACATCTGAGCTTGTGGGGGCAACTCACGATACGCACTCAGGCCAGGTACTTGTTTTTTAACGTATAGGGGTGTTGCGGACCTCAACTGATTAAAGATAAGAACAGGAAGCGAGAGCGATTTGGGAATTTTACGAGTTGAGGGGACAGTCTGACCTCACGGACAAAATCTAAGGTTTTCATATATTCGTGAAGAAAATCCTTGTAAACCACCTGCCGAAACGAAACCTCCCTGGCACGCCCCTCTGACGATCTTTCGAGGTCAGTAAAAGTTATCCTCCTTTTTGAAAAAGGATATTTTTCCGTTTTTCTCGCGTGCGTCTGCTCTGCGTGCCTATACTGCATCTCCTTCTCCCCCACTCTTTCCCGTCGTCTCTACCCTCGCTTCGCATAAGCGCGCGAAGGAACATAGTAAATTCTTCTCCGAACCAGAGGATATGTACAGAGACGTTCTATAGGTTGAAATCAACAATGTACCTCGCTTATCCTTCCCTTCTCACTCTCTTTCTTAATTCGGTTTTGCTCTAGTGCATCGGTTGCCAGTAGCGGGAAATATAGACCATGGACAACTCGTCCAAAACACTCTTATCTCTCAAATTTGGTCAGCATTTTAGCGGTCATTGCTGCCTTCATAGAGGGTTTCAGGCGATTCTGCGTTTTGACCGAGCGTTGTGATCAGCACACACGCTCTCCAAATCGAGTGCAAATTTGGAAAGTGTTTTTTTTTGGGTGTATTGCACACTTGAATTTAAGCCTTTGCAACTTATTCTCACGTTATCCAAGTTTTTTAGCTCTGTGGTTTTGAAGGAATTATTATTGAGCGTCAAAAATAGCTCACTTTTTTCAAAGTATGGTGCTTCATGACTTACATGGACTTTTGCAGGAAAGCGAATACCTTTTTTGTTTACATTTCATTTTGAAGCAACTATGTAGTGCACTCGACCATTATGCTCGATTCCTTTTAAGCATTGGACTATCAAACTATGTTCGAACTCGAGTCCAATCCTAGCTATTCTTTTAAAAGCTTTCTGATTTCTTGCAGAGAAGGAATTGGAATTGGAATTTGTAAAATTGGATTATGTTTCCCGTTGGTTTTTATTCTGTTACAGTAGTTTGTGCTTGTCACTTTTTCTCCTGAAGTTGGCTAGGTTTTTGTAAATTTTCTTTCTCTTACTTCTCCCATGTATAGTAATGATTTTTTCTACATAATCCAGACTGTTTTTCTGAGCCTAGTTACTTTAATAGAAACCCCGTAGTACATATCTCCATCTGCGATCAACACGAATTAGATCCCATATTGCGGGGCACTGTTGTTGCGAGGCGTCACAGTAATTAGGGATGCCATCGCTGCGGTCTCTTCCCTTTATTCGCTGCAGTCATATTCCCGCATTAGACCAACCCATCGAAGGGAGTTTGCATGATAATTGTTTTCGAGTTATTGACAGAAAATACATAATTGGATGTCATCCCGACTTCTGCTGTTAGTAGAAAAAGCGCAAAATGCAGTAATAACTGAAGGAAACCATAGAAATTCTGATTCGGATGATCAAATTTTTCGACTAGTCCTCAAAAGCCAATAGCGTAAAGATTTTCACAATTTGGAAAGCCATACTTCAACAGCAGAAAGAAGCTAAAGGCAATGTTTACGATAAAGACGGTCTTCGACTTTCACCGGAAATCGAATGTAACGGTGTCCATTGCAACAATAATGGTGAAAGAATGATTAAACGAGCCACGTTTGGCTCTATACGGCCCCCAATTTTCGATGTGCTATGCCTACCCCGCCCCTTACCTCAACGGCCAACAAGGATGTGGGTGGGTAGGGCATGCCCTGTGCAAGCTTAAGGGCGGTATAAGGTTTTACCTAGAGCTCGTTTTTTGCCGTTGCTTCGCCATGAGATTTATGGACTCCTCTACCAAAATCACCAGAATATTTTTTCTGTTGAAGACCTGCAAGCAATAACCTTCCTGCGCACAGCCTTATCGTTTTTATACGCAGTCTGCTTCCTGCCTTCTTTTTTGTATAGACTTCATCCGGCGCTCAGTGTTTTTCTTCAGTTATACTCTTGAGTCTTCTGCATTGTCACTTTGCAGTCTCGTAACTTCACCTGATGTATCGATGGGTTCAAGGTTTGAAATAACTGAAAGTAGAAGTAGTAGAAAAATTTTCATCTGAACGAGCTTCCAGTTCAAGAGGAAAACACAGTCTAGAAGTTGAAGCGAATCACAATCCATTAGGTTTTTTGGGTGCTTCTCATATAACGTTGGCGGTTCCAGAAACTAATCTAATGGGAAGAGGAAAAAGTAGGAGAGGAACTTCACATGACCTCAAGGCCACGGCAGTCTGGATTGAACTCGTGTTCACTTGCAGTGGCTCCATAAATACACATAGAGTACACATTTTCTGCGATTTATGAAATTAGTTCTTCGAGAGTCTCTAATACCAGGGGCCGCATTCATCATTGAAATGCCGGGTAAATCTTACTTTACATTTACCCTACCCGGAGCCGATAACTTACTCACTGCGAAATGGTATTCATCACACACTTACTTACCCGGGTAAGATCCCGCGCAAAATGTGTTTATTGTGCACTTACCGAAACACTGAATAGGCGTCGTTAATTTGAAATTCTTTCGCCGATTCATACTTTTTTTATTCAAAGGGGCTAAAGAGAAGTGCATTGGTTTGATGATTAATGAAAACTTTGAAGTACATCATAGGGGGCCCCTCCTACATAGAAAATAGCATCATTTAACATTACTGACTATTCAATTTCTTCTAGCGAGAATCTTCCAAAGGCACTCGTCAATTTTTTTTTCTAATCGCTGTCCTACTCTAGTGGAGGATTACTCTATGATGGAATTTTTCCTCTAGGAGTATTAGGTTGTAGATAAAGCTACCCACTACTCATTTTTGTCTTTTTTCGGTCCACTTTTTCAACCAAATTTGATACACCGTTCAAAAGCGCCAATTTGTTCCTATCTAAGATTTTTTTGAGCTCTCATCTACTCTTGGTGGGTCACGAGTTTCAGGGAAAAATTTGGTAAATTCTTTCGCAAATGTTCACCGGTCGGCCAACGATAAATATGCCCTTTCGTGCGTAATACAATTCGACGAAAAAAAGCCAAAGGATTCTTCTGTATTGCGTCGTGCTTATTTAATTGTAGAGAAAAAACTCAAACCCATTATTTATTCGGCACAATAAATTTTGGCATTAGAAAGGCGGCTCTCCCTCTGTTGTATACTGCTGGAAGTTTTCTTCTAAAAATCACTTCATTGCGAATTGTCAAGTTTTTTTTTTTCAAAATTCGAAGAAAAAGCAGAAAGTGGTGGCAGAAAGTTGACTATTCGCAAATTATCTATGGTGGATGAGAATATTACCTGTACAAATGTACTGTGAGATTTGAGGTCCAAACTCATTGCACAGAAAAAAGTTCGAAATGCGAAAATGTCGAGTACTTAAGCCATAAAATGAATTCGAGCGTTAGGATCACAGATTATCATTTTGTAGAAGGAGCGTCAAAAGTATTAGATAAAGGAACGTCAGCGTTCTCGGCAGCTACACTATTAACATATGACCTGAGAAATTCAATCGGGCCAAGGATAATGTTTTCTCAAACTATTACTTTCGATTCAGCACAATATAACCTAACTCAGTAAGAGTTCGGTGAACAATGGCACGAGGAGTATAAAGCCGAAAAGAGAATCTTTAGTTGCATTTTCTGATGCATTCAAAATTTGGTAAAGAAATCTAGTGGACAGAAGCAAGGAAAGCCTACCGCTTTTTCACGACACAACAAAAACCAATGAGAAAACGCATGAAAAAACATTTATAACTTTCTGTTTGTGGAAAGAAACATTGAATTAATCATAAAAAAGGCAAAATAACCTATAATGGAACGAGCAGTTTTAATTATCGATGAAAATAATGCGCTCCATCGCTGTTTCCGCGGTGAGTGCAGCTGTTGCCGGCTGGGAGTAAAATTTACCCGGCTCCATACGTCGGGTAAATTTTACCTGGATTTTTACTCGAAAATCGCGAGTAAGTAAGCGTGTGAATACCGGGTAAGTGCCAAATTTGAAGGACTTTACACTTACCTAGCGGGTAAATCATTGATGAATACGGCCCCAGGTTGTTCAATAAGTTTTGTCGTTCGATAAGAGAGGGCGTTGCTACAAGCCCAATTTTTTGTTGTTTTGTTGGTACTCTCGTCATATGAACGTATGAGAAGTTTCATTTCAATCTGTCACTTCATTCCTTGTTTACAAGCCATTTAGTGTCGCCGTGTCACAGCAATGGAAAGAATTGAATATCGTGCAGTGATAAAATTCTTATTTTGGAAGGTGTAGCACAAAAAGAAATTCACGAACGAATGTAAAAAGTTTATAATGATTGTTCACCTACAATTAGGACAGTAGAAAGATGGGTTGCTGAATTTAAATGTGGTCGTACAAGCCTTGAAGACGATCCACGTGAAGAACGTCCAAAAAGCGCATCAACACCAGAAATCATAGCCAAAATACAGGTTATGGTTTTGGAAGATTGATTGAGAGAGATTTAGAAGAGGCTCTACACATCTCATTAGGCAGTGTGAGCCACATTTTAAGTGAAATTTTGCGTTTTAGAAAACAGTGTGCGCAATCGGTGCCGCATTCGCTAACAATGAGAACCCTGAGGGTCGTTTATACTTCCGCCTCCGGGAGGCGTGGTAGTCCATCCCCTGACGCAGAGCCTTCACCAAATCTTCTCAGCTACATACTGACCTTATCGGTACAAAGTTTTGCTGCGCACTTGCGGACATCCGTTTTTGCTACACACAGATCAAGAATAATTGTGCCTTGATCTCGTGGTCTCAGCACCGTATTGCTTGCTCTGCCTGTCGAAACAGCGATTGTCCGCAAATGCGGACCGTAATTTCTTTCTGATGATTTACAGTACACAGTGTCAAGAGAGGGCCGGTGCAGAGGTCAATATCTAGCTTCTTACATAATTTACGATGGTTCGACTCCCTTCGTTTTGATCTTCTATTTTCTATTTTCTTAAAACAACTACTTCTGATTTTTGGAACTACTTTTCGCTAGTGTACTTCATTTCGTACTCCTAACAAACATTTATCCCAATTTTTAACTTTTCGGACTCCGCAGGTCCAAATCTTTCTCACAATCGATACTCGTCAAGGTTTTTCTTCGGATTTGTACTCGAATATGAGTTCCGCCTATTGAGTTTATTGTGAGATTGCTTTAGCAATACGGTACTTTGGTCTTATTCTTAGAATTGAGTTACACTTTGTCTGACTGAAGTTCCTTTGTATCACGACTGCTAAGCCCGTTTTTCGATTTTCGATGGATTATAGTTGATAACGCTAGCCGAATTATGATATACGTACCTAAAGGTACACACAGCGTTTCTCAAAATCAGAAAGCGATTGACTAGTTCGTCATCAGTATGTGGAGAACACCCTCCTACCACCTCTCGAGGACCCCAGATGCCCGAAACTTCGACCAAGGAAGATTCAACTCTTTTCACGAAATTCTTGTGGATCAAAGCTCCCTTTTTTGAGCAACTGCAGAGCACCTTCCCAAGATCGACGATCTTTGAAAACGCACGATCACCTAAATTTAACACCTCTTCCGACAAAAAGGAGCTCGACGCCCACGCCAATCTTCACACTTTCCCGGAGACACGCGATAAGATAACAATGTTTCCGCAACAGGGTACGGCACGAGGTGTGAGGGGTTCCGATATTGGCCAGACCTCCCCCCCCCCTTCCCCGCTGCAACTATTTTGGGCATGGTGACGGGGGGGGAGGGTAGCCCATAGGAGGTGGAGATGAAAAAATCCTTTTTCTCACCTATACAGTGATGATACCTAAAACGTTTGCAACTATTTGGGACCTACTTTTTTGGTGGTAAGGTTTAGGTACTGAGTATTGGTTTAAGGTACTTCACAACCCCAGTAAAGGGCTTTTCCGGAAAAAAAGTGCGATGTGTGAGGGAAAAACGAAATCGACGATTACCTCACACCTAAATGTATGGAAGTAGATATGAGGAAATCGTCGATTCTGTCATGCGGTCAGGGGTTCGATTCCCGTCACTGCCGATATGCTCGCATACTTTTGCAAAAATAGATGTAACAATGTTTTTCTATGACTGGGTTTTCACAAAGATTGATTTGCTTCATTTTTGCAGCGTTCTTCACAAATGGTCAGAACATTCAAAAATTGAGTTCTTTCCAAGGTTTTCTCTATTATATCATACTATACTTACAGGCAGTGTTCACGAAAAAAAAATGTGTTTCAGTTCCCACTAGGAATGGGTAGTGGATTGGCACACTGTAACGTGGACGTCGAAAGAACGCATGAAAAGGAGCCAGGCAAAGCTCCGAAAGAGCCCGAAGTTGCGACTTCGAGCGCGAGGCAAACCCCAAAAGCGCAGCACACGCCTACCGACGTGAACAAATGAATGCTCGAGATCGTCAGATGAGCGATGATTTCCAATCATGGCCCCGTTTTTACCTTCATTCTCAACTTCTCTCTTCACTCAGGTCAGTTGGCATACATCGGCTGCAAAAGACGGAAGGTACAAGCCTCGGAAAACTCGTCCACCTTGTTTCTTTTGCTCAATTTTTGAGGGACCATAACTCCGTTCCCAGAAGGTCTTGTGCGGTTTCAGAGACATCATTGGAATCAGAATGGGGCCGTTCTCAAGATAGGCGGCATGGAGCCGTTTTCAAGATAGGCGGCATGGGGCCGTCTTCAAGATAGGCGAGAAAACAGAAAAACGATTTTTATCGTGACTGCCTTTAAGAATCACCCCGCCTCTTAAAGGCAAAGTTCACGATAAAAGTCGTTTTTCTGTTTTCCGCCTATCTTGAAAACGGTTCCATGCTGATTCCAATGATGTCCCTGGAATCGTACAAAACCCCTGGAAAGGGAGTTATGACCCCTCGAAATTCAGCTAGGGAAGCGTTGTGGACGAGTTATCCGAGGCTTGTAAGTGCCGTTTTTTGCAGCCGATGATTGCGAGCTGACCTGAGTAAAGAGAGACGTTGAGAATGAAGGCATGAATGGGGCTTTTGATCGGAAACCATCGCTCATCTAAGCACGAATTCAGGGCAACTGTTATAGGACGTGGGCGGAGTGGCCCAAAGAGTTGGCTGGCCTACGAGATTTTCACCCACTTACCGGCCGTTTTTCGTCGCACTTCCGTTCTTCATCTTCTTAGAGGGACCCAAAGCTTACGTTTTAGCCGAAAAAAATGTGCAACTTTTTTTTCGTGAACGCTGCCCTTGAGTATCACAGGAAGTGTTTGTTGCGGCAGTGAAATTTTTTGTGGATCCGTCCTCTGCAATTGTCTAGCCTCTATTGCTCGGTTTCTCCTTTAGGGACCTAACCAATCCTGCTTTGCATACAATCTTCTTCTATTTTCGATTGACCGAATTTTTCACCGGTGACAACCACCATAAACATGTTCATCCAGACGGACAACTAGTCCATGTTATGGAATAATGTCACTGAAATACGACGCTTTAATGCGGTTGTCGCCGTTTCTTCGTAATTTTGGTTACACTTGGACGCCAACGCATTGTTTTATGTGAGAAACTCGGGGGAGAAAATCACCGTGAACACTGCCTTTAAGATTGTTCTATTATCAATACTTTCTTTCTTTTTCTTTATTTCCATTAATTAACATACATATGTCTCTCTGAGATTCTATCGCAAGTTTACCACGTGTTTCATGCTCCTCGGTTCGCCAAGTTTCCAAAGTACTCGTGGCACAGAGCTGGATACGTTGACCAATACCCGGATCATTTATTAGTCCGCCAGATTACCTTTTCGAGCTTGAGACTGTCGACTGCTGTGAAAAGAATCGCCAGGAGCCAGCATGTATCCGCTGTGCAGTGGGTAAATCTCTAATCTGTTCCATTCACTTCTTTCGAATGTACAATCAGTACTGAATTAAAGACTCATTATCTTGAATTCTGGATCGGTTTTCGAACGAGATTGCCCTAGTTCAATTCCGAGAAAATTTTTTTTAGACTTTTTTCACGGGGTACCCCACATGCAAATTGGTGATCGGGGACGAAATTTGTTTCGTATTTTGGGCTGAAAATGTCTTCAGTGTCTTCCTTAGCAAGAAAAAATAGGTCTTTGAAGTGTTTTGGCCTTTTCAGAAGGTTTTATGAATGTTTGAAAATGCCACATCTCGGCAAGCATTCTCAACACGAGCGCTCGCCAAGCCCTGCCCATTTTTGTCATGGGGACCTTAGCGCTCGGATTCTGTAAGCTTGAATAACATTTCTGTTCTTTTCATTTTTGTTCTGCTGTTCAAATCACTAAACACTCGCTCGATACACGAGAATTCCAAAAATCTTTGAATTACAACGTTGTAACTTTAGCCAGTAATAACTTGATAACTTGAGGCCCGTAGCGAAATCCAGAGACAGATCCGCAAAGAGCGTATTCGAGTTGACCAAGAAACATTCACATTCTCTAAAAATCCCATACATGGTTAGCTAGGTTCCCTAGTAAGAAACCTCGCAGAGGAAATATAAAATCACTTTAAAAGACGTCATTGCAGGCGTAGCCAAGTGGTATAAATTTCGTCGCAAACAACCAGACCGTCAAATATTGTTCCTTGCTTAGTTGTAATCTCCACAATAGTAGTTCGTTTCCCCTGCTTCGTTTGCTAATTACTGCTAAAAAACGTTCTATTGCCAATCTTAGGATATCACTATCGCTGTCTGTCTGTTGTCCCAGATTTCTAAGGGAAACAAAAAGGTGCTGGTGCGTGAGCGCTCATCTTTGTATAGCACTCAAGCACGTAGTCTTTCGTCATCTTCCGTCGACTTTTTCGCTGTCTGCGGATGAACTTGCTTCTTTTTCATCACTGAAATGTTTACATCGATAAATCTGTTGCGGTTTTTAGGGTGATGTTCGTGATGAGAATGTTTCCTCGTCCTTTTGCAGAATTCAGTGATTTGTTTGTTTGTAAAGGATTCAGAGGGATTCTCCCTCCTTTTTTGCTGAGTTTAATACTTTGAGACTTTTTTCAGTCCGTTTCTCAATTTTGTGGGTATACATATATATGGTGGTTTGGTCGTATACTGGCTCTAGATCAGGGCTGTTCGCATTTCCGGTGTGGGTTGTTCCGTTCCGCTTCCGTTTCCGAGTTTTTGGGCCGGGAAACGGAATAAGTTAGTGCAACACGATCTATGATAAGGGATCTAGGCAAGAATTTTTGAAGGTTTCGTGAGATGCTTAGAACTACATCCGACCTCATGTATTCAAACAAATATATGAGCGTGGCTGAGATCATTTACGAAGTTTGGGAGCCTGAGATTGGATTCCTTCAGAACGATGACACGAAATGGGCATGGCACAAATCTGAACGCCTTTCAAGAATTTTTTTCTGAAAATATGAAGCTTTTTCTCTGAGATTCAGTGCTTTCTTGAAGATTTTTTCTTAATTCCACTTCTTCGCTTGTTTACCGCCACGACAGCGACAAAAATCGACATAGTTTTTTTACGCGTGCAACCTGTTTTTCAGGAAGGAGTTTCGGCGGAGACAGGTGGAGGTGGCCTCGGGCAGCGGCGAGGCTTGTTTGAGGTTGATCGTAAGAGAATTTTCCCATCTTGCCGAGGGTTTTTCTTTTTTCAAATTCACTCGTTTGGTATCCACTCCGATAGGCAAATATGGATGGAAAGAAGAGAAAATAGTCGCTGATTGTCTGAAAATTGACTTTTGATCAGCTTTAAAGAACACCTGGTGTTGCTTGGACTGCTTTTTGTGGGACAGTCTGTACATCAGAGGTGTGCGGCAATAACAAATAAACTTTAGGCGAACGGCGAAATAAACTGTTGCCATCAATCTGAGTCAGGTTTTCATGAAAGACATATTTCGTAGAAACGATTGAAAGATAGTGAACTCCATTTAGTTTTTCCTGATTCATTCTCTTTCTGTCACATGCGCTGGAACGCTTGCTAATATCATTTTTATCTTTAACTTCCAAGTTTTTGTTGTTAGGTAAAGAATCATCGTATAATTCGATCTTGGTGTTCATAAAAAAAACACTTCCAGTTCCAGTACTCTCTGGTAACCCGATTTTGATCGCCATAATACACCTCCACTCCTGAAAAGCTTAAAAGTGGCACTACTCGGGCCTGATATTCTCTCGACCAATCCGGTTTGAAGTAATTTAAGTAGAAGGGGTGGTGCTAAAATTTGTTTTTTTCATTGGCGAGACTTTGTTTCCCCTGTAAGCTTGTCCCGAATGAGATTACTTCATAGGCGCCTCAGCTCTCGCCATTCTGCAGTGTTTTTCTAGATTTGCAGCCGCCTAAGGGTTTGTGGTAAAAAAGACCACGCTCTGCAACAGCCTTCTTGTAACCTAGCTCAGTTTTCTGTGTAATGTGCATTCGACTGCGCAGCCACCGTTGGGGGCTCCAGGTTTGAAGAAAATTTCTCAATAGACGGTTCTGTCGACGCTCCGCTATCAAAGGTCTCGGCTCATACTTTTGCCAGAGAGCGAACGGGCGTGACTGGATTTGAAAGATCCTACGCATATCAGCCCTTCGCGACACTCCGCTACAACAAGGGCGCGGGACTGTCACATACTAACAATAAAACGATCCTTATCGTTTGCCAATGTTGGTCACCCGGCGATACATATGTCGTGGATATCAGTCTTGTCGCTAGAAAAGCAACGTAGTTCGTCGACAGATTATGGCTCATTCTTGCCTATGACCTACTTACATCCGTCCTTGGAAAAAAAATGTTGAGTTTAGAACGACTCATGTTTGTGTGGTGATCACTGCGCATTGGAGATTTCTACGACCCGTCGGCAGTTACACGGCTCACTTCTTGAATAATATCTTCGACAAGGCGCATTTCAGAGAAGAAGTGGTTCGACCCGAGGCCTACCGGTTCGGTACCTTTCTCTGTTGAGCTAAGGGCATTGAAAGCATTCTTGGGCTGACTGCGAGAGCTTTGCGAGTGGATCGCTGTCAATGGCGGGCTTGCTAGGCCGACCACGGAGTGAGGTGAACTCGTCGCCCCGATCGAGGGCAACCCCAAAAGCGGCCGGCACACCGTGGTGAGATTGTTTTTTTCCTGTTGTCAGTAGTACTAACCTGTGGTAGTCAGCACCAAATGCTCATCCAGTTTTCGAGGTTGAACCTGGGGACGGTAAAACAACGGTGCAGTGCTGGGTAGCGGTAAAAGGGGGCGGCACATTCGATGATTACCCTGCCAATGCAGAAGATCGCATACCTATCGTGCGCTTAGCCAACCCATTTAATAGGCTGGGCGGCTGCGACAGTGCTCGGGTAGGAGAATTTTCGCCTTCACGTGTTAATAATCAAACATGCCGACGCCATTACCCTTACCCGAGGACCTCTGTGTAGTGACCTCAATTCGTCATCTAGGTTCGGCCTTGAACAGCAGAGCATTTTTATAGTAATCACTTGATATCCTTCACGTTCTCAAGGATGATTTTAGAATACTTGATTGCCTAAGGACATAGTATAGGTGTCTGCAGAGTTGAACGCGACGTTGCCCGCCGGGGCTAGCAACCTTGGGGGTGCGATATCAAATGCGCTGGGCGACGGCGGCGACCGAAGCGGGATGAATGGTGACGAGGAGGGACCGCAGTATTTTGACGCCGAGACGGCTCTGCGTCATTATCAGCGAGTGGCAGGCGATGCCGCAACCATCACCCTCTATAAAACGTCGTAATTCAGATCACTCGAGGCGCGAGCAGCGCGCGCGACGCCTCAGCCTCCGACTGCCCTACGCTCTCTCACTCTCTCTGACCTCCGATCCGCACCAGCACGCGTAGAAGCCAAGTGAATTTCGCCGTTTTATAGCCTGTATGCTCCAAAAAAATGTTGTCACCGCCTAGAGGCTGACGCTCGGTGACTACTTGCGTAATTGAATTTATACTGGATAAATCTGACTGTTAAGCCTACCCTTCCCCAAATATCCAGTTAATGTCATGTTATTGATCTAAAAAGTTTTTTATCATTTTTTTTCTTCCTGGGTTTCCTAATCAGCAGTTCTCACTTTTTATGAAAAAACGATCACGAGAAACACGTCATTATGTCTGTAAACTTTTGCAATCTGTTAGATTCTTGGTTTCACATTTCTTGCGTACTTACTTCCGCCATTTCGACGACTGCTTTCAGCGTCAAAGTGAATTTGTGTAGAAACCTTCACATTTAGTTTAGGACGGCGATTAAGAGTGCTTGTAAACTTCTTGTTTCCTTTTGCATTCTAACGCTTATCACATTGACTCATCTATCGATGTTTTCTGAGTACATCCCTAGGAGAACAGTTTGTGAAACCCCATTATGTTCATATTGTGACGCTTCTATCTTTTTCGAATGTGACTTTTGACGTAGAAAACTGGAATTCTCTTACCGTTCTGTCATGCCAATGCTTTTGGAATGCGGCAGTGATCCCCTGTGAGAGCGGTCTTTATGTGCTTGGTTGCTCCAAAAGTATCCCCACAACTTTTTCTGAGCGGCTTGAAGAAAATTCGACGACAGTCACAACGGGTGTCTCCAGAATCCTCGAAGACCCACTGCGAACGATACTATGGCTCCTCGAGGAATTGTTAAATTGATTGACGAGAATTCGGTGGACGAGTTGTTTTGGACCCATTTTTCCTCGTCATTCGCAGCCACCGCCCCGGATCAGACCCCACTATAAAGTTAGCCCGATATTAGAAGAACATAGATGTTGATTAAATTGCATGGCGCGTCGCGTACCAATTGAGATTGGAAACTTGTGGTGGGTGTTACCCATTTTTTCTTCTTTTTGATCGTGGTCGACTGCTTTCTTGCCTAATCTCGCTTGTCTGAGGAAACAAAGATTTCTCACTTTGCAGGGTTGTTTTAAACGACGGGTGGACTGAAATATCAAAAATTTCCCCTGAGAGTGGACTTTGCGTTTTAAGGCAGCGTACTTGCTCGTAAAGTGGCATAGATAGCGATGTTATTGGGGTCATTACTATGTTCTACTAGAAGATCACGTCCTTGCAAGTGCCAAAATCTAATCGTAATCACCGTACCTGAGCCATACTGAGTCCCCAAAGCCCTAACTCTCTGCCCATTTTACTACGGTCCCCGCCATTCCAGATAGAAACCATCGGATTTATTGCTCAATGTCGGTTATTTTGACTTGTTTTTGATGCTTCTAACGACGCAAGCTTTCCTGTAGAGACCGTATGAGTGTATAAGCGTCCTTATCTCAAACACTTCTGCGCTAGCCTTGCTATATCAGCCAAGGCTGTGAAGCTCGTCCATTTCCAAATGAATACTGATTGAACTGTTATTTCTTCATTACAATAGAGGTTTTGATTTTTTTCGTCAGTTTTCAATACTAACTGCTGCAACCCTTTGATTCATGCCATGAAATTGATATCGTTTCGAGACTGTGAGCTGCCTCAAATCGTATATCCAACCTGCAACCTTAACTGCCTAATATTCCCCTTCGACAGGTCTCCTTGAAGGCATCGTACGCACAGAGAACCGCATATCACTTTTTCATGGTTTTTGCAGCTTCACCTCTCCAGTGAAAAATCGGAACACATTGATAATGAATATGAATTTGAATTTAGCGGCAAAATCATTTTCGTAGTTTTTTTCTGCATTTGCAGCCTCGTCACTGTCATTTTCGAAGTTTTTCTGCATGTGAAGTTTGTGCCGTAACTATTGTTCATGTTGTTTGACGGTCGAATCAACATTAGATGAAAAAGTGCTAGACGACTGGTGAGAAATGGTGGCGGATCCTCATCTTCAACCCCTTCCAACCTCATTGCCTTACGTTTTTGACGCTCCGAAGCTCGCCGGTGTGGTGTACCGGGCTCATTCATGAAACTGAGCCTGAAAATGGAAACTGGTTTTCAGAACGATGCCTTTAAGACTTTGGCTGCCCATGTGCGCAATTGAGCTTTTTTCGTTGAATTTTTTGGACATATGGATCTTGTTGTTGAAAATCGGGGAATCGAAATTTGGGGAAGAATAAGCTTGTAGGTGAAGTCTGCCCGATTAAGATTGCCTGTCCACACGGTTGGCGTGCGTGTCGAGAGCTGCCGTACGTCGTGAAAGCTTTTCTCGGACTTGTGAATAGATTAGCAGGAATACCATACGAATAGGGAATAATGTTTCAGTCAGCTGTTTGCAGCCGTGCGAGAACTCGCCACATTTTGAGACTTGTTTTTCAGGAAGCGAAAGTTGAAGGACAACGGTTGTAGGAAATCGGGAAATAGGCTAGGGAAATCAGATGTATTCTCATCCCGATCCCATGCTCTGCCCATATGCACTGTCCTACATCTGGTCAGCGAGCAGAGCTTGGAAGAAATTCAAAAACTGAGAACCTAATACTCCAATAATGGTCGTTTCTCCAACCCTAAGGATTTTTATTAAGCATGAGATTCATTTGAACTTCTGCAGTGTCACCAATGCAGCTTCCTCAAGTTGTTGCAGTCCATGTTTTGAGAAAAACCTATGCATATCCTGTGGAAGGGCTGGAATAATGTCCACTTAATGTTTGTTTGGAGAGATGATCGACGGTTTCGCTAATAAGCAGATGAATCCGGAACGTTTCAACATTCTTCTTCTGATTTGTTGCCCAGTGAATTATACCTGGATATAAGTGGTCAGATTCGGTTTCCTTATGTCATTTGATGACGTCTGCTTGCACCTTTGAATCGCTCTTTCATATTTTTTCAACCAATTACTTTGATGGGCCAAAATTCAGTTTGGGGTTTTTGTTTGATAAGAACTGCTCAGCTGTAATTTAGTGTTCGCCACTTCGCTGCGCAAAGTCATTAATTCTTGTACGACCTCTACATTTATCGAAACTTCATTCCTTATCCGCCATAAGAAGAGACAGATAAATTTTTGGATAGATGTTGCAATGATATTTGGGCCAGCGCACAACGCACTGCGGAAGTATGTGCGACGCGACGTGTTGCGGTTTTCACCTTCCAACTGCTTCCAAAAGTCATTTTTCTCCTGTTAGTCACATCATATATATTTTTATGCCTTACCAGCATATATTCGGAATCTTCATGATTGAACCAAATCTTCAAGGCTAAGAGCGCGGCAGTGCAGACAGTCCGCAGCAAATGGAGCGTGCTTACTGTACTGCGTACAGTAAGCACGCTCCATTTGCTAAGCTAAGCATTCTTACGGAATGTAATGCCTATGAGCACATCTGTGCCTTCCAAAAGTCATGGAAGCTTCTTGCAATGCATAGTTAAGCAGAACTTTTCTCCTGTCTTAACGGAGCTGTGTCCCCCGCCCTTGATGGAATTTTCCGAAAAGTGCCACAAAGTTTCACGTCACCCTCCTCATAGTCAGTGAAATTTGTTTCAACATTGATAGCATTGAAAGTTTTCAGAGACAATTTGAAATTCTGTGGTTTTTTTTAGTTACTACTACACTCGTACCATAACGACAAACCTCAGGGAATCTCATTTTAATCTATATTGAGATCACCCCCTTATGTTTTATGTTTGACCAAGCTGTTCACGTCTCCCCCCTGAATTTCCAATTTTCGGAGAAGTTTTACGTTGTTCGTTACCCCACGTGATCGCAGCTGCTTGAACTTACTGCAAGAGGTTAGCCGAAGTGTCGCGGAAACGGCTTAGCGTTACAAGGGCTATTCTGGCTTCGAGCGAAGTTCACGTGAATGTGAATCTTGCCTTGAATGAACAAATATGTAGCGTCAAATGTATCGTGCGTGGAGCCATCAAAGATCGGGTACACAATCAATACAGTCCTCGAGTTTTACTGGAAATAGCAGGTTCCAAATGTCTCTTGAATCTCTCAGAGCCTCACCGAACGGCTTCAGTCTGGAGCATGTCGGGTGGACTTTCTCCTGTACCTCGCTTTTAAAGGACGGCCCAACCTCAGAATAGTTTTTCTTGCTTCCTGCCTATCTTGAAAACGATCCCACGCTGATTATAATGATATCTCTGCCATTGTTCAAGACCCCCTAGGAACGGAGTTACGGCCACTCAAAACTGAGCTGCGGACGAGCTGTCCGAGGCTGGTAACTTCCGTCATTTGCAACCGATGTATGCGAGTCGACCTGAGCAAAGAGAAAGGCTGATAATGAAGAGAAGAACAGGGCTATTGATCGGAAACCATTGCTCATCTCGCCACTGTTGAGCTCGAAAGATCGCAAAAGGGGCGTGCCAAAGTGGCTTCCGGATGTGGGCGCACCAGGGTGGCTTCCTCCTATATCTCGCTTGTTCGGAGGAATTGAGAGCTCGCACCTGGCAGGTGCTATACACGGTGGGTCTGCTTCACAATTATGTGGGAATCTCAGGCTTCGTCCCTGAGCTTAGACTGTGCATTTAAGTAGAAAATGGACTCTTGAACTTGGGAAGTTTTATATGGAAGGAGGGGTGGTATTCTTTGCAATGAGATGAAGATCTTGAAACTCATTACTGAAGGTGCACTAACTAGGGAACCTCGCATGGCTTCCCTAACCATTAGGCGTCGTTTATACTTCCGCCGCTGAGCGGCGCGGTGAAAACCAATCCTATGATATTGATCATGCGGCGTAGCACGACCGCTATCTTAGAAATGCGTTTCGCCTTGCCGCTCGGCAACGGAAGTGTAACGCGTAGTTTATACTTCTTCCTCCTAGTAACGCGGCGGAGCACAATACTGTAGTATGGATCGTGCCTCCATATTACAGAAATGTACTGTGCCGCGTCGGTCAGCGGCGGGGGTATAAATGATCCCTGGAGAATCCATTGGAAAGATGATGAATGTCGAATTTACTTTTCTCAGTACTGCAGCGTAACTCTCAAACACATTCTAAACAAAAGTAATGGAAGCCATTCGCATAATAAAAGACATCTGCTCAAGGTGAGCGCTCACCTAAACGGCAGGCTCAGCGATGAGAGATTTTTCAATGTCGGGCACGTCGTAAACCTTCGAAACGACCTAACTCATGTTGCAAAAAGGACGAAGGTCATCTACAATAGAAAAACCTTCCGAAGTTTTGCTCGTGCGGACCTGACTGCTATGCCTTCTTAATTGACTGTCATGCGAAGAACTTATAAAAAATGGTGTCGATGTGTTCATAAAACATGATTCGGACACTTTTTGAATTAGGGGTTGGAGGCGCGCACACACTTTTCTCTTTTTCATGCGCCATGGGCTAGCATGACCGCGTGGATACATCCGTTGTATTTAAAGGCAGGGTTCGCGATAAAAACAACTTTTGAGCTCTCTTCATAAGAATGTAGAGTTGGCCATCACAGAAGTAAAAGTAAGTGAAAAAACCCAGAAATTCGCGGAAAAAAACGCTCAAAAACAAAGAATAACGGCTAATTACCGGTGTCGGCCGGCCCCCTAATTAACGCGATTTTCACTAAATCTTGCTTACACGACATTTATTTTGCTGTTAAAGTAATCAGTGGTCTCCAGAAAAGTTCAGAAATTACTTTAGAAGCAAAATAAAAGATGACAAAGCAGGCTTTCACCCAAATCTCGATAATTGGGGGCGGGAGAACACCAAGCTATAACTTGCTCCTGAGCGTTTTTTCTCCAATTTTTTACTTATTTTCACTTTTGTGATGGCCAGATCTACCATTCCATGGGTATAGCACAACAACCGATTTTATCGAGAACCCTGCCTTTAAGTTGGATGCGCACAGGCTCTATCTCCCTTCCAACTTACTCCTTTCCAAATCCCTGTTTACCGTATTTTCTCTATGAGAATTACACCTCTATTCGAGTTCACCTGTAACAGAAGTACGTCTAAAAGAGAAGGCTGGAAATTAGAAGTACATCCTCTTCTTGAAGAACACAAATCTCAATATTACATTTCAAAATTATAGAGGGAATAAAATTTAGATTCTAAAATAGTGTTACGGCTTAGGAAAGGGCTATAATATTAGCGAGTGGCAAAAGAAGGCCTTCAAAATAGGAGTACGTGTACTTCTAATAGAGAAAGTGCGGTATGTTTCTATCCGTCAAACTTCAAGACAACTCGTAGTAGCGTTTTTGCTTTTGGGGAAAGGCCTGGAATAGAATCCGTGAAAACTTTCGGAAATCAACAGATGACTTCAATTTCGTGTAACACCCCGAGTAACACCCAACTACTTTTTCAAGAAAAATCCGAAACTTTTTTGTGCACAGCCTGGAAGTTGCCTGATTCCTAATCAATGAACACGAAGAGGGTTCACTACTGATTTCCAGCCTTCTCTTTTTGATGTACTTCTGTTTTCACCCCACACAGGAAACTTCTCCGTAACTCAAGCTGTAAGCGCAGTTCACACCAAAGAAGGAGTTGTCACGTCTATCGCGGTTCTAGTTCTACTCAGGACCATTTTGCTTGATTGGAGTTGCGTGTTGTTTCAGACTGCCAAAGACGGGAGAACTCCTCTTTTATGTGTACTGCCCAATCCCCGTAACCCGTCTCGAAGATCTCCATAGCAGCTACAAACTCATATTTGAACGCATTCCTGGAAGTAGGCATAATCACAATATATTGTAGAATATTTATATTTGGTTGGAAATGGTCAGATCGTCCAACAGTGCTTTCCTATTCAGAACTGAATTCAAGATCCGTAGTCGTACTTCTCGTCTATGTCTCATTGAAAGGTTCAGCACAGTCTGTTGCACACCTCAAGACGGAGATCTCTTTGCGGAATGTCTGCTTGTTCACACAACATTTTCATTCATGTATGTTGCACTAACCAAGGTCAGAGCTCTTGAGTTGCACCAGACGTAGTCTTTAAGTAATTTATGGTGTGTGCAAACCGAGTAGTATTCTCTGTTTCTTCTCTCACTGCGATCGGCGATTCCTATTCCGAGTGGTTCAAAACTATATACGTGCAGGTATTGAGCCAGAGTAGGTCCGGAATCGAGGGAGCGGGCGAGAACGTTTAAGTAGCCTTTCTCTGAACTTCTGTACGCCACAAGGGTGGAAAATTGGTGGACAATGAGAGAACGTGCTTCAGGATCATCACCTTTTTGTGTTGTGCTGTTAATCAACCAGCTTAAGCAGCACGTCTTCCTCACGTCTTGACAACACCACTTTCTACCAGGACGGTATCGACGCTCGCGTATGAGGCGTTTTTTCTCTTTAGGAAGGCGGTTTTCTGTTGTTCTCAAGGATTGGAAAATAATTGATTGTCTCTGATCACGACGACAATTTTCTTAGAGAACCTGCGCAAAACGCGGTGATGAATTTTGGTTATTGATAAGTGTGGGTTACCCCGTTTGCTCAACAAGCCACCTCATCAAGGGCAAATTCAAGAGTAAAACGATCCTTTCAACGGATTCCGAAAATCTACGATAGATAGGGTTCAAGTTGTTTGTCTGAGGGTCATTTGGAATGCTTGACACGAACCTGGTGTCCATTTACTATTTTTTCGGACAGCCTACGGTAGATTACGGTGGTTTTACGCTAGTTTTGTCAAAGTCTCGGCTTTGACTCAAGCTTTCTATGCAGGGGTTACTCGGGGGTGCTGAATACGAGTTTTGATTTACATTTGTCGATTTTCGAATTACTAAGGTAAGTAGGTTTTGCCCCCTAAGTGGCATTGTACCTACCGTAACCTACAGTAAACCTCAGAGTTTTGACAAAGAAATCTCAGATTCGTTTCCAGCACCCTGCTCAACATCCACAAACGAGTTTTGAGCCAAATTCAGAAAAAAAATCAATAAACCCCAAAATTGCATAATGATTGTATCCTTACCTCTTTCCAAAGCTTGAAAAACGCTCATAACTTTTTTGGGGCTGGGCAGCTGCAAAGGGCATATTCGGATTCTATGTATGTAAATAGTTCTACAAAAATACATTTCATTCTGAATGGTCGCTTTTGACCAGAAGGAGTTGTCTTGTAAGGTTCTTGGAAATGCTTCAAAATATGTACGTGAGAGAAAAATGCACGTTTGGAACTTGTCGACTTCCAGCTGACGTGTTTCTGTTGTTTACACTTCCTCCGAATAAATAGAAGCACAGAGAAATGGAATGCTCGAGAAAGGGCACCACGGCGTCAGTGCAATGACAGTAACAGTCGGTGCCATAAATGAGGATTAGTATACATACGTACTTGTAATCGTATGTATGTAGTCCATCTGCAAAACATCACTAGATTGTTCTGGCATCGGATTTTCGTCATGACCATGCCTGTCATTCTTATACATCTGAATGCTGTCTTCGTCCTTCTTGTTCCTTACGAACTACAAATTCTTCGTCCGTCTTCGGCTATTTGCCCTCTTCGACCATTGCGCACAGTGCGCAATGTGCTCGTCGTTCTGTTTGTGTTCTTGCTAAGTTCTCAACAAGCGCACTTCACCACGCTTTGCCATAGTGCAGCTCTAATTATATACATAAATTATACTACGTATTGTTAACAACTTTGAAGAGTTTTGTTATTTCGTCCGTATTAACCAACTCGCGCATATGGAGTTTTACAACCCCGCAGAATTGTAATGCCATTTCCGTGAATGGCATTAACCGGTTTGGTTAATTGACTCAGTTATAATTTTCGCCATGTTTATCGGCCTGTTTATCTACTGGTCGAAGTATTCTGCAAGCTTTTTTAATAACAGTTCTTGATTGTGTAAAACGGCGGAAATGGTGATCACTGAAGCCTCTGGTTGAAGTGTGTCCACATGAATTTGTTCTATAATCTGCTCTAAATTCTGTATTTCTTTAGTCGTTGCGTACTCTTATTACCCTTACTAATGTTTGCATGCTGATCCTGCAGAAAGTGGTAGATCTTCGGAATCGGCCAAACCGTTTTGCAAATTTTCTTCCCAGGAACACATCTTGTGCGTATGTACGATTTTCATTCCGAAATGAGGAACATCGGAGTTGAACTAAACATTCTCAGAGCGCCCACAACGACTCAAAAGAACAGATCAATTTAATGAGCAATCCTAGACATTATGGCCCGACCGCCGTGCATAGTAACTCTGTCAAGTGCGAAAGCTCGATTCGCTCCAATAAGCGGGGAATAATTTTACCATGCCCCCAGAAATGAAAAAATGAATAACGCCCACCGACAAGTTTTCGGTCTCAATAAGGACGAGATGCGCGATGGGTTTTGTCCAAAATCTATGTTCTTCCACTTGTTCTGGTTCATCTTCATATTTCGACCACGTTCAGTGGAATGGCGACGAACGACGTGAAAATGCAGGCCCGAGACAAATTGTGCACGAAACTGCAAGTTCACAATTTTTGAGAAACCCTTACTCTTTTAGTTATGGGTTCTCAGCGATTTTTGAGACATCACTGTGATCAGCGTGAAATTCTCTCCGAGCTTAGCAGACAAGCTGGGAAACGAGTCTGAGGTTGGACTATGCCTGTAAGCTCCTTTCATAGTTTGCTGACCATCGATGGTCGACTCGCTATGTACATATCTATTGCGGAATATCTCTCTACCTTACATAATCAATCTTATTTATTCCAGCTTTTAAAAATAACGAGTTTACGAATTTTCTCACTGTTTTCAAGAACCTCAGCAAAATTACATGCAGGGATATGAATGATCATCTCGGGAACACGTTTCTTCGAAAGTTTTATTGTTTAACATGTACTGTTACATATAATTTGCTGTAAGTTACCGCTCTGAGTACCAGGATCGTTACCAGAAATAAGGATTGACTATAGATTACACAAGTGGTTCTACAAAAACGAATCCTAGACATGGGGATTCGATTCTCAGTTACCGTATTTCCTCTATTAGAAGTTCACCTAAAAAGAGGCTGGAAAAGTAGAAGTACATGTACTTATACAAGGAAAATACATTTCTTCCGAATCCAAATGGGATTTTTTTAAGACCAGGATCATACTTCCCGCGACCGGCAACAGCGCCACCTCATATCAGGCATATCGATTTTTGGTCGATATTGATGGCAAACATTGCGTAGCGTCGCTCGTCGCTGGAAGTATGATCCTGGCCTAAGAAACCTTCAAAATCGTCAGTGGATTGCCACAAGAAAGAGGCGGAGTCAGAGTTTATCCTTTTCAAGTCCCTTGTGTTGCGCATTCTTTTTCACTCACCATAGCTCACTACTCTGAGAGTTTTCGCCGCGAAATAGCCGAGAAATAGCACACCAGACTCCGCAGCAGCTCCTGGTGTGCTGTTTCTCGGCGATTTCGAGGCTATTTCTAGGCTTGTCACTAAACGGAGAAGGAGTGGCCGAAAAATAGCCACGAAATAACAGAGAAATAACAAGAACTAACCAAAAGTAGCCAAGACGCAGCCGTAGCCGGCAAGCCGAGCCGCCATCCGGGGCCGCCAGCTGTTGTTCGGAATCTCTAGAGGCTGAACGAGGTCTAAGCGCCTCAAACTTTGGTAATTGAACCGACGGAGGGGTTGACATCTTAATCATGCCTCTGGAATGCGTCGTATATGTACTTACATGGAGTGCATTATTTCCTGGCTATTTTTGCGGCTATTACGCGGCAAGCAGGCATTTCGCGGCTACTTCTCTGCCAAAACTCTCGTGTATCAGCTAGAAAACTGGACAAGCTCGGAAACAGTTTCGTTTGTTTGTAAGTTCAGTTGTCTTTAAATTCAACGATAATCGGCTCTTCAATTAACTGGTTTTTTCAATGACTTCAGGTTGTTCGGTGCGAAATCAAGGTATGCTGACTCCAGCTCGATGTACATACATAGCACGCGACTTGCACCGAGTTTGCGTTAGCATATTGCTCCCCGACAAAATGGAACCACAGACGACTTTCCAATTCGTGCGTGTCGGTTGTATAGTCCACACGGATCGCACTGACACTTTACGTTCCTGATTGTGCGCTCGGTGCGCATCTGTTAAAACTTGCGTGCACCAAGTTCGCGCCAGCACACACTATGGAACACAAGGTATCAGAGCGATCCGTGCCGGCTGAATGAAGCATTCGAAAGTGCAATGATGCTTCTATTTCATGCTCCTTTGATTTCAGCGGAAACAAAAGGTTCCCGGATATTATACTGAAATTTAAAGAAATTATCAGAGCTTAGCATGGGATATAAAATGTTCCCAATGTTAAAAGCAACACACCAACACTGTCTACTTTGACGGGAAGTTCAAATGCATCATACGCTACTGTTGGCACGCATCTCGCGCGTACAGTGAGCCCGGAGCGCAGCGATACTTTGCGTTCCTCATTGTGCGTTGGCGCAAACTCGGTGCGCATCTGTTATAACATTTGCGCACCAAGTTCGCGCTAACACACTCTAAA
This sequence comes from Aplectana chamaeleonis, assembly GCA_029168955.1. NCBI lineage: Eukaryota > Metazoa > Nematoda > Chromadorea > Rhabditida > Cosmocercidae > Aplectana > Aplectana chamaeleonis. The sequence goes on along the minus strand of JAPDOI010001187.1, from coordinate 65,704 downwards.
GAACGCAAAGTATTGGTGCTACCTGTGCCCATTGTACATATGCTTATGTCCGTGGCTTGTTTCCTCAAGAAAAAAAAAACATTTAAATCTAAACCGCGGCGGTTTAAGTCTCACCAGCGGCTGGCTGATAATTCCCAGCCACCCCCCGCTGAGATTTAAACCGCCGCGCCAGCCGCGGTTTGAATTTTAATGTTTTTTTCCTGAGGAAACAAGCCACGATCCTCACTACACGGACCGTATATGTATATACGTATTTACGTAATTATTCCTTCGATCTCTCATGTACCCGAATAGTGTTTATCTATTTCTCATGTTTACTTTCTTACACGGATGGAGCCTGTATTTCTTTAAATTCATCATCTTGCCCTTTGAACTTATTCTGAACTTACGAAGCCGTGACCAGGGCTGGGCACACGTCCCGATTAACCTTAGGGAGGTGCAATTGAACGTGAGGGCAAAGGGGGGTGCCTAAACGAACACCCAGGAAAACGAAGTTTATGTTCTGTAGAATTTCAGGGAAAAAAAATGAATTTTTTGAGGCGAACATTTGCAGGATTTAAATTATTGATAGATATGCAGGTTGTGTTCGCAATAATTAGCAGTTGCTGCCGAATATTTTCATTTACAACTCAATGAATTAAGGATATTTATAATGTTTTCTATTGTTTTGATGAAGCAATTAACACAACTCGGTTATCTAGTAGCAAGTAAGGATTGATGTGATGTCATGTTTCTTTGGGGCAACGTTCATTGACTACGCGTGTTGTCACCGATTCGAGGCAGAGATACAAAGACACCTCTCAGGAGCGCTACCGTTCACGTTCATAGAAGGATTAGCGAACCGCTGTAGTGCGACAGTCAAAAGTACAGTTAGTACAATCATTGTCACAACTAGACACCAGATTTTCGTCCGTGAGAATGTGACTTATGAAGAGAGCCAACTGTAAAAATTGAAACTTTGCAAGTTCCTGTGAAAGAAGCGGATAATCGTGTCTTCCTCCCTGAGAAGTACCCTGTACATAAAAACCCGAGTTTTATCCACCTTCAATGCCGCGATCCCTCAGAGACTCGGCTGTCCGTGCGATATGGCGTTTTTCTGCCGCTACACAGCGCACACTGGAGTGCACGCGCACACAATATTATTTTAAAAATGCAATTAATTACAGAACGGGGTGGAGGAAAGGATTGAAACTGCAGTAAATGGTAGAAGGCAGAGGTAGGATACTTTCAGTGTAGTATTGTAAAAATTTAATGTAAATAAACTAGGTTGGAGCTGGGTGAATTTTTTGGACTTAATAAGGTTCATTCAGGTGAACCTAGTTGAATAAAAGCAACATCAGACATAAAAACTAAGAGCATTGGAAGAGAGAGGAGAATCTGGCACACACCTCAGTATCAATAGATTTGATATTCAATGTGACTTAAGGACCTTAAATCTCGTCCCGGTCACATTAAAGGCAGTGTTCACGATGGAGATCGTTTTTCTGTTTTTCCGCCTATCTTGAGAACGACTCCAATCTGATTCCAATGATGTTTTTGGAATCGTACAAGACCTTCTGGAAACGGAGTTATGGTCCCTCAAAAATCGAGCTAAGGAAACATGGTGGACGAGTTGTCCGAGGCTTGTAACTTCCCTCTTTTGCAGCCGATGTATGCGCGCTGACCTTAGTAGAGAGAGAAATTGAGAATGAAGGGAAGAACGGGGCTATTGATCGGAAATCGTCGCTTATCTCACAATCTCAAGCATTCATTTGTCCACGTCGGTGGGCGTGGAAAGTGCATCTAGGTGTGACGAGCTGACGGGTGTCCAACTTTGGGGCCGTAGGGGACCGTTCCAAGCTCCTTTTTCTGAGTTTTTACAACGTTAGGGTTGCGCTAGGCCCCGCAGCTGCCGATCTCCACCAAAAAATCAGACATGGTTTTTATCGTGGACACTGCCTTTAAATATCGAACTTATTAATGCTAAACTGTTCGGCAGATTCTCCTCTTTCCTCTTATGTCCTTAGTTGTCATGTTCAATGCTATTATTGATATACTAGCTTTGTTTGAATGAACCTTGTCACCGCTAAATACTTCCCCCCACTACAACTTTGTTTATTTACATTAAATTTTCACATCGGGTACATCGAAAGTAGCCTACCTCTACCTTCTTCCATTTCCTCGAGTTTCTTTCCTTTTCTCCTCCCAGTTCTCTAATAAATTGCATTTTTCAATTATTTTTGTGAGCGCGTCCACTCCATTGTGCGCTGTGTACCTGCGGACAAACACCATATCGTACGGCGAGCCGAATTCCACGGGATCCCGGCATACAAGGCGGATAAAACTCGGTTTTTTCAAGTCCCTGAGCATCACATCCTCCTACCATGTTTCCACACCACAAAATAGTTCTGATTTCTACATCAAAACAATTAAACACGGATTAATTAATCCTTCATAGGTTCATGAAAAAAATCGACAGAAAACATTAATTACTGCAATAGTAGTAGTTCTGTTATTGAACTGTTTTGGAATAAAAAATTGTTTTATCTTTTGTCATAACTTGCCGTCTTACTGAAAGATTTTCTTCATGGGATTGTTTTGATGTTTGGAAATTACACTACCTTTTTTGTTGACATTGTCAGAATTTTCTCTATTCAATGTTTTTTCAGACGCTTGCTTATCAAAATCAGAATGTCAAAATCATGGGTGCTGTGCTCAACTTCTGTAAAAACAGCCGATTCTGATCTCCCAAAGGGGGGGATTTCTAAAAAAGTACAGAGCTAAAGGGGGTGCATATTCAAAATCGTTATTCCGGGACGTGTGCCCAGCCCTGGCCGTGACACATCCTGTTAAACAATCGCTTTCCTTTGCATTTTTTATTCTGTTCCAGACTGCATGTCTGTCTAGGAAACCGGTGCGGCTTGGTAGGCTAGTGGTCTCCGAGTTTTTGTACTTCATTAAACATTCTCCGGCACTCACAAACGGCTGCGAAGTTGTTTCAAGTTTGGGTCGCACGCAGTCTTGCGACAATTTCATGCGCTATTCAGTAAATTTATCGAAAACATTTCTGATATCAAATTGTCTTCTATCTGTCGTTTTCGCACTCCCTGTGCTCTCTGATATCATTTTCTTTGACATGGCGGAACATTTTATTTAATTATCCAAGACGCAGCACTTGAGAGCCGTTTGCATACGCGCATTTCGACATTATGGTCGTGTCCAACGTCGTTCAGCTCATCCCATCACAATCCTACCCTTATTTACATAAACTTGTTTTCTATACAACTAAGACTTAGTTGTAACTCTGTGGTAAAGTTTGAAGCTTACGCAATCTACTTCCGTGAAATATTCGTCCTGCATCCTTAACAACCCGCTATTTCTTTATTTTTGTCGAGTTTTTGCATTTTTGTTTTAGTTTCCAATACTGCATAATCCAAGGCTTCCATCTATGTCATAAAATTGATATAATTTTTGAGTTTGTATGCTGCCTTTAAGGTATCATTAAATAGCTGAGTTGAATGCAAAGCTTGGGGCTCAGGCAGGACTTGAACTTTCATCGCATCGCTTTTCGGACGAGGGCGTTACCATTACACCACCTACAGTCGCTGTTTTCCTTTCAGATTTGTAATACGTAATTGGAACCCTGATTTTCTTTACCGGATGTTTCAGGCTTCCAACCATAACATCGGAACTTTGATAAGCTGTATTTTTAAGTAGGATCATTAAGTTTTCAGAGGACCACAAGTATTCCAGTGGGTTTCATCGGCCTGATCTGATGTAGACTAAAACTTAAATCAAGCGCGCGATTTCAAGGCCACAACATATGTTAATGATCTTAAAGGCACAGTCCAACCTTAGAGGTAATTTTTGATATTATGGTTCGTTCGCCACCTATAGCAACCCTGCCAAGCGCCAAATCTCAAAAGCGAGGAAAAGTCGACCACGCCCCCTTGAAAGAAAAAATGGGTAACGCCTACTGGCTGGTTTCCGACCTCAATAAGGGAGAGACGCGCAAATGATTTTATTCAAAGCCTATGTTCTTCTATTTGTTTTCGAACTGGCTTCATATTGTGGCCTGCTTCAGAACGATGGCTGCGAAAAACGAGAAAATACAGGCTCGATACAACTCGTCCGCGAACTTCTAGCCGCTCAAAATCGGAATTTTCAGGGAGCCGTAACTTCAATTGTAGTGAGTTCTGAGCGATTCTGAACACAACACTATGACCAGCGTGAAATTTTCTCCAAGATAGGCAGAAAATATGAAAAATCGATTCTGACGTGGGACTGTGCCTTTAAAGGTAGTGTTAACGCTAAACAACCGTATTCTAATTTTCTAAGATTTCGAGTGGGTAAGTCCACTAAGTAGTGGTTGATGGGGTAATTCTCACAGAGCACTCGAATACCGAAGAAAAACTGTTTCAAAACCTATTAGACATTTATTTACGTCTGCTGGTGTGTTCTGTGCACTGCGGGCGAAACATGGAACCAAACGTCGCAAAATTTTTGAGATTCAAAGTTCTTAGCCAAGTGACTTCTTTGATTTCTGTTTCGTGTACCGAAATTTTCTAAATGATAGGATGCTTAAGTGCTCATAATTAGCTTTCAGATTTTTGCGGGATAAAGAATATTCAAAAACTGGGTGCCTGTTCCTCTGGTGAAACTTACGCGGGACAACTGTTATATGACGTGGGCGCAATAATCCAGTGGGTTAACTGACCCACTCCATTTCCACCTACTTCCCGATGGTTTCTCGTGATTCTCCCTTGCCTGTTTTCATCGGTAGGTCGCAATTTCTGTGAGGAAAATAGAGATTTTTCCTTTGAACACTGCCTTTAATGGCGCCGTCCGCTCAAAAAACACATTCGCTTTCTTTTTTCAATCCCTTCTCTGAACCAAGTGGAGTCAGTTGACAAAGCTTGAGACCTCAGTGTTGCGCATCCATGATAATATAACCCCGTTAAAACAGTTTTATGGTCTGAAAATCTTTCCCCGTCATCTATGTAGCACGAGTAGCAGAAGCGACAGGACAGTACCGCATATGAAACATCTTTATTTCTAGCGTACCTTGCATTCAAACATGTGCATTAGAAGCTTCTTATCTTTGGAGAATGTTCGACATTAGGAAGATTAAAAGAACTAACTTACTTAGAAAGTTTGAGGCCCCGAAGAATTGTAGGATTGAACTTTCTAATGTTTGTGCATTGCACTAAACTCACCAATATGGGTGTAAGGGGCAGGAGGTCGAATGCTCCAGGATTTTTGAGAGAGTTTTTCCCGGTGTTTTGGAGTTTTGTATGACCTTTTTGCTATAATTCACAATCTCGCTGGCCTTGCGCAAAATAGTTGAAAAATCTGATAGGTTTTTTTTTGCCTTAGCTGCCTTTGACTACAAAACATCTGGCTAATCCATTCAAGCAAACTGGTCCCGAGTGGAACTCTGAATGAAAAAGCCTGGCGACTTCACCTCCGAAGTGTACTGCGCCTACAACTCATTTTTCCATCACCTGATAAGTGGCACGAAGAATTACCGTTCTGTAATGACGTGAGTGCAGAAAGTCACCTTGAAATTCCACAAAAAAATCTGCCTTCATATCCGCCTCAATCAGACGCACCGCCGACTTTTTCGAAATTGAAAACTCTCAAAGAATGTCATTTCTTCCTAATTTGCAACATTACAGTCCACATTAGCTGGTGTTTCTTTTCACCACTTGTCTGTCTCCACGACCTCAATTTGCAAAGTAAATTTTAAGTGTAGTCCTGAACTTCTTATTCGTTTTCGGCTCAGAATTCTTCGTCGTAATCACCAAGCCGTTCTCAAATGTCGACAGCAGGCTCTTGTCGGCAGACGAATCGCCTTGGATCGGTCTGGAGGGCTCTGTGATCAACTTGAATTGTCTACCAGTTGATAACGTTATCACGGAAAAGGAGCCAACGGTCGCGGACTTCAAGGTTACCAACCAGCGGCTTCGCTGAAAGGACTCAACGTGCATCGGAATCCGGCTGGCGATAGCATAAGTTCCGCAGCCATCCACAGATTCACAGCAGGTGGATAACTCTCCTCTCATGGCACCTGCTGTTGCCGAATCGCTCAAGTAAAGGACGCATCAAGCCAATATCGACATTTGAGAATGCGTGTGCAACCTGTACCGTTGACGCTGGCTGCTTCTCCCGATTGTGAGGCACGGCCACCTCCACTTACGACATTGGTTCCGTGAGTAAGGATTCCCATCGCGATAAGGAGCTATCTCTGAGGGTGTACTGCAGGGGTGAGCGCCTATGAAAAATAAGTTTTCGTTAATTCGTTGAATTTCGACAGAAAAAAAAACGCGTTTCCTTGTTAATGCGTTGACACATTAACTTTGCGTTCCGTTAAAAATACAAAAATGAAAACAATTATTGCCTGACCACAGTGGAAATCAATAAATTTCGGGGCTCCTCATGTATATATATATAAGTGCAGGAGATCGTTCCCCCCGCATTCAAAGGCAGTGTTCACGATAAAAACCCGTATTATGGTTTTCGATGTTTTTGGGTACCTACTAGGTAAGTCCAATAAGAAGAGGGTATTTTTGAAAATTCACCACAGAACACTCAAATACCGGAGAAAAACTGTCTTAAGAAATTTCTGAAGAAATAATTATGCCTGTTTGTGTGTTTCTGGAGACTGCGTACAACGCATCTAACCTGATGTCGGGGAAATGGTTTCGCGCTTCGAAATTCTTCGGTACAGTTCATCTCCGCAATGCCGTTCAGTCCGCAAAGTGCACGCTGATTGCGAAAGCGTGCAGCGGCGCGGTTTCGAGTACCCTCAGACAGGTATGTGGGATCACCTGGGCGGTTTTCGCCCTTAGTGCCCGGGTGATCCCTCCGCCCGGGTGATCCCACACCCCTGTCTGAGGATACTCGCAACCGCTTCGCAGCACGTTTTCGCAATCAGCGTGCACTTTGCGTACTGAAGGCGAATGCTCAGATGAATTGTAAGTGGCTTTGCTTTCTGCTTTCTGTACCGAAAATTCTTAAAAAATAAGAGGCGTTAATGCACTTGCTGGGATATTAGGACCTTTCGCGATAAAGATTATTTGAAAATTCTGTACCTGTTCCTACTGTGAAACGAACGCATGCGTCCTTCAGATCAACTGTCATAAGACGTTTGCGGGGTGGCCCATTGGGCTGGCTGGCCCACGAGAATTTCACCCACCTCCCGACAGTTTTTTGTCGCACTTCCGTTCTCACTCTTCCTACATACATAGAAGGACCCAAAGCTCATGTTTTACCCAAAAAAGGGCCACTCTTCCATCGTGAACACTGCCTTTAGCGAATCAGATTACAGCAATTTCACGACATTTCCGTTGATTCGCTAAGCGTCAGTTTTTGCCGAAAAATCGCGTTAACCTTTAAATGCGTTAACACGCTAACGTTATTACGCATAGCCCTGGCGTACTGTACCTGATTACTGCTTTGAAATGCGGTGTCAATGTGTTAATACATCAGGACGCTTCGGCGAATTCGGTCTAGTGAATGGACGGTGCCGCGGCGGTCGACCATGAGTCGCGATCAAAACCACACTGTACGGCAGTGCCGCGCGGCTTGCCGCGAATGTTCGCGTCCCGTTCATTCGCGAAGCGCGATACTGCGAGAGGTCTCGACTATTCGTCGCTAACCTGCGGAATTTTATATATTGGCTATTGCTTAGTCACCAGTATTCGTAATCAATAGTGAACAGCTGATAAATCTCTTGTTTAATCACCGAAAGAGGATAATGGACTTTACGAATCACGAGGGGATTATGAATACTTCGGCGTTCATTGATGTGCTTATTTGTAGATGGGGCAAAAAAGGTAACCACCTTGGCGCAAGGAATCTCCGCTCGTGCAGTTTGTAGGATTTCTCATTTCATCTCCGTTTCGGTTTTGTATCCGCTGGCGTTTTTACTATGACCTCATAGTAGGCTTCAAACGTGTTCGTTGGGTTATTATTGTCTCTATTGGCGTTGCGTAGTGAATAAATAAATAGGGCATAGTGGAGCTGAGCAAACATTGTCAACGTAAGCACTGACGTTCTAATTTGGCGAAACACCCAGGGGATCGCCGAAATGGCGGCGAATTCATCTGGAAACCTTCCTTAGTCACTGAAACAAACAAACCCTTCACGCTAGACTGCAAGAGAATTGGTGTTATTAAGAATTTGTGCGGGGTGCGTTCCTGATCAAATTCGATGCTCCCTTATAACCGACTTCTGAATAGTTTGCAAATCACGCACTAATGGTTAAAAATTCACTGGCTTCACTAGATCTCCGAGTGATACGCTATAGTCTCGTGCTGCCTATTATACATATCACCAAGGCAGAATCTTCTTGTTTCGAAGCTAATACATTGGCGAATGAAGGAGCACCTATTGCCTAGCATGATAATTCAAGCAGCATATTACACAAATGAGGCAACAAAAACTGGCGCACTGCGAATCCCTCGATAGCTCTCATTCATCGAACTTCTCAACTTTCAGTCATCCCCCCCCCCTCAGCTGCCGAACCACATCGAAAAGTTATCGGAGGCATCTGACAGTTCGCCTCGATCTCCCGATCTTCACTGCTCTTCCTGTCTGGGCTTTCCGGGTGTTGCTTTCCAGGCCACTACTGTTAGTATCTGGGCCACTGCTGTTGCTGTTCAGGCTCCTCCAGTTCGCCCTGACCGCAGCAGCAGACTAGCCTGAGTCTTGAAGGCAGTGTTCACGATAAAAAATGTGTTTCAGTTTCCACTAGGAATGGGTAGTGGAGGGGCACACTGTATTGTTGACGTCGAAAGAACACATGAAAACGAGCCAGGAAAAGCTCCAAAAGAGTCCGAAGTTGCCACTTCGAGCGCAAGGCGAACCCCAAAAGCGCAACACACGCCCACCGACGTGAACAAATGAATGCTCGGGATCGTGAGATAAGCGACGATTTCCAATCATTAGCCCCGTTCTTCCCTCTATTCTCAATTTCTCTCTTTACTCAGGTCAGCTCGCATACATCGGCTGCAAAAGACGGAAGTTACAAGCCTCGGACAATTTGTCCACCATGTTTCCTTAGCTCAATTTTTGAGGGACCATAACTCCATTCCCAGAAGGTCTTGTACGATTTCAGAGATATCATTGGAATCAGCATGGGGCCGTTTTCAAGATAGGCGTGAGAACAGAAAAACGATTTTAATCGTGAACACTGCCTTTAAGGCAGCAAGACTTCATGCAAGTTGACAATCTCAATATACTCGTGACATCTGTTTTCTCTTTATACTTTATCATATTCATTATCACATAATTGGCCATCTTCTGTTGAATACTAGCTCCGAAATTAAGCCATCGTACGCGCTGAAAACTACCTAAACTTTTCCAAGTTTAATTAGTTGATTGGGCCCGTCTGAGAATGTAGGGAGAGTTTGATGGGTTTTCAACTCCGTCAAAAGAGGCCGGCCTCCGTCAGTCATCTGGCACAATTTGCTGTCAGCCATCTCATACACTGGAGGGGGCTAGCGCAGCTCTTCAGGGGGCAACCCTCCGGGCACCGGCGCTTGCTCCCCCAATCGGGGGGGGGGCTACCGCCCAAGTGACAATTTGGCTTGATCGGAGCCCCCCCGTCACTGCCCTGAAGCCCCCTGTGACTGCCTTGAAGCCCCCCTGTCACTGCCCTGAAGCCCTCCTGTCACTGCCTTGAAGCCGCCCTGTCACTGCCCTGAAGCCCCCTGTGACTGCCTTGAAGCCCCCCTGTCACTGCCCTGAAGCCCTCCTGTCACTGCCTTGAAGCCGCCCTGTCACTGCCCTGAAGCCGCCCTGTGACTGCCTTGAAGCCCCCTGTGAATGCCTTGAAGCCCCCTGTGACTGCCTTGAAGCCCCCTGTCACTGCCCTGAAGCCCCCCCGTCACTGACCCGTAGCACTGATGTCACGGCCCCGGAGCAGTGACGTCACGGCCCCGAAGCAGTGAAGTCACCCTCCCCCCCCGGAAAGCGTCGCCACTCTCCTCCAAAAATATCCCTTTCTGACAGGGACTTGAAGTCCCCGTCCAGGGCCGGCCTTGTTGGGCCGAATGCGGCTCTCTATGAGGTGAGGCGACTTTTATACCGGTTGAGCACGTGATAGATCACAGGAGAAATCACGTCAAATCGGGACAAAACTTGTAGGTCGTTTACACTGGTCTAAGGGTAGGAACGAAACCAATGTAAACTCGTTGCTCTCAACTTATAGATACCCTGATTGATTTTATAACAAGATCGACTTACTAGTTTTTGAAATTTTTAAATTTACTTATTGACGCGAATGACGATGCGTGCGTTTGGCCTACTATGCCTTCTCTGGCCTCTATTGTCGTAAACTACCTTCCACGACTTGCTCCCATCTTTTCCCTCTCTTCCTCTCGGGGGCAGGCGCCGGAGAAGAGCAGGGGCCTCCCCTGAAGCCCCCTCGGGGGATGCCTGCGCTGTCGCTCCCCCAAGTCGAAAACGGGCTCTATTGTCCGGCGCTTGCCCCCCTGCAGAGTCTGAGATCGTATAAGTAACTGATCAACAACTGATAAAGTACAAATGAGGAGATGTTGATGAAATTCATTGCAAGATTACGTGAAGAATATCTTTTCTACACATATCGGTCGATCTTTCCTTATCACAAATTACGTGGAAGAGAGATGAACTTCATTTGGACGAAAGATCATGGATCAGCACAGCAATGCCTGGCGATCGACTCATCCTCACTCAAAGGTCGATTGAGAAAACTTTGGACGGAAACAACAGCTTGAAATGATTTTTCGCCGTTTCTCAACTTTATATTTTCAACTGTTATAAAGGGTGCCAGAGCTCTTACCATAAATGGGATTCTCGCAGACGAAATCCATCTTGAACGATGCCTTTAACAGTCTTTCGTGTCTGCTTAAGAAATCATTCTCTAAAGGAGACAGCGGTAGATTAAAGGCATCGTACGCGCAGAAAACCGTAAATTATTTTTTCATGTTTTTGCGTAGCTTGGCCTCTCTAGTGAACGAAAATGTTGATGGGGCCCATGAAAAACCTTCACTTGTGAAGAAAAGTCAATCGGAACACATTGTAAATACGAATTTTAATTTAGCGCCAAAATCCTTTTTGAAGTTTTTCTGCTTCTGGAGGCCCCGTCACTGTCATTTTCGGAGTTTTTCTGCATGTGGAGTTCGTGCCGTAACTATTTTTCCTGTTGTCTTACAGTCGCACCAACTTTCTAGGATAAAATGTGCTAGATGACTGGTGAGAAATGGTGGCGGATCTTCATCATTGACGCCTTCCAACCTCATTGCCCAACGTTTGTGACGCTCCAAAGTTTACCAGTTTGGTCTCCCGGGCTCAATCATGAAATTGAGTCTGAAAAATGAGAATTTATTTCCAGCGCGAACGATGCCTTTAGGGCTTAACGGATTTCGGAGGGTCAAACCACCAGGGGCTTGAATGAACGCGTTGAAATGGGGTATGGAAACCACGTATCCTCTGTTTCGGAGCCAAATTTACTCCGTTCCTTCGAGCGCTTTTGCGGAGCGAAAGGGGAGACAACGAGGAAGTGTTGAGGAAAAGCAAACGAGCGTGCGCGTGCAGACGCAGGCGATAAGCGGAAATGATTTTCACCCCAAAACAGAGAATACAATCTACGGCAATGGAAAAAGGCGATTGGGCGGTTGCGTATTTCCACTGAGCATACTGTTGATTGTGGACGTCGCGCCAACATCCTGGCGAATCTGAGGTTTTTTTCCTGACTTTTGAAGAAAAAGCAACGTAAACCTCGAGAAAGTTTTTCCCACATATAAACATTACGAATATGCGAAAAAATTCTCTGCTAGAAATGGAGAAATGATCACAGTTCCGCCATCATTATGGCGTGACGTCCGCAACCTAAAGTATGGTTAGGTGAAGTGTACGCAACTGCACGGCCGCGTTTTTCTGTTGCTGTCGCCGGCACGTGATACGCTCCACGTGGGCGTTCACTCAAGAGCGAGCGGGCAGGACTCAAGCCCATTTAAACTGCATCCATGAAGGCCTCCCCTGAACCTCAGATCTAGAGCACCGTTAGGGAGCGTTCCTATCTGTTTGGAAATATTCGTTCTACACGTGTTAATTTCACTGAAATTAATTTGTTGTTCGAGGGGAAGACTCGCTCCGTTGAAATCTTCCCCATTGCTGATTATACTATTCTAAAGTCTGTCTGAGTAAGACTGTCCGCCCACGCGGTCGGCGTACGTGTCGAGCAACCGTGCTGAAGGCATTCCTTGAGCCTGTAGATAAATTAATACGAATATAAAGGGTCTGTAGAGTTGAAGTCGCGGAGTTACTCACAGCGGGAAACAGCACTGGATGATGCAAAGTCGATGACATTAGGCGGTGAGGGCGACCGACGATGGGGCACCACAAAGTGTTCTGGGGCTGCGACAGCCCTGCTTCACTTTCAGCTAGTGGCAACCGACGCGGCAACGATAACTTTTGAAGACATACTTGTCAAGTCGATCGGTGCAACTCTGCAGACCCGTTAAGCGCATCATGAATGATATGCCAGTCAGCTGATTGCAGTAGTGGTGAGACTCGTCAGAAAAATGCTTTTGCAACGTTCCCTCGAAACGCGCGCCGAACACGTTGGCCGATCAGTTCTGAAAACAACCATGATTGGCAGATCCACATATATTCGACCCGGAATTGTTCGTCGAATCGGCAAAACATACTTCGTCTCGGCGTTTCTACGTAGGCGATGCGCCGTCTCTATGTCTTCCGCAGGACAATTCGACTCGAAAAACCAATCATGATCCACCCTACAATACCGCTCGTAGGAATTGCCCAGAAAGCGAGCGAGGTCGGGTTTCCGCGTCTTTTTTTGTATAACTTGCTTCAAACTCAACTTTGAGAGAAACTGGGGATATTCATGATCCTGGTGTTGACGACGACCCAATGGTTTGGTTTTTTGGTGGTTGCGTTGAGAGCTATAGAAGTTCGCAATCAGCCAGGTTTGAAATTACGGCACCGTGACGGAAAGGGGGTGCTACCGTCTCTCTCTGCGTTAACGTTTAAAGGGAGCTGGTTGATTGCGAAGCTTTAAGCTTTTAAACGAAACCCTGACAATAGCTTCACCACTGGATAGCCCTCAACGCCTGGATCATGAATACCTCCAAAGTTTGGCTAAAAGTTGACTTTGAAGAGAGTTCTACAAAAAAAGACGAAAAAGACGCGAAAACCCGACCTCGCTTGCTTTCTGACGAAGTCCTACGAGCGGTAAAGTCTGTCCGAATAATACATTTTTTTAAACAGGTTAATCGACTATTAGGAACATCAGGCGAATAATGAACAATATCCAAGTCAGCTGTATCCCAGTCATGGGAAGGTTCGTCTGAGAAATGGTTCTGTGACGTACGCTCGAAACTCACGCCGACCGCGATGGCGGACATTCTCATTCAGCCAGACCTTAGTGTATGTCTCACTCTATCATCACCTCATCTCACCCCTCCCCCCAATCCCTCACCCACTTTATATTTCACTGCATATCTTGTCGTTTCCTTCAAGTATTCTTGCTCTTTGTTTGGTAACAATGCTTCTCAACTTCGGAAAATGAGCTTTGTACGCTCTCATACTGGTCTTAATTGCATTTCTCTACAATCGCCCGTTGTTTGAAAATGACTCTCAGTATGGGTCACGGTATCGCTCTCTCGGTTCCCCTCCATTTTCAGAATTACTTTCTGCATGGAGTATAAAAATCTTCCTATTACTACTATATTTTCAGGACCCTTTTGGTGGATATACTGCGCAGCCCATCAACGCTGCATACTATATGCCCGGCGCATACAATGGCGGCTACAGCCATGAGCCGTATGGGCATAACGCCTACATAGGTTGGCTTGCATAGTTTCACCTACTGCTCACATTTACATTTTTTGTGAAATTCCAGATGCTGCTGCGTATGGCGACGCACAACAACAATTCCCATACTATGGCGGCTACACCTACACACCGTACTACGGCGATGGACAGACCTATCGGAACTACGCCTATCAGTCGAGTCAGGCCTATCCAGGAGCCTACGGACCGTATCCAGGGGCGTCCGGAGCGTATAGGCCGTACCCACAACCCCAACCGTCCCCGCCCAGGAGGTCACGGTAAGTTTAAATGGATAGAAAGTTATGAGTCTTCAAGCATTCATTGAAAGTTAATCATGACTTGGTTTTTGTTCTAACATGTCTATGAGGATAGAAAGCAACATAGCCTACGTAGCCTATCACAGCGCGCCACCTAATCATCTCGTTCCTTCTTCAAGGAAAGGAGAAGGAGAAGAATCATTGACTTATTCTAGGACAGCACCTGGTCGAGCGGTTCCGTCGTCAAATGTTCGATCAACTGCTGCGTCATCGCGGAAATCCCGAGGAGTGTCTGTCGACGACAAGAGGCAGTACAAGGTACATGATGCTGTCATGATTTATGTTCACCTACTCGGGTGTAGACAATAGCGTTTACTCAGCATTAACATTATGAAAATGACCGTGCTCGCTCCGATCTCCGAAAATTTCTAGACTCTTGAAAAAAACGTTAAACTGAATTCAATGGCCCTTGCTTTTGTTCTGAACTGGCTCGAAACTAAGGAAACTACGCCATACTTTTTGCACCCCCAAGTAGCTTGCTGACAAAGTAGACCAATTCAGCCTATTGCGGGGTGAGTGAGACGAAGTACCTTGCGAGGATGCCCATGCTACCGGTATGTATTTAGTTCTCTCCTTGTCGGGAATTCCGGTCAGCAACAACAGACATTCGCTGGCGCGACACATACGCCACGCAAAATCGTGTCGGAGCAGCGGGACCACGAAGTCCCGGCAAGATTATCGTCTAGCTGTGTTCTGCAATAGCGGATGTGCCCTGCGGGCCGGATTTCCCACCGATAAGAACAGTATATGCAGAAGGTGCCCCCTCCGTCATACCTGTAGCCGTATTCATGAAACTACGGGACCCTCCCAAGAGGGTCCAAAGTCCGTCCGCCGCACACGTTGGCCGGTGTTAAAGACGTTCCCGGGAGGCGCTCATTGTTTCGTGAATACGGCTACTGGATTCCAAAAAGCTGCAAGCGTGAAGCGGTAGGTGGACCCCACTAATAATTTTCTTCTTCATTCAAGCATCGTTTAGGGTAATTATTAGGTTGATGCATAATTATGGAACGTTTTTCAAAAATATTTTTATTCAACAAAAACAATAAAAGATTTCTGAAAGTTGGGCTCCGCAGAAAAGGTCAAGGATTTGGCATTGCTCTAAAATGTCGTGAAATTGTTTCATTAGATTTGGCTATCAAACCGATTTTCTAAATGTAGTGAAATTGCTGAATCGATTTGGCTGTTGTTGGTATATGCAGACAACACAATCATTAATCCTGAAAGTTTAGGTTCCTGGCAAAAGTAAAGATTTGGCATGGCCATTTTTTTTTCGAAAAATTAGAAATATACTCAGTTAAAAGGGGAAGGTAAAGAAAAATGAAAAAAGTTTTGAAATATTCCTGAGAACGATTTGGCGTAGAATAACTTGATTTTTGGGAAATGTAGTGAAATAGTTGAAAGCATGATTTGGCAGTCGAGTTTGAACCAACTATTTATAAGAGTTGTGCAAAATGAGAGCTCGCATTGTATAAGCTTATCCGTAGAACATATCAAAGCAAAATCACGCGTGATATGGAACAAACAGTTGATTTTACCTCACTTAAAGGCAGCATACACGCTCACAAACAAGGCTGAGATAACAGCATAAATAGGACCGCCTGGCCCCTACCATGTCGTCAACGGCGTTTGAAGCGCTGAAAACCATCCAGGTTGACAGAATTCGAGCATTCCCGTCTCGAAAGCCTGTGGAACCCCACCCCTACGAATAACAGAATGAAGAGTGAGGCATGTGCAAGCATTTGATAATTTAGCGTGATAGCACCATCAAATGAGAGTCTACGAGAGAAACAGCTTGATTTATCTGATTATAACTTGTTTACATACCGATTAATTTCCATCCACTTTCAAGGATGCCGCTCTATTTTGGCTGGCTTATAAAATGGAGCATTTCATCGGTAAACAGACATGTTATATTCAGGTGAATCAAGCCGTTTCTCTCGTAGACTCTCATTTGATACTGCTATCACTCTAAGTTATCTAATGCTTTCACATGCTCCACTCTTCATTCTGTTATTCGTAGGGGTGGGGTTCCACAGGCTTTTGAGACGGGAATGCTCGAATTCTGTCAACCTGGATGCTTTTCAGCGCTTCAAACGCCGTTGACGACATGGTAGGGGCCAGGCGGTCTTATTTATGCTGTTATCTCAGCCATGTTTGTGAGCGTGTACGCTGCCTTTAATGCGTGAAGACCGCGGCATTCGAGCTCCCGAACGAGCGTTTACTGGGGTCGTATTCGCCAACAACCCGCCGAGGGTAGTCGAAGGGAAGCGGAAGGGATGATACCGCTCGCGTCAGAGGAGCAGACCAACCCATCTTACACCATGTAAGAGGGAAATGCTATCTGTGTTACGTATCGATATCACTGCGAAAAGATAAAGATTCCATCGCGAAGCGGCCATTCTTCAGCTACGCTATTCGAAAAATTCCGGCGGTCGCGAGGGAAGCCAAGGGAGGCGAGAGGTGGCCGTGGAGCGCGCACTTTGTACTGAAATTTCACCTCATCTACCCTTCGACTCCCCGGCGGGTCGATGGCGAATACGACCCCTGCTAGCCATATCACGCGTGATTTTGCTTTGATATGTTCTACGGATAAGCTTATACAATGCGATCTCTCATTTTGCACAACTCTTATAAATAGTTGGTTCAAACTCGACTGCCAAATCATGCTTTCCTTCTGTACTTTTGCCAGGAACCTAAACTTTCAGGAATTTCATTTATTTTTCCTGAAGGTTTCCTTTCTAACATGGTTTATGCCTGGTGGTGTTAATTCAAAGCAAACCCACTGATGCCCTGCCCCCCCCCTTCTATTTCCTGCACGCTCCCAGTGATGTCCTGCACACTTTCTACGGCGTTCTTCGCACACCCATTTGGGTCCCGAACACTTTCCACGGCGTCCGACGCACTGTTATTTGGGTCCCACACACTTTCTACGGCGTCCTGCGCACTCTCATTTGGGTCCCGCACACTTTCTACGGCGTCCGGCGCACTGTTATTTGGGTCCCACACACTTTCTTCGGCGTTCTGCGCACTCTCATTTGGGTCCCACACACTTTCTACGGCGTCCTGCGCACTCTCATTTGGGTCCCACACACTTTCTACGGCGTCCTGCGCACTCTCATTTGGGTCCCGCACACTTTCTACGGCGTCCGGCGCACTGTTATTTGGGTCCCACACACTTTCTACGGCGTCCTGCGCACTCTCATTTGGGTCCCGCACACTTTCTACGGCGTCCGGCGCACTGTTATTTGGGTCCCACACACTTTCTACGGCGTTCTGCGCACTCTCATTTGGGTCCCGCACACTTTCTACGGCGTCCGGCGCACTGTTATTTGGGTCCCACACACTTTCTACTGCGTTCTGCGCACTCTCATTTGGGTCCCACACACTTTATACGGCGTCCTGCGCACTCTCATTTGGGTCCCGCACACTTTCTACGGCGTCCGGCGCACTGTTATTTGGGTCCCACACACCTTCTACGGCGTTCTGCGCACTCTCATTTGGGTCCCACACACTTTCTACGGCGTCCTGCGCACTCTCATTTGGGTCCCGCACACTTTCTACGGCGTCCGACACTGTTATTTGGGTCCCACACACTTTCTACGGCGTCCTGCGCACTCTCATTTGGGTCCCGCACACTTTCTACGGCGTCCGGCGCACTGTTATTTGGGTCCCACACACTTTCTACGGCGTCCTGCGCACTCTCATTTGGGTCCCGCACACTTTCTACGGCGTCCGGCGCACTCTCATTTGGGTCCCACACACTTTCTACGGCGTCCTGCGCACTCTCATTTGGGTCCCACACAGTTTCTACGGCGTCCAGCGCACTCTCATTTGGGTCCCGCACACTTTCTACGGCGTTCGGCGCACTGTTATTTGGGTCCCACACACTTTCTACGGCGTCCTGCGCACTCTCATTTG
Organism: Aplectana chamaeleonis; assembly: GCA_029168955.1. NCBI lineage: Eukaryota > Metazoa > Nematoda > Chromadorea > Rhabditida > Cosmocercidae > Aplectana > Aplectana chamaeleonis. The sequence goes on along the minus strand of JAPDOI010001187.1, from coordinate 47,648 downwards.
GGTCCCACACACTTTGTTCGGCGTCCTGCGCACTCTCATTTGGGTCCCGCACACTTTTTACGGCGTCCGGCGCACTGTTATTCGGGTCCCACACACTTTCTACGGCGTCCTGCGCACTCTCATTTGGGTCCCACACACTTTGTTCGGCGTCCTGCGCACTCTCATTTGGGTCCCGCACACTTTTTACGGCGTCCGGCGCACTGTTATTTGTTTCCCACACACTTTCTACGGCGTTCTGCGCACACTCATTTGGGTCCCACACACTTTCTACGGCGTCCTGCGCACTCTCACTTGGGTCCCACTCAGTTTCTACGGCGTCCGGCGCACTCTCACTTGGGTCCCACACACTTTGTTCGGCGTCCTGCGCACTCTCATTTGGGTCCCGCACACTTTCTACGGCGTCCTGCGCACTCTCATTTGGGTCCCGCACACTTTTTACGGCGTCCGCGCACTGTTATTTGGGTCCCGCACACTTTTTACGGCGTCCGGCGCACTGTTATTTGGGTCCCACACACTTTCTACGGCGTTCTGCGCACTCTCATTCGGGTCCCACACACTTTCTACGGCGTCCTGCGCACTCTCACTTGGGTCCCACACAGTTTCTACGGCGTCCGGCGCACTGTTATTTGGGTTCCACACACTTTCTACGGCGTCCTGCGCACTCTCATTTGGGTCCCACACACTTTGTTCGGCGTCCTGCGCACTCTCATTTGGGTCCCGCACACTTTTTACGGCGTCCGGCGCACTGTTATTTGTTTCCCACACACTTTCTACGGCGTTCTGCGCACACTCATTTGGGTCCCACACACTTTCTACGGCGTCCGGCGCACTCTCACTTGGGTCCCACACACTTTGTTCGGCGTCCTGCGCACTCTCATTTGGGTCCCGCACACTTTTTACGGCGTCCGGCGCACTGTTATTTGGGTCCCACACACTTTCTACGGCGTCCTGCGCACTCTCATTTGGGTCCCGCACACTTTTTACGGCGTCCGCGCACTGTTATTTGGGTCCCGCACACTTTTTATGGCGTCCGGCGCACTGTTATTTGGGTCCCACACACTTTCTACGGCGTTCTGCGCACTCTCATTCGGGTCCCACACACTTTCTACGGCGTCCTGCGCACTCTCACTTGGGTCCCACACAGTTTCTACGGCGTCCGGCGCACTGTTATTTGGGTTCCACACACTTTCTACGGCGTTCTGCGCGCACCCATTTGGGTCCCGCACACTTTCTACGGCGTCCTGCGCACACTCACTTGGGTCCCGCACACTTTCTACGGCGTTCTGTGGCCCACTTCCGATTCACACCGTGCGGCGTTCCAAAAAGTACTTCCGAGATCCCGCCGTATTGATTGAAGCGTTGCCCCGTTTCAGGGCGCGTTCAATCCTGAGCAAAAGCCTATCAGTAACGGTGTTTATTTCATTAGTTCATTTTTACGGATGAGTAAACGTCGGATGGTTTATAATAACATGTTTACGTGTTTTTGTCTCACTTGACCCTCAATTTTGAGGTCCCGCAAAAATTGAGCTACCAACTTCAAATTTTGTTAGGAGCTAACGGCAATCATAACAAACTTTCTGGCCAAAAATCAGCTTTCTAGCTCAACGTTAAGTGTTCCAACAAGATCATGTACGCCAACTGAAAAAAAAAGATGAACCCTTTTTTCGACCAAAATCACGTGGTTTTGACAATTTTTCTCGAATCTCAGGTAACCATTCCAGACCATTTTTTGAACAGTTATTCAACTTTCTAAAGTATATCAAATGCAAAAAGAACGGACTTCCTACATTCACTCTGGACCCTGATACTGAGATCAGGGGGTTGCGCGATGGCGAATCAAAGCCAAATCTGGTGAGCGCTTCGCGCTCACCACAAATGTAGTGAAATTGTTGCAAACGGATTTGGCAGGAGCTCTATGAATTATCACAGTCAAATCAAGCGTCAGAAGGGGTTTTTCTTGGAGCGCATATTGAATCAAATGAGAACAAGAATAAGTGTAGCAGCAAAAACGTTCCCATACAATGTGAACCGTGAAAGCGTTGATGACACGAAGACCTTTCAAATTGAAAAGTCGAAAAAATGAAGAAATGAGCTTTAAAATGACCCAATTGTACAGGGTCTAGGCACTATCCTAGACGGGGGGGGGGGCACCCACCATGCAAGACAGAAATGGAATGAACCGCCAATTGGTAAGGCTACCAGTCGAAGTATTTTCATAGAGCCTTTATAAAAACAGTGATTGATAGCGCAGTAACAGGCATCTTTTATCAGAGTTTTTCATCATTTCTATGAGTAAATCTTGGGTGGCCCCACCACGTCTAGGATAGACCCAAGGTCAGCCGCTCTAGCCAAACGTTCCCGGTTCATGCTTATATGGCTCGTCTGCGCCGGCCCATATGTCTGATTCGGAACAAGAACGATAGTTAAAGGCAGTATTCACGATAGAAAATGTGTTTCAGTTTCCTTTTAGGAATGGGTAGTGGAGGGGCACACTGTAACGTTGACGTCGAAAGAACGTATGAAAACGAGCCAGGAAAAGCTCCAAAAGAGCCCGAAGTTGCCACTTCGAGCGCAAGGCAAACCCCAAAAGCGCAACACACGCCCACCGACGTGAACAAATGAATGCTCGAGATCGTGAGATGAGCGATGATTTATAATCATGGCCCCGTTCTTCCCTTCATTCTCAACTTCTCTCTTAACACACGTCAGCTGGCATACATCGGCTGCAAAAGACGGAAGTTACAAGCCTCGGACAACTTGTCCACCATGTTTCCTTAGCTCAATTTTTGAAGGACCATAACTCCATTTCCAGAAGGTCTTGTGCGATTTCAGAGATATCATTGGAATCAGCATGGGGCCGTTTTCAAGATAGGCGGGAGAACAGAAAAACGATTTTTATCGTGAACACTGCCTTTAAGTGCGCCAGAAGAGGACTACCGTAATCTTAAGAATGATGTTATTCGGCTCTCGTAAACAAATTTGGTGATACCCAATTGATCAAGGGTAAAGTATAAAAGAAGTGAAGAGCGGTGTGTCTTCATTCACACATCGTCCTTCTCCAGAGGTCAACAGTTGAGGATCTGCATGGACTACAAAGCAGGAAAACTGCACCGCCGGTGGTGAAGATGTAGCAAATTCGGAGTCAGAACTCAGAAAATTTTAGAGCCAACTCGAGTGAGATTACGGTAGCCCTGTTCTGGCGCACTTAACTTTCGTTCTTGTTGATTCGGAGGCATGGCTTGCATATGGTGTCCTGGACATTGAACTGAGGTCATGCGCACGTCCCTTGATGTCCTGCACACTCCTGCTAAGGTCCTGCACACATTCCATGACGAGCTGCTCATCCTTACAGGGGTCCTGCACAAGTTTCATGATCTCCTGCACATTTTTACTGAGATCCTTTACACATTCCATGACGTCCTTCTCATCCCTAGTGGGGTTCTGCGCACGTTCCATGATGTCTTGCACACTCCTACTGAGGTCCTGCACACAATCTATGACGTCCTGAGCACCCCTAATAGGGTCCTGCACAGGTCTCATAATGTCCTGCACATCCCTTCTGGGGTCCTGCCTAGGTCCCATGATGTCCTGCACACTCCTAAGGTCTTGCACACATTCTTCGACGTCCTGCGCACTCCTACTGAGGTTCTGCACACATTCTACGACGTCCTGCACACCCCCACGGGTCCTGCACAGGTCCCATGATGTCTTGCACACTCCTACTAAGGTCCTGCACACGTTCCATGATGTCCTGCACACTCCTACTAACGTCCTGCACACATTCTTCGACGTCCTGCGCACTCCTACTGAGGTCCTGCACACACTATACGACGTCCTGCACACCCCCACTGGGGTCCTGCACAGGTCCCATGATGTCCTGCACACTCCTACTAAGGTCCTGCACACGTTCCATGATGTCCTGCACACTCCTACTAAGGTCCTGCACACATTCTACTACGTCCTGCACACCCTTACTGGGGTCCTGCACAATATCCTTGATGTCCTGCACACTCCTACTGAAGTCCTGCACACTTTCTACGACGTCCTGCACACCCCTAATGGGGTCCTGCACAGGTCTCATAATGTCCTGCACACTCCTACTGAGGTCCTACACACATTCTCTACGTCCTGCACACCTTTACTGAGGTCCTGCACAAGTTCCTTGATGTCCTGCACACTCCTACTGAGGTCCTGCACACAATCTATGACGTCCTGAGCACCCCTAATAGGGTCCTGCACAGGTCTCATAATGTCCTGCACATCCCTTCTGGGGTCCTGCCTAGGTCCCATGATGTCCTGCACACTCCTAAGGTCTTGCACACATTCTTCGACGTCCTGCGCACTCCTACTGAGGTTCTGCACACATTCTACGACGTCCTGCACACCCCCACGGGTCCTGCACAGGTCCCATGATGTCTTGCACACTCCTACTAAGGTCCTGCACACGTTCCATGATGTCCTGCACACTCCTACTAAGGTCCTGCACACATTCTTCGACGTCCTGCGCACTCCTACTGAAGTCCTGCACACACTATACGACGTCCTGCACACCCCCACTGGGGTCCTGCACAGGTCCCATGATGTCCTGCACACTCCTACTAAGGTCCTGCACAGGTTCCGTAATGTCCCGCACACTCCTACTGAGGTCCTGCACACATTCTACTACGTCCTGCACACCCTTACTGGGGTCCTGCACAATATCCTTGATGTCCTGCACACTCCTACTGAAGTCCTGCACACTTTCTACGACGTTCTGCACACCCCTAATGGGGTCCTGCACAGGTCTCATAATGTCCTGCACACTCCTACTGAGGTCCTACACACATTCTCTACGTCCTGCACACCTTTACTGAGGTCCTGCACAAGTTCCTTGATGTCCTGCACACTCCTACTGAAGTCCTGCACACATTCTACGACGTCCTGCACATCCCTACTGGGGTCCTGCACGGGTTCCATGATGTCCTGCACACTCCTACTGAAGTCCTGCACACATTCTACGACGTCCTGCACACCCATAATGAGGTCCTGCTGTAGTTCCATAACGTCCTGCATACTCGTACTGCGGTCTCGCATAGTCAACCGACACTTCAGCACACCCTGCGACGCCTTCTCATCGATGGTGCGCATTGAACGAATACGCGCCGCGCTCAAGAACAACCCTCCCGCACAGCGTCCTCTTCCGAGCCGGACGTTCAAAGTACACCACCCTAGACAGCAAGGTGTTTATATGGAGTCTAAGAAAACAATGACTGATAACGAAAAACCCATCATTTTCATAAACTAATCTTGTGAGGCCGGTTTCCGAGTTTGAGCCGCCCGTTAGGGGCCCGGACGTCAATATGGTGAGTTCTGCTAATTATGCTATCATTCCCGTGGCCGATTACCTATAGTCACAAATTTTTGAGCGATTTGGTTCACGCCTTCCGAAAAAATGGAATTCGACGGACGGAGGTGGAGGCGGAGGCGGAGGCGGAGGCGGAGGCGGAGGCGGAGGCGGTGGCGGTGGCGGTGGCGGTAGCGGTGGCGGAGGCGGAGGCGGAGGCGGAGGCGGAGGCGGAGGCGGAGGCGGTGGTGAAGAACGTTTTTGCGTACTTTGAGAGGTCATAACTTTAGAAAGCGGGGACCAGTTACGATGAAAAGTTGCACACATATGTAATTTCTTGCAGCGCATCGAATGGTGTACAGCTCATACCTCTGGTGACGGTATGAATAGGTGATCTCATTGTAGGGCATCCGCGCGGGGAGAGATCACAGCGAAATCTTGGTGCGCGCTTCGCGCGCACCACAATGTTGAGAGGCCGGTTTTCGAGTTTGAACCGCCCGTTAGGGGCCCAGAAGTCATTATGGTGAGTTCTGGCAATTATTTTCGGCATTACCGTGGCCGATTACCTCTAGTCACGAATTTTCAAGCGATTTGGTCCACGCCTTCCAAAAAAATGGAATTCGACGGACGGAGGCGGAGGCGGTGGTGGAGAAGGTTTTTGCGTACTTTGAGAGGTAATAACTTCAAAAAGCGGAGACCAGTTAGGATGAAAAGTTGCACACATATGTAATTTCTTGCAGCGCATCGAATGGTGTACAGCTCATACCTCTGGTGACGGTATGAATAGGTGATCTCATTGTAGGGCGTCCGCGCGGGAAGAGATCAAAGCCAAATCCTGGTGCGTGCTTCGCGTGCACCACAATTCAAGAGCATAGTCACTATCCACTTCAAGAACTGCTTCCCATTCGCTTGGCAGTCGGTTGATTCCATGTGCGAAAAAGTCACGATTCTTGGAGGTAGTCCAAGCTTTAACATCGGCCACCAAGTCATCCAAGTCTTCATAGACTCTTCGAAAATGTTTTGCAAGAACATTTGCAAGAAATCTCAACGCGGGTATTAAATTTGTATTTTCTGTTTTTCGGGGATCTGCTCTGGACTGCGGAGAGGAATTCGCATTACAACCACAGAAGCTCTCCCAAAAACCAAAACAAATAGCATATCCGAGCTCAGCACCCCAAATAAGCCTCCTATACAAAGTTTGGGTAGAAGAATTGAATTTTCGTTTTTACCTATCGTTTAAAGCTTGTAGCTTTATTAAGATTAGTTTCAAGAAAGGGTCATTCACTGCTCTATCAACTGCATAGTAGCATGAGAAACCTTACATGGTAAAGCCTGTACGAATGAGACTGTCCGCCCACGCGGCAGGCGTGCGTATCGAGCGGCCGTAGCGAGGGCAATTTTTAGACCCGAAATCAACTAGCATTATTCTACGACGCATACTGAATAATATTCCGATCAACTGTCTGCAGTCGTGGGAAAACTCGTCCGAAAAATCCACGGTGGTATTTCGACCCGCGCACCGGCCGCGTGGGCGGACACTTTCATTCGGACAGACTTTGCTTCATTTCGCTCATTTCGATCTACGCTGAAATGGTTTTCCTTGTGAGGTGGCTTTCCTAGGGGCCATAGGGCACCACCACATGTTTTTGTGAGGATTTTTTTAACGCATCTTTAAACTGTGATGTACATACATCGTATTTCAGGCGGTATCGAGCCCTGCGAAGAAGCCTTCACCTGCGTATCGGAGAAGTCGGGACCCCTATCACTATCGATTATCGCAGTACCAGGTGAGATTTCCCTCGTAAATAAGGGAAGGGACCGACACCGGAGGAGAAGCTTGGATCTCCCCAAGACCGAGTTTGCTCCAACGCACAATAAGTCCGTAACGCACAATAGCGTATTAGTGCAGTCCGTGCCGTCAGTTTTTGACTGTTGTTGACCATGTTGGGGCCAGGGGTGTGCGGAAATTTCCGTTTTCTGATATCTGTTTCTGTTTTCTGAAAATCCTGCGAAAAACAGAAAAAAATCCGGATCTGTGAAACAGCGCAGCTTATCTAGTCCTTTACGAGGTATTATTTGTGTTCAATGGCGCGATTGCTGCTCAGGGCAGCTTATTGTAATATCTTTTTGAGAAGGTATGTAGGCCTGGTCATCACAAAAGTGACGCTCAAAAACAAGCTATTGCTGGGTCTCAGCCCGCCCCCCCCCAATTAACCAGATTTCTACGATTGCTTGTTTTGTTGTCTTTTATTCTGCATTTAAGTAGTTGCTGGACACCGGGAGACTACATGCTTTTTTAGCGGCAAAAGACGAAAAACAGGCATATATAAAAATTCTGTTAGTTGGGGGAGTGCGTGCACCCACCAATTAGTCGTTCTGACTTGTTTTTGTGCCTTGTTATGCAACTTCTCCCTTATTTTCACTTTTTTGATGATCAGACCTGCATTCTTATAAAGAAAATTCAATAATCGTTTTTATCTCAAACCCTGCTAACGCACTCGTTTTTTTTTTTTTTTTTTTTTTTTTAGTTCTTAGGCACAATAGGGGTAGCATCCCAGGGCAGAGCACAAATTCAACTTCCCCTTAGCAGCAGCTGCTGCAGCTGGTTGTTGGCAACAGCAGCTGCTGACAGCGAGGGATTGAACCCGATGCCTGTCCTAGGACGCAACCCTTATTGTGCTGACGTACTACAGTGCGTCGCATAAGTATACGAACACCGTGAAATTTCATGGTTGGACCATTCGAACGACGTTTCAAGCATCGGCACCGGTTTCTATGTTTTCCGCTATGCCGAAAACGGTAGGTCACATTGTACGAAGGCAAATCGTACACTTTTTCCTTTTTTACATACAGAAATTCATTTTTTAGCCGCCGCATAAGTATACGAACATTCGGGAAATTCATAAATTTATCGAACAATTTCAAACAACAGATATGGAAAAAGTCTTAATTTCAATGTTACACCACCGTTACGCGAAATAACTTCAAGCATCTGTCATGCTATCACTGAGGTTCTGGAGGGTCCCTTGGTCAATTTCATTCCATGCGTCCACCACGGCCTCCTTGAGTGACTCCACAGTTCCGTATTGCCTCCCATCCTTGTAGATCTTGCGCACAATGATTCCCCAAAGGTTCTCGATAGAATTCAGATCCGGGCTGATCGCTGGCCAAGCCAGAGTATCGACGTTGTTGCACCGGAGCCACTCCAGAGTAGATCGGCTGACGTGTGTAGTGGCATTATCTTGGACATAACTGAAGCCCTGACGTCTCCGACGACGAAAATACGGAAGAAGATGCAAAGTCTACGCTTCCTGGTATTCAAATGAATCCATACGATTCGATACGAATGCGACTCCTACCTTCCCAGTTGCTGTGAAGGCTGCCCAAACCATCACGATTCTTCCGCTAAAGTTCCTGCGGCTGAAGAAGGCCAGCTACTTCCGAAGATCCCGCCAGTAGTGCCTCGAACCATCCGGATCATCCAAATTAAACTTTTTATCGTCCGAGAAGACAACCTGAAGCAATGGGTTCAAGAAAGTTTCCATGAAATTGGATAGCACGCGATTCAGCTCACCTTCCTCCAATTTGTACCCAAGTTTGAACGGGCGAACTGGAGCCTGGCCGACTTGTGGCCTACTTCCAAGCGCGGAGCCTTTTTCATTACGGCTCTTTCGATGTTTTCGTTGCGATGGATCGAACGAAGGATGGTATCCCTTGACACATTCAGCGGGAGTTCGGAGCGGACGGTCGCGCTAGACACCATTGTGTTGGAGACTTTTCTGGCGATGCGTCGTTCGTCGTGTCCAGTGAGCTTCCGAGGCCTACCAGAGCGAACACGCATTCCGTAGGAGTCCGGATTCCGTAGAAACGAAGAGATGCAGCTTGGCGAACGTCCGATTTCACGAGAGATTTGTCGGACTCCATGACCGGCGGCGTAGAGAGCCCGGGCCGAGGCCTGTTCTTCGGAAGAGAGATGTGAACCGCGTGGCATGATGATAATTCACGCATACAACTACATTCATTACTATCCCGCTTGAAACAGGATTTTTTCGTATGCCTCTTGTACAAAAATTTCGTTTCTCTGAAGTGTTCGTATACTTATGCGGCGGCTAAAAAACGAATTGTGGTGTCGTCCCCGCGCGCAACCCCTTTTTCGAAATCTCAGTTGAGAGTGAACGTAGAAATTGGAGCTAAATTGTATCAAAAAGAGCGCAAAAAGTTGATAGACTGCCCAAAAATGGTTTAGAACGGTTAACTGGTTTTCGAGTAAAAATTGAAAGACCACGCGTTTTTTGTTGTTAATCTCCTTTTTTTCAGACGGCGTACACCATCTTGTTGGTACACTTAAAATTGAGCTAGGATGCTCATTTTTGGACAGGAAGCTGGAGATGGATGCAGGTCGCTCCTATTCCAATTTGAACTCGATACCTTAACTTTGAAGGGTACCTTAAAATCCTGGGTTTATATACTAAATTAGCCGTGGAGCACGAAAACTGCTTTTTTCCGCTACGGCTGTGGAGACCGGGGTGTGTGGCTGAATCTGCAGCCAATCAACACAGGTCATCGGAGTTAAGTACTGAACTTGTCCGAATCCGTACTTTTGACACGTCATCGATCGATAATCAATATTATCGATTTTCGCGCTTTTTGCACAAAGTGCGGCTGGGGGTGGTGATTGCTGAGGGGATTGGTTTTCTTGGTTGGAGAATTTTGCTCATCAGTCATTTTCGATAAATATCGATGAATAATATTGATTTTTTCGCCTGTTGCAGAAAATGCCGCAATGATTTTTGATTGTTGATGGCTTTAAGTCACTTGTTTGGGAAATTCTTCTCATCATGCAAGATCAAATATTAATGGTCAATAATATCAAGTTCTCACATGTTGCACGAAATGCGGTAACGAGTGGTATGTTTATGGTTTTGGGTAATAAGTTTGAAAAATTGTACTCATTCGACAATTTCGTTGTTAAATGTTTCATCATTCCGAAATGGAAATCGTTGAGCAAAATTGAAGTCAGAAAGGGAGCCTTCGGGAAAAATATGTGAAATTTCTGAAAATTTAGCTTCCTGGCAAAAGTAACGATTTGGTAACGATGAAAAAAAGTTTCGAAAATGTCTTGAAATATCTTAAAAAATGATTTGGCGTAAAATAGCCTGGAAAAATAAAAAAGTTAGGAAATGAAGTGAAATAACCAAAAAATACGATTTGGTGATCGATCATTTCACAAGCTTCTCCGTTAAACTTATCAAAACGAAATCAAGCACGCAACGGGAACATTAAGCCATTTTTGGAAGCTGTAATAAGGGAATCAGCATAGGTCAAGCTAGGTGAACGCAAGGCTCCATTCTATATCGTGCTTGATTTCTTTTGATAAGTTTAACGGAGAAGCTTGTGAAATGATTGACCACCAAATCGCATTTTTGGTTATTTCACTTCATTTCCTAACTTTTTTATTTTTCCAGGCTATTTTACGCCAAATCATTTTTTGAAGATATTTCAAGACATTTTCGAAACTTTTTTTATCATTACCAAATCGTTACTTTCGCCAGGAAGCTAAAATTTCAGAAATTCCTGTATGTGAAAAAGGAAAAACTGTACGATTTGCCTTCCTACAATGTGACCTACCGTTTTCGGGATAGCGAAAAACATAGAGACCGGTGCCGATGCTCGAAACTTCGTTCGAATTGCCCAACTATGGAATTTGAGGGTGTTCGTATACTTATGCGACGCACTGTACCATACGGGTGAAGGCTCTGAGAGTTTTGGCCGAGCAATAGCCGATAAATAGCCACAAAATGCCTGCTCTCCGCGTAAGAACCGAGAATTGGTCGGAAAATAGCTGGTTGCCATGGATTAGCCGCCAACTAATGCTAGCCAAGAAACAGCCGCGAGAAAATGCTTTCAAAGAGGAGTATTAGACTCATTGTTGAGGCAGATTCGGATGTCAACACCGCCGTCGGTTCAACTACCCATGTTTTCTCTGTTATTCCTCGGCTTTTTCGGCAAAAACATGATCGCAGACATCTAGCAGCCAAGAAATAATCAAGAAATACTCGAAAAACAGCTCAACAGGATCAGTTATTGAGCCTGGTGGACTATTTCTCGGCCAAGACTCTCAGACTGCCTTTAATGGTGTTGTATCCGTCATTGACGCGTCATTGCAACTACCCATGCCTTATACAGTTGACGGCAATGTTAAAAGGACATGGTGCGGTTGCGGACTCGCACTAAAACTACGGTAGAATCTGGCACTTTGCCAGATTTCGTCATCGATCAGCGCCACAGCTGATATTCTCGTAAGCAGAGAGACGACGGTTGGCGCCGATCGATGACGAAATCTGGCAAAGTGCCAGATTCCATCGTAATTTAGTGCGAGTCCGCAACCGCACCATGTCCTTTTAACATTGCGGTCAACTGTAGATCATCTGAGCACAGGATCAGGCACAGCGGTGGTCCGTGTCGTCCTGAACAACGACCCCCCCCTGAGAGGGACATTTTTTCGGCTAAAAAACGACCCTCTAGGAAGGGTGAAAAAATTGGTAGACTTTACTGACTCGTTTCATTTTGGAGGCTTTTTCAATTTTTGAACCTTCACCATTCTCCAAAGTGGATCAATAGCGTTCCATGCGCTGCCGACATTCAAAAAATTTAGCCAGATGGAAAGCTGAAAAGCATATCAGAAACCGGAAAAACCTTCGCTCTCTGTTTTTGGCCACGGTGGTCCGATGGGGCTTTTGGACCACCGTGGGACTACCGCACCTTTGACCGGCCATAACTCGGCTCAAAATCGATTTCATGAGCTCACCTCCGGACCTTAACATTTTCTAACATCTGTCTACAGTTTCCACTCTTTCGCTAGGTCATGTATCTAAACGACTCTTTTTCGATTTTTGGGCCGATTTTTTCAATGTCCGGAGGGGGGTAGGTGAAGTTCAGTTTTTGAAAAAACTTATTTTTTCACCTATCTAGAAATGATTTGTGGAACATTTCTCTAGATGATTCAGGTACAGTTTTAGTTTCGCTACCGACTCCAAATTTCTGGTCACGGTCTGCTCCAGAATACGGAAGAAGAGCTTCGACCTGGTGCAGAAAATATTTGCAGACCTTATGCAAAGAGTGCAAAAAAGGAAGTGGGAACAGTATGAGGGCATTTACACAGTGAGAGCTCAATCGCTGAACTTTGTAGGGCCTAACAGAGATGGATGAGATAGAACTTGCAATGCCGAAAATTCTGAAAGCTCCAGATAATTTTCACGAGCGGTGAGGAGGTGTTCGCGCAGAAAACCGTGTCAATCTCATGCTTTACCACAGAATGCTGCAAATTTTCTTAGCACGGACGATGACTTCGTACCAAGCTTTCGATCCTACCTCGTATTCGGTATCGCTGACAAGGAAGCTCTATCGTTCGCTAAACAATTCTATTTTATTGTGATGACAATCACAATAAAATAGAATTGTTTAGCGATGTCTGATGCGACGCCTGCTTAATTGCATTACGTTCCCAAATATGCCAAGCGTATGGTCAAGAATTTGCACAGCACATGAAGTCTGATTTGCTCGAATATTCAATGGGAAACAACCTCCCCTTTTCTCTGTTGACCCACGGCATTACCGACACCGATCGCAAATGGATTGTGTTTCTGATAAGGTTTATCTCTCCCTCCTACACACCCGTAACTTTCCACTCCTCTTTAGTAGAAACAGAAAGCAAAAGTTCGAAGACATCGTCGACGCGTTCAGGAATTTTCTAATTGAGGAGGATTCATGGGCAGACATTCAGAATGGTCTTTCTCACAAGCCCTTCGCGTTTGCCATAAGAAAGGTGATGGCCCTGTCTGCCGACGGTGCATCTGTGATGACAGTGCACATAAACGGCATTCATGCAAGACTTCAGCTCATAGTAGATGACGAGACAACAGTCGATGGAAATATGAGAGCAGGTGCGAACCCAACATGATTAAAAGAAATTTTAGGTATCTAAATATGTTTTGTTCTAGATTTTTTTCTCAGCGTCTGCTCAGCACATACATTGAATTCCGTCGTAACTGCTCAGAACAACTACGCGTATCGGCTCGCTCAGGAACAAATGAACTTTCCTATCCCAAAATGGGGGCGGTACATCGGGTCCGCTGGTCGGCCAGCGTGTAGCAAGCGCTAGCAAAAATCCTACGCAACTACCCATGTTGATTGGGAGCCTTTAAGCCTTGGCGAAGTGAGATACAACTGAAAGTATCAAGGCAAGAGCTGTGGCTGCTGCGTGGACGGGCGCACGTTTCCAGTTATTCACCACATGAGCCACACACTATTCCAGCTGACATTATTTTCAGAGGAACTGCAATAAGAAGAAGGTCTCATAGTATGATATGGGTCTCTCTGGCGCTATTTCGACCACATGATGGGAGACAAGGGCGGTAAATTGGCGAATGTTACACAAAGATTATTGAGAGACAATAACATTTCGAAAATGAAGAATCCCTTGAGCTTAATATACGAAAGTGTGAGCACAGAGTTTCTCGATCAGTACTATACCTCTTTTGAAGGCTCAATATTTGAGTGCCTGCTGTGTTATGACGCTAAGACATTTGAGGGCCTTAGTGGACCGACGTCGCAAAGCCATGAAACGCTCTCAATTTCGGAGTACCGAAACATAAAGCCAGAAAAACAGAGATGAGGAGTCACACTCCATCAACGAGAACAAGGCAACGCTTATCGTTACACCGAATACATTACCTTTGACATCGATGCTCTTAGCCATTGAGCCTTGAGTAAATTGTATAACGAAGGGACACCTGTTGCTCTGGTTAGCACCCACACCACAGAGTTCTACTCCAGCTATGCCAATCAAATTCGAAGGTATGTATTCCCAGGAGACGAGGCTAACGCAGGAAGCAGCAGGACTTTCCCTATCCTTTGGGTCGTCACATACTGCTGGAGATGATACAATGTGAAATAGCGAGTTTCCAAAGCTTCAAAATGTGTAAACCTACAAACGCCAAGTTCAATACCAGAGGCTGGCCCAAATATATAGACGACGCGAACAAGATACAGATTACAGTACGTCTAGATTTGATGACGAACTTAATCGCCTTACTTCAAAAGTACTGCGCTGTACAGGATGCGATGCCATCGTACGAAATCGCCAGATCTTCACAAAGTTGGCAGTCGTGGCCCAACCAGTTTCGAAGCGATAAAACAGTCTTAACTTCTATCGGATTTAGCTAGAAAACCCCGAAGCAATGTCTACTCTGACTGTTGTAGTCGAGATAATGTTGAGCTAGTACATTCTTAATGATTTACTCTATTTTTTATTTGGAAACTGCTCTTGTTCCAATGTTGACCATTCCATGGTAAATAATCATGGCCCCAAATAATTTTACCTCAAGACTCAATTTTTCAGCGATACAGACATTATTTTAGATGGGTCAAAAAAATAACGACCCCCCCTCGGTCCCACGGTGGTCCGCGGACCACCGTGAGCTTGACTCTGTCTGAGCAGTTCCGTAGATATTATATTACAGGTATGACAAAGGTAATCGGGATTACATCCTCTCTTCACTTGAAAAAACGTTAAAACCCAATGAGTATTTTTTCTGAAAATTTCCTAATTTCTCAAATTTTCTAAAAAATTTCTTTACATCCCTGTTGGGGACCATACAGATCTACCGCGGATCTGTTCTCAGTCTTTTTTTTACACTGTTTCTATGTTGGGAAAAAAGCCAATTTCAATTTACCACTACAGGAAACTGATTTCGGCGGTGCACCCTACGACTACAGTACACATTTCCAGCGAACGTACGGAAATGAGGTTAGTGAGCTTTACAAGTCGTCTACATAGTGATTTTCTAAGTCCTGCCTTTTCTCAGTGCACCCTTTGCAGCCTCCTACAACGTTGCGACGAATACGACCGTTCTACGCACCCTCCTACACCACCTATCCACCGTCGACTATGTTTCGAACGGACAAAAAGTTGGACTCTAGGAAGTACCCATTGTTTGCCAGAATAGCGTTGAAGGCTGCTCAACTTGTAAGTTTATCTGCAGTTAGATAAGTGTCACTACTGAAAATTCCTATTTATAGATTCTCGGAGCCGCTATATTGGGACTGGTATTGGGGCCAATGCGAGGCACAACTTTCCATGACTTTGTCATCAGGACCAACACCGAGTACCAAGGTAGGGATGAGTGTTTGGCTGTCCCTTATACTCCTGTTAGTGTACGCTTAAAGGCAGCAGAAACGCCCAAAAAAGTATCGATTTTATGTCATAAATCGAAGGTTTGAAGTCAGTAGTATGGGAAACTAACGGAAAAAACCGACGAAAACTGCATGCGACTACAGCAATAACGGCTGTTTTTGTTATGGGGTAAAATTTAACGAGTTTTCCCCGAGCGATTGAAATAGCTAATATTAACGACAAAACGGTTGAAATAGAGAAGCCGATATACTCATACAACCTTTACTAGAACGCTCACCTCGTTGGAAGCTTCAAAAACCAGCCGAAGTGACCGTATTCGCATATTGAGGGGGCCGGGTCGAAAGCTCATGGGCGTGGCTGACGAAAATTTTCGTCTCAAATTTAGTAGTTTTCACTGGTTTTTGACGCTTCCAACGGCGTGAGCGTGCTACTAGGGGCCATACGATCCAAGTAACGCAGTTATCTCAACAACTTTTAAGAGCGTGTCTGCTGTCTTTAAGTGTTCAAAGTTCAAACTGGCTAGTTTTGGTGGACGTGACGTATCACTTTTGATAGGTGACTCCAAGTCTGATAGGTAACTAGTCACTACATGTGTAGCAGAACACCATGAGCGCATAAGTTTACGCAAACTTCCTTCCTTAGCGGTCAAAACGATCGTAATAGGCATGCATTGCCTCTCAGAAGATTTGGGTAGAAAGCGCGAGAGGGCACGTTTTTGCGTCTTTTCGCCCTTTTTGAATAACTCGCTTCAGATTCAACTCTGTGCGAAACTAGGGTGATAATCATGATTCGGACGTAAAATGCTACACAATGGTTTAGGCTGTGTGGGCGTTCACTGAGAACTAAAGAAGTCAGCCAGGTTCCGAATTTCAGCACCCTTGCGAAGAAGGCGCGTTGCTAGCCTTTGCTTTTTTGCCACGGTACCGAAATTTGAAACCTGGCTGACTGACAATTTTTTAGTTCCCAACGCAACCCCCACAAAGGCTAGGTCTTTGGCTAGTCCTTAACGACAGGGTCATCAATCTTATCATAGTTTCACTCAGAGTTGGGTTTGAAGCAAGGTAATTGAAAAGGACGAAAAATAAAAGACAATTTTTTCATGGAACTAAATAACTTTATTCTGTAATGTATTGCACATTTCGAGCAATGACCTTATGCCATCTTTCAGGCGGCATCATAATTCCACGTGCATACAACTTCTAGTTTTTATCAGCAAAAACTGAACCACGTACGATTGACATAATTATCATTATTGAAATTTTCACCATTCAAAGAATTCTGCAAAGATGGAAATAAAAAGTAGTCAGATGGTGCAAGGTCAGGACTATATGGTGGATGTGGCAAAACATCCTAACCAGGATGCAATAATTTTTGCCGAGTGACTAAATATGTGTGTGGTCTTGCATTGTCATGATGAAATAGAACACCTTTTCGACTTGTCAATTTGTCGCTTGTTTGGGATTTTTTGCCACATCCATCATATAGTCCTGACCTTGCACCATGTTATTACTTTTTATTTCGATCTTTGCAAAACTCCTTGATTGGTGAAAATTTCAATAATGATAATGATGCCAAATCGTACCTGTTTCAGTATTTTGCTGATAAACACCAGAAGTTTTATGAACGTGGAATTACGATGCTGCCTGAAAGATGACAAAAGGTCGTTCCTCTAAATGTGCAATACATTACAGAAAAAAAGTTATTTCGTTCCATGATAAAATTGTCTTTTTCGAAAAAATCCGCAATTACTTAGTTGCCAACCCAATACGTTCATATCCAATGAAATGGAACGAACCCAGGCCAAGCGCTTACAACGCATCTGACCCAGAACTGCACTCTCTAGAGCCTACTGCGAGCATGCGCATGGGCGCATGTTCGCTTTTATACAGAAGGCAAGCAGTTTGCCCTGGATTACCTTGGAATGATCCTCTCAGATATTGTGGAGACGATTCTCTAGGAGATTGCCCCGTATGACGGACGGCGGGCAGTGTGAGTCAGGTGCTAACGATGACAGTGTATTATGAAGTCAGAGCGTCTCTGTTTGCGAAGCCGAAGCCCGACAGAAGACGAATGGTAGAGCACTACTAGCAAAGGCCGCGGAATGGAGAAGCCGAGTCGACTGGCGCCACGCCACGGAAGGGTACAAGAACATTTGCCATACTGCAATTTGCGCTGCGGGACCAGTGGCGCATTGACTTTGAAGCTCCTTCAGGACTGGAGTCGTACGGACGCCACGAAAAAAAGGTGAAAATAGCGATGCGTATATATCAAGGAAACGTGTGAAGCGATCTGCTGCTAGCGTTTCCAAAAGTACGCTATTTTTTATACACATCGATGTTTTTTCATGATTTCTACCATTTGCTCGAGCACCGCTATCACGGAGGGCGCATGATACCCGGATTCTGCATACAAGTTTGACATTTATTCCCTGGCGCGAACGTTGCTCTCAACATTACATATGAAACCACCTGATATCGACTAGAAAGGGTGGAGACTTTCTTGTGGCCCAGCTTTGAAAGAAAACACTGCTCCATTGCCTCTAGAAGAAGCGATTGTGTGTGGCATCTAACGATGTGATTCTATTGCCCCTTACGTAAAAAGATTAATTTATTTGTATATGAACTGCACGCAAGGTGCTCTATGCCCATATGGCCCTAACAGCAAAACCAATACACTGGAAATTTTGAATAAAAAATGCGATGAAAATGATGATAACAAAACTAAAAGAACCCTAAGCATAACGAATCAACAAAATTCATTTGAGGCGAAGCTAACTGAACCCCCACTCTCGTAGGTTTAAACATACAGTGCGTGCTATTGAGAGCCACGCAGAACAAAATCAAGGCGAAGCTTGCCAGACGCGGAACTATATAGGCACTGGAAGCAGGACTAACGTACACGTGCAGACAAGCGAATCACATAAAAATAAGAGTATACGAGTGGCGGATGACGCTAGGGATAACGTCACTCTGGCAAGCTCAAAGGCATGTGTGAAGAATGTGGAACAGGACTTTCGGGTGTTAGGTATTCCCTAGCCTTAACAATCCATTTCCAGATCCGCCAGAAATTTAGTCCTCGAGAAAAGTCAATGTGCGCATGAGAACTACTTGGTGTGACAAAAAGAAACCGTTTTGTGTACGTCAGGACCGCTTCAAGGCAGTGTTCACGATAAGAATCGTTTTTCCGCTTTTCCACCTATCTTGAAAACGGTCCAATGCTGATTCCAATGATGTTTTTGAAAAGGTAGAAGACCTTCTAGGAACGGAGTTATGGTCCCTCAGAAATTGAGCTAAAGAAGCATGTTGGACGAGTTGTCCGAGGCTTGTAACTTCCGTCTTTTGCAGCCGATGTATGCGAGCTGACCTGAGTAAAGAGAGAAGTTGAGAATGAAGGGAAGAACGGGGTTTCTGCTCGGGAACCATCGCTCATCTCACAATCTCGAGCATTCATTTGTTCACGTCGGTGGGCGTGGAAAGTGCATCTGGGGTGTGACGAGGTGACGGGTGTCCAACTTTGGCTCCGTAGGGGACCGTTCCGAGCTCATTTTTCTTGGTTTTTTCAACGTTAGGGTTGCGCTAGGCCCCGCAGCTGCCGATCTCCACCAAAAAATCAGACATGGTTTTTATCGTGGACACTGCCTTTAATGGCAGATTCCAAGCATTTGTCTCTATAATATTTGATCAGGAAGTACTTTCTTGTAATCCAAGAACGAGATGGTTCAGCTAACTCTAGTTATCTACGGAGGCGTATATCAAAATGAATCTTTAATTTCGATGAAACTCATGTAATCAATCTTCGACAGTTCTCTTTTGAAGTCTATGGAAGAAGTTGAGAGTTGAGAAATCGATAATTGGAGCTTGTTGAATCAACGTGCAGCTCATCCAGATCATCCAGTAAACATGTGATTTTAATATCCCAGATACTACTCGTTGTAGGTGCTGTTGTTGGGATCGCTGCCACGTGGGCGATTTTCACCGCGGTTTTGTTACTAACAAGCTTTCTGGCGAACTCGGTTCATATGTGGCGAAAAGTCGTGAGTTTTTTTAGACATCTCCTTATGGGGCCTGCTCAGTGTGCTTCTTTCTTTTCAGGACGCTCACGTATCGTGGATTGCGATAGTGGCCTATTTGATTGCCTCGTGTTTAGAGGCATACTACGCGGCTTGCTACCCACCCAGTGGACCTCGGATAAATCTAGTCTGTCATCGTGCCGAATGGATCATTGCCACGGTGATTCTAGACTTCATTTGAATGCAGAGTGATTCTGGAGTTTACTCATCTTACTAAACAATGATTCTAGATTCTCTGCTTCATCAACACGGCGCTTTACGTCATCGATTTTGCAATGTCATGGTTGTCTGGAGTAAGCATGTGCTAGAAGGAACGCTGTCGCATCGCGACGGAGCACATCTTTGTTCCAGCAGGATTTTAGTCACGCCACATCTCATATTTATTTATCTCTCTTTCTCCTTTCCTTCTCATGGCTGTAAGTAATGAATTGTTTTCGAACCTTTGCATTTGTCTTTCTTTAATTATCCTGCCCTTGTTCCTCGCGTTCTTGCGATCATTTTTCTCATATGTGCAATTTTAAATATCCCATTCAGATGGGTATTTACTGTGATCAAAGACCAACCGATAATTTGCTGTGATTCCAACTACCAGTCGATCTGATCGATTGATTCTCGGTGCTCAATTTGTTGGAGCATTTTTTGTTTTTGTAGTGCCAAAATACTATTCAGATTAGGATAATTCCTGAAAGCATTCTCTTTATTGTATAGGTCTTAATTTTATGGTGTGTATATTAACTAGAAATGCGACTGCTTCCTCAGCTTCTTCCCGAAGAAGTTCGAAGGGTCAGTTGAGAGAATGCCGACGACTGAATAGGGTGGGTCTTTCCTATGCTGAAACGCTGATACTTGACAATCTATGAGCTCCACTGAGATTCTGAAAAAAAATCATGTTTAATGACCTGTTTAACAGCGGAAAACTCTTCATATGAGAGGAAGACCCTATCAGTGAAAGCTTTAATGGACAGTTACGTTCGCAAAAAGTCTGGTGCCTTTGGTGTCAACGGCGCCGTTAATTATGATCACTTAATGTTAATGATGCTCAATTACATTCGAAATGGTTCATGACAAAGTTCTATGTGAAATTTTTATGTGCGTTAATAAATTGTTGTTTTTCAATAATGTACTCTTGTTTTGTGTTACACTGATTGTTAATGAAGTAATGCATTTTTCAAGCAATGAGCAACCACACAAGGTGCTTTCATCGGAACTGATCTGTACTCATTATGATGCTTCTCCATGAGACAGATCACTGTCTCACATTAGGTTAATAGACCCTGAAATATGTAGTCTGTTACATAAAGTCCGTCCGAATGAGACTGTCCCCTCCCACACTGTGGGCGCGTGTGTCCAGCGACCGTCGCTAAGGCAATTTTCGGACTTGTAAATCGATTGGCAGGAACAGTAGGCAAACAGTGAATAATATCCAAGTCAGTTGTTTGCAGCCGTAGTAAGGCAAGTTCGAAAAGTGATTTCGTTAGAACCATTCGACACGCACGTCGACCGCGCCGACAGACGGGCTCCTTTGGACAGACGTTACACATACTCTGACGATTTATAGCCCCGATCCGCACAGAATACGATTGACAGCCGAACTGTTAAGCGGCTTGGGGCTGAGAATCAACTAAGTATGTAGGAACTGGTAAAAATCACAATCATTTCATAGATATTCAACAGAAGGGCCATTTTTGCGTAGTATGAAGTGAGCAAATCGGAGTATGAATCCTACGATGATGCCCACGCTGGTAGTAGTTAAAACTGTTGGTGGCCCGACTCTAAACTCTCACCATGGGAAGTTACAAGCCCGAAAAGGTGGGTGGACCCAAAAAAAACGAGAAAATTATTCGTTCAAATTTTGTTCTGGTGCATTATTATTTGGGGTGCTAAGCACGAGCGTGAGACCCTTTTCGGTTTCTCGGAAAGCCGGTACTGTTCGATAGGTTGCTATCCTAACCTACCGTAGTGACAAAACCCATGATCCAAAGTTCCGGTAATAGACAATGTGCCATAGCTGGCTGACACGGCAAACTTTAGCTCCTTTGGTCTGTATAGAGATGAAGGCCTACGGGTGATTTCAGTTTTGAAACGAAAATTTCATCAATATGCTCACGCATGCTCAACCATTACTGCAGAATGAGCCGGTATTTCCAGTTTTGATTCAATTTTTGCTGTAGGTGTTTTCTGCATTCCGCACTGCTGACGGTTTTCCCTCTTTTATTGTTTTTTTTTCGCCCATAGAACATCGTTCTTCTTTATGTTCGAAAAGTTCTGCATTGGATCATTCTACTGAATGTAATTAATAAAAGAAGCATTCATTTCAAGAGACAAAAAATGAACCCCATATCCGCGTTTAGCGCCCAAAATAATTTACTGGACAAATCTTAGGTGGTTAAGATAATTTCAATTCTTGGAGTTCAACTACCGTAACCTCACAACCTCATAACTTTCATTGATCTTGATTCATGGTCTAGTCACTTACAGGTTTAGTTACTATGTATCAGCATAGGAATTGCGGCAAAGTGAGGAATTAAAATTTTCTTACATCGGACATCAAAATTGTTTCCCACATTAGAGCTAAAGTCTTGGCTATATTCATCTCATGCTTACGGAATGAATTTGTGCGAAGGGCGAAAATTTACGACCTTCCTCCCGAGCTTGTCGTATGTGCGAACTCCCGGAAGCGGAATGAGTTCCTCGGCCGGATGTTTTCTAACAGGAGCACTTGCTGCACTCCTAGTGGTGTTTACGAAGCCATCGTTGGAAATTTGTGGGGATTAGACACATCATGCACAAACCTTCATGAAAAGTTTTCGGAAACCTCCTGTAACTTCGGGAAATCGGACTCATTGGCTGGAGAGGAGAATAGACTTCTCGAGAAGAATAAAAAAATTTAGCTGCATGAAAGCTCCAACCTTATTTGTATAAAATACTGATTACTCATATATCTTATTGCTTCTTGGGATGCAGATATAATTTTTTTCTCCCTCGAGGTGCAATATCAAATTCAATTTTTGCGATTGGCCTGGCAGTTTTATTTGCGACATTACCTGCCGTTTTTCATTTGGCGATTTCAATTGCCTGCACCTGAGCAAAGGTGTGATCATTCTTTGAGTGTTCATTATCCTCTAATTCAACTATTTCACGAGTTCCCGCTGATTATAAGTATTCAATCTGCGCACGTGGTCAATTGGCGTCAAACCTTTCCTTGTCTTCTGTTCAATAATCAGGAAAACACTTCCAGTGGCAGAGGCTTTCTTGGTGTCTGCAATTGCTATTTTCAAATACTTTAACTACTTCCTTATCATGTACAGTTTGACCCAGGACTTGATGCTATTCAGTAGTTTCTCCCGGAAAGAAACTTACAAGGAAACTACTAGTAGCCAAACTGGCCTTTCCGATCGACAAGTGCTTTTCTAGAATCATTATTCGGCGTAGAGTTCGAATGTGACCTTCGCAGCTGCTTAGAATCACTCTGAAAAAAAAGTTATGGGCGTTTTTACTCTGATTTTTGTACCTACTGTACCTTCTAAGAAGCGCAGTAGTTTTACAAAAATCCGGAAGCAGACCTCATAGTCGGGTTCAGGATCCAAAACAACCCCCTAGGCAAAGTTCGGATGGAAGCACATTTTCCAAACTATCTGCAGACTAATGGCGTTTTGGACTTGTATGAATTTTCGGTTCAGCATTCAATTATATCAACTACGGGGTCCAGGGGACGTTGAAGGAAAATATTCCAGATTCGACTTGAAATAAGCCCTGGGCGGTTATTTGGGGTGCTGACCACGAATCTGAGGTTTGTTTGTCGTTTTTCCAAAAATGTTGAAAGCTTCCCACCAGCAGGAAAATTTGACGGGAAAATCGACTCTTTTGACTATTTCCGGAATGTGACGACAGATGTGGCTCCAATCGTTGCTCTAGGGGTTATTTGGAGTGTTCAACACGAATCTGACGTCAGTTTATCAAACTTTTACAGCTTACGGTAGATTACGGTGGGTATACGGTAGTTTAGTCGAAGTCTCAGATTTGTCTCAAATTTTCTATGTGGTTGTTATTTGGGGTGCTCAATACGATTTCGATGTTCATTTGTCGATTTTCGAATTATTAAGGTAGGTTTTGCCTCCTGAATGGCATCTTTTCTACCGTAACCTACAGTAAACCTTACGTGTTCAGCACCCAAGATTACCCCTACATACATGTTTTTAGCAAAATTTGAATTTTTTTTTGAAACACCCTAAAATTCCATGGTGGTACCCAGGGGTGTGCATTTTCCGTTTACCGATTTACCGATTTCATGTGGAAGGCGAATGTGCCAGGCGCTTGAAACATCGGGAATAACTAGCACATTCAAAAACAAACTGTTTCTCTACTTACAATGAGACACTCCTACTGTTTACCATGTCTTACAGTATTATCGACATTAGTAAGTTGGCTATTTTTTTCTGAATTCTCCTCCATATAATTCCACAACAATTCTGCCCTTGATTATATTCTTAGTTTTTTTCCAAATCTTTAATTGTTCAGTTTTATCCTACTTTTACATGTGCACAACATTCAATAAATTAGAAATTCAATCGACAGCTCATAAGATTTTGAAACTTAGCTAAGGGAATGGAAATAAAAATGGGAAACTGCAATTTAAGAAATGTTGATTTGCAAGAATGAACGGAGAAAAAAGAAAAAAGTATTAAACGAGCCAAGGTTTGAAGAAAATGTCGCAAAAATTATGAATATGGAGGTAATACGTGCTGTAATGAGATGGGAAACGAAGAAATAGCCGAAAAATCATTTTTAAGGCGTAGCGAAAATTGTCTGCCACCTGATTTGGTCGAACGGCGCAGGCGAATCAACCATGGGCTACGCTTCCGTGGAGTATACGAGCCGGGGTATACCGTATACCCCAGCTTCTTAGGGGACACGGGCTCTCTACACACCTAGGGATGAGTTGTCTCGCCTTTTGCGACTCTAATTCCACTAGGGACCGCTTCGCTTGCGTTGAGTAGCTTAGCGTTCCGTACTGAAAAAAAAACGGGAAAACTCCTCCCTCTGTGATTAGAAAGCCCCTGACCCGCTTCAGAGTGGGTATTTATAATATACTCCAACTTATACCCCGAATCGACGGGGTATAATTGATGGAGAATCACATTTTCCGGGGTATACGAACGACTATACCGCGATGTGCCCATAAACCTGGGATATAATCGTAGAGGAATCCAGCCTCCTGAAGCGAGCTGAGAAGCCATAACTCGTTGCCCTTCTTTTTCCGAACATCACTGTAGCGTTTGCAGGTGAATAGCTCATTTCTCGGTTTATTTTTACATCGCTAAAATTATTCCTTTCTCTTAAGCAGAGCAGCTGAATGCTGCTCGTTATCATGCTTTCTATATCGCGGTTATTGCTGCTCACTCTGCATTGATTCGGCTGCCGTGATATTTCGCTGGTCTCTCCAATTCTTTTTAATCTGAAAAATACTATGAGCAGCGGATTAGGTAGCAATTATGCCACTGAACACGCACGACAGAGCGCCTCCACGTCCCTGCCTGCCACATAAGTTAGGCCCTAGTCACATGTTCTACCCAAACTTGCGAATTAGAAAAGTCCTTCACCCCGTTCCATAACTCAGAACAGAGACCGAGTACTACAAAAACTTGATATTTCAAACCGCGTAAAGCCGGAATGCAAAAACACAATGAAGGACAGTCTCGAATGTCATTTGGTCCTACAACGAAAGCAATGATTCTGAAAGTGACGTGGAAGTTTGGACCCATTATCAGTTGTCGTTCAGTAAGTAGTACAATGTGTCCCACATCAAATTCGTCCGCTCCTCCTAATTTCTTTTCCTTTCTTTTCCTTTTCGATTGCGCCACCCGCCATTGCGGACGGCCAAGTACCGTAATCCAAAAAATTTCATCTCCGCTGACACATTGATTCTTTTCTTTTTTTTCTGCTTTTGTCATCATAACCTCTCTCCACATAACACAAATCACAGCACGGAGCCTTACGTACTTGTTAGGCACAATTTCTTTCATTCCATGGGTTACATGGTGCACTGCGGATAATGCCGAGGAGAAAATGGCTCAGCGACAACGTGCGAATTCAGTCTGAGAGGAGAACGAGCATCTGAACAACCATACTAGAGCCTTGCGTAAACTTCATGGCATTCGCGAAAATGCCTAGATATTTGTTCATCGCCTATTGACAGCCTATGCTATTTCGTTTCCACGATATCGCTGATTTTAGCATTATTATAATACTAGAAGTTCGACAATCACGTTCGATGTCAGCTCAAGAGTTTCCGTTCTAGTCCACTTTTTTCATCCATTAAAAAAGAATCGCTCCGTGCTTACAGTGCATGAGATCATCTAAAAAGTATTCACCAATTATACCCCTGATAACGTAGTCGATCTTCACTCTATGTCCGTTGTAAACCACATCAGTCAAATAAGAGGTTGGAATGACACTCGTTAGATTACTGTATGGGCCTACAGTCAGTGGCAAAATGTTCGTAGAGATGGAACCGTTTTGTCAACGGACACTGGGGTCCATGCTGTCGCGGGTCATGGCTGAGTGTTGGTGAGGCGCGACACATGCAAGTTGTGCCGCTCAGGTTCGAGTACCATAAGGTGCACCGCTTTGCCGGGCATCAAATCTTCTGAGCCTCGATTAAGGAAATTCTCTGTGAACGCTTGTCGGTGAATTTAGTTTTGAATTTAATTTTAGATAAGTTAATGAGGGCTTGGACCAGGTCTAAAGGTTGTTTGGAAAAGATCGCCCCCCCTCCCTCGTCTCTAATTTTCACACCTCTTTATCGCTCTTGTTTTCTGCATGAGGTTTTGCAGTTGTTTCTCACTGACATATTATTCTATGTCGGCATCCAGCCCAACAGAAGATCTTCAATACTACAAAATTGTATACAATTACCGGGATATCTACAATAGGTATTTCTGGGACATATTGCATGTAGTGGGTTATTTGTAGTTAATCTAAAATAACAATGTGGACTCTGAGTGTTTTCCCCTGTTTCTTGCTCCGCGTAGTCAACTAAAATTCTGTACATGGAGAATCAATGAAAAATGTCCGTCGCTGCTTGCTTATCAGAAATGTTCCACACTTTTGGCTCCGTCAGAGTTGGTCGCTCGACTGGGTCCGACCTGCTCGATACGCACTGAAATAGTAACAGAATCCACCCAATTATTACGCCTTCCACCGTCCGCAATTCACCCAGTCGATGCTGATGTTCCACGTGCGCACACGGATAGGGCCAACGCACGCGAGGTCGCTTTTCCGTCCCGCACTCGGTCGAACTCAGTCGGTCTTTCGGCCAAGTCTAACAGGGGCCTCAGTCAGCCTGGTTCACTCAAAGTGACAGGGGGCCTACCACGGGCCTGTTGTCACATGCAAGCATTCTCTAGCTCATCCAAAAATAACAAGTTCGCGGGATGAATTCATACTCAACTTTTTTTTGATTCTCCTCACACAGAGGAAGGTTTGGAATATTACACATTCTCCGAAAACGTACGCCGACCAAGATAAGAAAAATTACTATTCAATCTAGACAAGAACGAAATAGACCAGTAAAATGAAATGTTACACATGTCTTCTCTAAGGACTCTTACTGAGTATGAAGTACTACGCACCACTCACGATGACCATCTTTTCCTCTAACTGACTAGGTATGACTGTCATTCTGTTGTTAATAGCGGGATTCCGACGGGTGACGGGACTACGTCGGCTAGTTTCGCTTTTTTGAACGACTTGGTACAAGGCATACAGGTATATTCACAAGCTTTTTCACACTATGAGCACAAGTTTTAGCGAGCCCTTGAAGTCATTTCGGCTAGTAGAGTGGAAACACAATTGTAAAAAAAAACGAAAATTTAAGCAAATATGAGCACCGGAGGGAGCTATGTGTAGTTCTGTTGTGCGAGATGAAAGATGAGGCCAATGAATGTCGCAACGATTTTCCGTAAACTTCTTCTCCGAATTATTGGGTTGGGGGACAAGTTCGTTCGGTTTTTTTTTCAAAGAGCATCATTTGCACAAAAAACAATATTTATAACGATAAATTAATCAACAATGTATTTGCCACTACTGCTTACGGCCTCTCCCACCTCTCGACCAATTTGCTGATGGTGTTCCGCCAAAATCGCCCGGTCTGGTGTCGAGGAAGCTGTTGAGCCAGTTTTTGAGGTCTACTTCGCCGTCGAAGGTAGCACCCCTCATTTGATTCGACATGGAGCGTAAAAGGTGATATTCGGTTGGCGCGAGGTCCGGAGAGTACGGTAGATGCTGAAGAACCTCTCATTCGAGTTCATGGAGTGCGGCTTTGACGACTTGTGCAACATGGGTCTGGCGTTGTCGTGGAGCTAGACGACTTGGCCTTGCCGATCAGCTCTTCTCAGTCGCATAGCCTCATTTACGCGGCGCAGTTAGGCAATGTGGAGCTCCTTGTTCCCCACTGCATTCCTTTCAAGCATATTCCAGTAAATCGTGCCTTCCCAGTCCCACCAAACGTAGATTATGGTCTTTTTCGGGTGAGGATCTTGCCTGACTCTCGGCATCTGCTTGTCTTCTGGACCCACCCACACTTTTCTTTGCTTTATATCGACTTAAAGACACCATTCCTCATTCTACATGACCATTCGGTACGAAAATCGCTGTTTATGACCGCGCGTTGTTCGATGGCGCGCGAGCTGCTGAGCAGCGTTCGAAGAATATTCCATTTCCAAGCCTGAGAAATAGGAAAAAATAAAAATATACAAACAGGCAATAACACAGTTTTGTAGAGCGGAGAAAGCACTTTCTAGTGAATACAAAACACTTTGCTAAACGTACAACCACATCATTTGAATAAAGCTCTGAAGAAACCGAACGTACGTATTCCCCAACCCAATAGTTTATGATAAGTTGAAGCATTTGGACCGGACCTAAAAATTGTTTGGTAAGGATCGCCCCCCCCCTATCATCTATTTCTTCACACCTCTTTATCGCTCTTGTTTTTTGCATTAGGTTATGCAGCAGTTTTTCGCTGACATATTATTCAATGCCGATATTTCGTAGAACAAAAGATCTCTAATACCACAAATTCGGATACAATTACCGGGATATTTCTTTAAGGCCCTGCAATTTCCAGAACTATATGTATGTATTGAATGTAGTGAGTTATTTTTAGTTAATCTAAATCGAATGTGAATTTTTTTGTGATTTCATCTGTTTTATGCTCCGTTGGCTTAGTCGACTAAGCTTCTGTACGTGGAAAATCAGTCAGCAATGGACTCTCAATAAGTTGATTCATCCTTTTTGAACAGCAAACATCGGGAAACACCAGTTCCCACAATCCTCCTGTGTCCGGAGAGTTGTCCAACATTTCTACGAACTGAGATGTTGTGAACAGATGAACTATGCATGTGCTGCAGGTATAACCTGCACAGCACCAGAAATCGCACAGAAATTCCAATTCGGTAAAGGCTAAACCTCAGCGATAGTATTACAAACACTGTTCACCTCCACTTTGCTGCGGTCTTGCATGATTAATAACATCGCTGATTGTGCAGCAAAATATCTTCATCGACAGTTTAGACTACTCGTTTCTTTATAAATTACGTTTGCCATTTTATGGCTGATTCAAAGTGTTGCTTTCCATAGAAGTTTGCAAATTTTACATGCGCATTCTTATATAATTTTGTTGTGAGTCTTGAGAAAACGGAGAGTTTTCTTTTTTTTTGCACACTTGATTTCTTTACTAAATTGTGGATCCATCAGAAAATGCAACAAAGGGACTACTTTTTTTTCGGCTTTACACTCCTCGCGTGATTCTACACCGAACTCCAATTGAATTGAGTTATATTGAGTTGATGCAAAAATGAGAGTGATAAACCGTTACAAAGCTTACCGTATTGCAGGTTATTAGTCCCAAAATATGGACAGCTTCGTGTGTCTCAGGGCGAAAACTATACCCTGCATGCGCTATTCCAGTTAATACAACTTTATGAAAATACAAGATGTAATAAAAACTGAAAGGAAACGCCAGTTTCAACCAACCATCAGTAATAATTATCTTAACGTGTGGCTCATCTCCCGGAGCACTGAGCTGAACTGCCTAGCAAAAAAGCTAATAGATTACCCGCCCACGCGGCCGGCGTGCGTCGTCCAGCTGTAGCTAAGGCCTAGTGCATACTTCGCGCGACGCGCGACAGTGCATATCAGCAATATCGACTTCGGTTGATTTGTATGACAAACACTATTTCGCGTCGTCCGTCGCGCAAAGTATGCACTAGGGCCTAAGGCATTTTAATAATAACGAGTTTATCGGTTCAGCATAACATGGGCGGCATGCACGAACGCTGCGAAGAAGGTAAGGGAGTCGCTCCGCGTACCAAGCGCGCAACGACGAGCCACGGGACTGCCCCGAAGTGCATGGCGTGTATTAGTGTATCGCAGACGTGAACACACCACCCACTGCAAACTCTACGCGCCCAGTTTCTGTCATCCCAGTCGCGTTTGCTTCCAATTATTGAGATGCATGGAATAACAAAAAGGTGCCAGGAAGCGACAGGGATAACAAAAATGCCGCTTGGCGTAGAGTTTTCTGTAGAAGGTGCATTTACGTCCGCGACACACCAATATACGCCATGCGCTTCGGAGCCGTCCCTTGGCTCGACGCTGCGCGCACAGGACGCTGGGCTGCTCCCTGACCTTCTTCGTAGCGTTCATGCATGCCGCCCCTGGAAGAACTTCCCGCTAATCACAAGGGTATCTGCAAAATCGCTCAGAACCTACTACGAACGGAACAATGGCCCCTCAAAAATTGTGGACTTAAACGGCAGGAATTTCGTTGACTAGTTTTCTCGGGCTTAGACTTTCCAGTCGTTCCTAGCCATCGCTCTGGAGCAGACCACGACCTAAAGCTTGACTGATAAAAATTGTAATGAGTTCTTCTTCCCTTTTCAGAGTGAAAATTTATCGGCGGGCATGGCTCATTTTTCCATGACAGACTTCTTCCTGGTTTTTTCTCGCCTATCTGAGCGAATCGAGATTTTGTGGTTAGCAGGGTTGATATACACACCGGCCGGATATCAAAATTTACACCTGAGTTTGAACTGCGCCTTTAACCATGGAGAAGGACATTGTCGAAGTGAAAAGCTCAAATGTTAAAAAAGTAATGCTTAAGATAATCTCTGGGGCAGCCTTAGGGGTATACGAGAGACGCGCACCGTCAGTCGCGTGCGGTCGCATCGCTTGCTTAACTGTGCTAGGTGGTACAGCTGGTTTCGGAGGTGCGCATTCCTGTAGGTGTTACATTTTTCTATTACATTCTCTGATAATGTGGAGTTAGAAGGTTGAACTTCTACTCGTACTTCTTTTCAAAAATTAGTGCATTATGATTTTTTTATGTTTTGTGAATTTTCGTACTTCTATGCAGTCGTTTTTTTGTTCTTTGCAAAGTAGGCGGCCACAATTTCTTTTTCATTATAGGGCCAAAACAAGGAATCAAACAGGTTGATGCTCAGTATCTTCAATATAATCATCAGTTGCAGACGAAAAAAGTAAAAGTCTCCATACCGCAAAAGGTGGATGATGAGAAAAAGTGATGGTCTTGCAAATAGCAGAAAAATCCCCCCCGCTTACAAGGACAAAAGGACAACCAAGAAATCGAAAATTTCTATTTTTTCCAGGAGTTGAAGGAATGCCGCCGGAATCAGCTGTACCACCTCACACATCGTTTCTCTTACTATTAGTCCAATGGGGATGCCACAGTGATTATATCAGTTACGACAAATAGGGGTGTGTTGGAAGCGTTTGGTGGCTAAGGGCAGTGGGAGACCAATACTGCGAAGCGTGTAGACTGGTAAATAGCTCCGAGTACCAACTTCGTGGACCCGCCAACTCTACAAGGCCTACAAGTCTACGTCTTTGGTACGGCAAAGGTAGATTAAAGAAGAACATCATACTCTTGATTCCGCTCATCAAAGCAAGAAACGGCCGTTTTTTCGTCGGAGCATCCTCATCACCAGTTATAGGTATTTTAGCCCACCGCTGCGCTGCTACACAGTGATAATCGCAATCGAGAGCTCACCAGAGATTCCACAGAGCTTAGATTTATTAAAATAGGCATATGTCAGTATGATTACAAGTAAAATATATCCGAATGAGACTGTCCACCCACAGGGTGCATGTCGAGCTGCTGTCACGAAGACATTTTTTCGGACGACTACTATACAGCTGACAGAGATATTATGTAACGTTGGTATGGATCCTGTAGAGACTTCGCGTTCTTTGTTGAAGGTTGGCGCAAACTCGGTGCCATATGCTATAACATATTTGAACCGAGTTCGCGCCAACTTCCAATGGGGAACGCAAAGTCTCTTCAGGATCCATGCCGATGTTACTATGCATATGATATCCCGCTGATCGATTCACAGTTTCGAAAACTGCCTTTGCTATGGCCACTAGACACGCACGCCCCCGGGGTGGGAGGACAGTATCATCCAGAAAGTCTTCATACAATGACTGCTGAGAAACATAAGAGAACGCTCACAAAGGACCAATTAATCCAGTTAGGGTTTAAAGGCTACCATTTTCAATTGCAAGGTAATCATCCCTTATTACTAGCGTGGTCTCAACTTCGTTGAAATTTTTCTTCCAGTGGCCGGTTCAAGATAGAGGGGCTTACAATCTACTTCAAACAAGCCATTCTCTCATAAACTGGGGGGGTGAATAACAGGTGGGCGAGGCCTGTTTTGACACTTTTTAAGTCGGGGGACCACTTTCCACCTTAGGGAGTAAACGCCGCGCGCGGCGAAACGCATGATTTTTGTGAGGGTATTGGGTAGTAAATTTCACTCCCTTAGGGAATACTTGGGGAGTGACACTGGTCACGTGCCACATCACCTGTGATAACGTGTTCTTTCACTCCCCAACGTGACGTATAACTTTACTCCCCAAAGTTTCCCTAAGGTAGTAGGATGACGCGTCATCATCATTTTCAAATCATTTTCATCGATCGCTCAACCTTCGATAGGGTTTAATCTGTTCTTTTCCTCTGCCACCTTTCTTCTTTTCATGTGATTACTCTGACTTTTATTCCTAACTTACACTCATTCATGGCTCCCATTCCGGGGAAAAGTTCTGTATTATTATCATCGGAATGTTGTTCTTTTTAGGTACTCAGATGCATTTTATTCGGTCCTTTTATTGACAAAAACAGCCACCCAACTTGTACGATAGTGGTTTCTGAAACAGAGAATGACACATTGCTCGTAGGCTTTGATCAGAATCGCGCCTGTAGCATCATCTTTCAAAAAATTCCCTCAAATCACTATTTTTCATTCGAAAACTTTTTAAGTAAAAAACACACAAAATCCTGGTGAGAAGAGCTACTCAGAAGAGAGAAGAGTTCATAATTATTCCTAGGAATCCGTTAAAACGAGACAAAGCTTTTGGGTGGAATTTTTAGTGTTCCGTACTGTGTACAAGTACTGAGCTCTATGTGCAGTGTACAACGATCTGGAATTCACATTCCGAATTTTTTTGGTTTAAATACATAGAAGTCTCGGTGAGTAGCCTTGATAGCGTTAGTGACAAGAAAAGGCTGATTCTCGAGAAAGTTATTGAAACTGGACTATAAATACACGAAAACGCTTCCCTGCGCGTCATCTAACCATAATCTATGTACGAACGGTAGTGTAAATAAAACTCCCCCTTCTTTCTTTGTCGTTTATTGTAACTCTTCCTCGTTTCCTGGAAATCTTCTTTGAATACCGCTTTGTTAAATTTCGTTATATTTTAGGATTTAAAATTACAAATGCATCATGGCTTTGGATAGACATCCAGAGCTCGTTGCTACCCTAGCTAGCAGCGCGTTCCCATATGTGCTGGAAGCCGCCTTGTCTTCGAAGTGAACGCATACTCGGCACGCATTAAATGCGGCGATTTTGTGAGTAACTCATTCTAGCTTACCGAGTAGTTTGAAGAAAAATCCTTTTTTTTCTCTGAAAAATTCACGAGCCCCCCTCCCTAATTTTCATTTTTAAGTATGTTCCACAATTTTTATGACCTCCTATTGCGCCGACTCGCAAGTCTGCGCAACCCTGGCTCAAAAACAATGGTTTTGACTTCATTTGGGTGCTTGCGACGCGTGAGCGTTCTAGTATTTAGAAGCGTTCTGGTATGACCCGTTGACCTTGCTATCTCCACCAAATTTGCGAGCGTGTGTGCTGAGCTTAGAGACCTACATTATTTTTTTCAACACTTAGTCTCCTACCAAAGCTTCTTCAAAAGTTCTAGAGAGGAGGGTCTGAATTTCTCGCACCCTCAATCGATCTATAACGAAAAACCTGCAATACGGGTTTTGTGTCTCAAACCGTCTCGGTTCTTAGGTGAACGGCCTCATATAAGAATGTTCTGAATGCCGGTGACCTTTAATGTTTGTTCTATATACAGCGCATTTTTTTAATTGTTAGTGGTTCAAAAATTTTGCGAAATTTTCATCTAGGAAAGCGTAATTTTAAAGTTCTTGGATAGGACTGTGAGAGCTGTTAGTTTCATTTTGTGGAAGCTGTGTGCGTTGAACATCTTTTAAGTGTTTATTTGAGCGTTTCTCATGATTGCTACTCCACGTCGATGTCCAGATTCATTTTGTTCCTGACGTTATGACCTTTGACCAGTGCCATTAACTTCTGTAATTTTTCGTTGCAGTTGATTCCAGTGTTTGCTATTATATATAAATGGGGTTATTTCACTAAAACCGGTTTTTGTATTGATGAAGCAACATATAAAGTTGAATATGAAGTGTTTTGTCCGTCTTCGCGCCTTGCTTGCGATTCAAGCAAGGTGGTTTAGCAGTCATAGAAGATCAGCGGAAAAAGTTATTAGAAAGTGGTTCGCGTGACCGACAACAGCATTGCAGTGGTCGCATTTGCACTGATTTTACTCCCCAGTACCCCCACAATAGGAACCCTCCCATTCCCCAAGTACTATTCAAAATCAACCCATGCCCTCACAACAGGCACCTTAGGAGGGTACGACTCCGCCCATTTTGGGGGATGGATAGCAGCTGTCGGTGCTATCCAAAGATGTTTGGGAGCCTATTCACCCCCCGAGTTTATGAGAGTTACGATTATTTGAAGTAGCAATGGGTTCTCTTTATTCCTGATGTAAAAGAAACTAGGAAAACCAGGAAGTTTTGAAATCTGCCTTCAAACGTGCTTCATTGAGTTGGAGCTGACTGTGAAAGTGCGGAAAGTTGACCATGCTCCCTATTCCTCCCGCTGAAAGAAAACGGAACGGAGTGGAAGCAAAGCTGTTCTTCCACTTACTTCCGCGTGGTCTCAAAAACCGTGACCAATTTTCGTAAGGTGAATCAGACATCCTACACTCGTTTCGCGAACGCTCAACAGTTGGCACCAATGATCAGTGAGTGCAACAACGGCGAGAATGTTTTTGTTGCGTAGATTGTTTTATAACATTCCCTTAAGTCTGAGCGCTCATTAAATTGTCAAAGTTAACTTTTCTCTCTGTGTTCTTTCCTTCTGGTCTAGAAGTGCAGGTGAGCGTGAATACAGTCGCAACTTTACGTACTTCTTACTCTCTCGCACACTCGCCTCCTTAATCTTCTCTCGCTCCACGAAGTTCTTCTGAGAACGCAACTAAGCCCAATACAAACCAGTTCTGAGACTGTAAAGGATAGACGAGGCGTCATTTCGGCTCAAGTGGAAGTCCTACTTTAGACCACACTAATCGTTTCTACAAATCGATCACGTTTCCTTCTTGAAGCTTTCTGGGTTTACATTCCTTTTATTCTAAATTGTTTGAGTGCATAGGGCCGAAAATAAATGAACTAAGTTTCATATAGAAAATCATTTCAATTTTATCGTGAGGCGAGGAGTTTTGTTCCGAATAAACCATAGGGTGACACCAACTTTTTGGAATTTCTTACGACGATCCTGTAGGCACTGTCCACGATGAAAATCGTTTTCGAGTTCTCACCAGAAAACGAAGGGTATAGAGTCTGATGGTTCCATCAATGAAGAAAGCATCATGGAAAACGCTGCGAAACATCCAAAATCAGCTCTTCATCTTGAAAGCCATATTTAAGGACAGGGTCTCTCTACACACCGAGGGAGGAGTTGTCCCGCTTTTTGCGGCTCTAGTTCCACTCGGGACCACTTCGCTTGCATTGAGTAGCGTGACGTTTCGAACTGCAAAGAGGGGACAACTCCTCCCTCGGTATGTAGAAAGCCCCTGTCCCCATATTTCAACGGTGAATGAGTTTCGCGGGCATGGGTCTGAAGTAGACAGCGTGTGCAGATGCGCTCCAATGCTAATGAAGACGCGGACAAAACACTTTCTCGGAAAACTCGGCCGCGAGCGGAAAGGGCTAGCGCGAGCGGATTTCGGAGCCGATTAAAGCTCTTTTGGGCTTGTTCTTGTTCGTTCTTTCACCCCTAGTGCTAAAATGAGACCCCGGCCACGAAAAATTGAAGACGAAATTTATCGTGAACACTGCCTTTTAACCCTGGATCACGCACTTTTCTACTCCCAGCTCAGCAGTTCTCAGCAAAATTGAATGGATAAATATGTACTGTGCTTCTCTGGGCTTAATTCCGGTCCGCAACTGCGTCTCGATACGCCTTGCGGCCTCGCGCTTTCGAGTCGGAAGAGTTTCCAGAGCCGCAGCGTCGATCTGTCGACTATAGGTAGATTTTCGGAACCGGAAACTAAACAAAGTAGGGGAAAACTGTATAAAAAAGCCACATCGAGACGGCTCAGGCGCTGGAAACTCGACTGTCTTGAGCGCGTGCGGCCGCAAAGCGTGTCGAGACGCAATTGTGAACCGGAATTCGGCCCAGAGAAGCACAGTATAGAGCTGGGATCAGATGCGAAAGTCAGCAGATAACACTTGTATAACTATAACTCTTCAATACCTGTACAACTGATTTATTGGTATGAGTGCAGTTCTTTTGCAGAAAAGTCGATTTCCAAAAGCACAAGTACTTATTCTCCTACCCAGTGCTGAAGATTAAGCGGCCCAAATTGCTTCCAAGGTTTTTTTGAAAAAAAACTGGGTCATTAGGTGTCGTGTTGTAGGTCGATTAGAAGATTTTTTCTCGCCTCACAAGACAAAGTGATTGACTTTTCATACTGAACACCATTCATTGACTTTCGGGTCAATAGAGCGGGGACCTTTTCGGGCCGTCTAAATTTGTCGTTGGATTCTGTAGGGGTATGGTATATTTTGTCAGTGCTATGAGCGACAGGAATGTTTAGGCCAAATCGCAGCGGAACTAGCATTTCAGCAAGGCCTTTTGTCGTCGTTGTAACAGTTGCCCCGTGTCTGTCGCAGCGACTTGTCTCGGAGTGTTGACATAAGGGCTATGCATAGTCCGGCTGCAAAAGTTGCGCCGCAATGATGGAGACTAAAGGGCAGCTACAAAGCTGCGTGGCTACCAACTGTTCTTCAAGTTGCGGCGCGACTTTCGCCCCTTGACTGTGCAGAGGCTCCAGAGCCCGCAGAGTTTCAGAGGCTTGAGAGGTCTGCAGAGTTTAAGTCGCGGCGAGGCTCCCAGCAACGAACAGCGCTGGATGATGCAATATCGATTGCATTCGGCGACAAGGGGCCACCGCAAAGTGTTTTGAAACTGCGATGGCCCTGGTCCACTGCCAACGAACAGCAACCGACGCGGCGACGATAATGTTCGGTAACATTTTTGTCTCCGCGTCAAGGCTGACGCTCGGCGACCACTCACCGTTCGGTGCAAGTTCGCAGACTACTTCA
This sequence comes from Aplectana chamaeleonis, assembly GCA_029168955.1. Taxonomy (NCBI): domain Eukaryota; kingdom Metazoa; phylum Nematoda; class Chromadorea; order Rhabditida; family Cosmocercidae; genus Aplectana; species Aplectana chamaeleonis. Next base: position 10,291 of record JAPDOI010001187.1, on the reverse strand, counting down.
TACTACAAATTGGCGAGAGCCTGTCGCTGCGACTGCCACTATCGCAGTTCAGCGCACTGCGTAAGCACCAGATCTAATTCCTAGTGCATACTTCCGGCGACAAGCTACGCAACATAGTGGTTGTGGTCGATATCGACGGAAAATAGTATGACCTATATGCACTGCCGCGGTTTCGTGTCGTGGAAAGTATGCACTAGGCCTGAATTATAGTGCATACTTCCGGCGACGAGCGACGCGACATAGTGGTTGTGATGGATATCGACGGAAAATCAACATGGCCTATATGCACAGTCGTGGTTTCGCGTCGCGGTAAGTAGGCACTTTGCTTAGGGTATATGGTATACTTTGTCGCTGTCATGAGCGACAGTCATGACATTTAACACCAATCGTGGCAACGGAGCAACGGCACTGGCCGTCGTAGGAAAAGTTGTCACGTGCCCGTCGCAGCGACGTGTCGGGGAGGGCTGACATGCAAATAAGCCGATGCCTGTCGTTGCCACTGTCGCTGTCGCTGTGCAGCGCACTGCGACAGCGACAGATTTAAAGGGAGGAAGCTCCGCGACAGGCGGTCGCTGCGATCGCGTTTCGCAAAAGTATGCCATTGGCCTAAAGGGCGGGAGTTTTGCGAAAGTGTCGTAGAAATAGTATACCATACCCCTTAAACATTTTAGGTCAACGTTCTTACCAAAAATCGGTCGAGCAAACTCACCCAGTTCGATATTATGTAGCTGAAACTTGAGAGACAGCGGGGCCAGTGTTGCTCACCCATGCTTCTAACTCTATTTTCTCGGAAACTCAGAAAACAAGTATTCTTCTAAATTCAGCTGGAATGATCCTCTTATCAAAAACAACTTACAATACTGGTGGGTTAACATGAACGACTATATATCTTTGTTGCTCTTTCATACACACTCTTTCAAAACGAAAATTAAGCTCTGAAACAAGCTGAATTTAGTGGCCGCGCAAGTCTGTTGTCCATTGAGTAGATTAGCCGTGGAATGCGCGGTCTATTAATGAAACAATATCAGAACAGACACTGAGAAAAAAGTTAGGCCGACGCAGGCGTCCCGATCCAAAAGGGAAAATCAAAGGGAAGTTTCTTATTGCGTCATTTTTAGTAATAACCTCAAACTTGCTATCCATGGCAAAAAATCGAAGGACGACGCCCTGCGCCAGCCCTTTGTCAGATACAGGGCTCAAAAATCAGCGTGATGATCCACGAATATCGTTATTTCTTTGTCTTCTCGCAGCTTTGGAAGGGTGAGTCGTCGCGGTTGAAATTCCAATTTCCGGTTCTTACTTCTGTTTTCCTCCACGGGCGTTCGCTACAATTTCATGCTGATTACTATCGACACTTTGAAATGTTCGAAACCAGTTCTACGGAGTGTGTACACCTGTGCGTGTGTGATTATTCACAGCAACAAATTCACCTTGGCGCCTGTCCCATGTTCGCGTTTCCGCATTTTCCTGTTCTGTCTCTGTGAATCATCACAGAACTACACAAGAAAAACTCTGTGAGGTCTATGTGGTCTTCGAAAATATTTTAGGTTTTTGTGAGATGAGCCGTTCACAGCTAGAAATTTGTATCTCCATGAAATGAAGGACGAACTCAATGTAAAAAGAAATTAGTCGAAGCGCGAGCTAGGGTTTCACTTTTTGTGCTGTCTATTTCGCAGAACTGTCACGACTGTCTCCCTTGTTAACCTTACATTAATCTTTTCATGTGACGGTCATGCGCCATGGTTTTTTCTATTGTCTAACGTCTGTCTTATACTGCGAAACAAATGAACGGAAGGAAATATTTGATGCGCAAGAAACTTTTGTGCACTTTTCACGTGAATATAGATGGACGGGTACTGGTTCTCATAATTTTCGTCCCACATATTCGCTCATGCTCTACTTTTCCGTGTTTTAACGAGATTCTGTGTCATGTCAAGTGGCAACGAGCACGATTAGCTTGTGCCGAATTGAAATTTTCAAGCAGCTGTTTAAAGTTCACAAATTTAGTGAGACGTTCCTCAATTTTCCTACTGTAGTGTGGGGTAAAATGTATTCAAAGTTGGTTGCGCTCCTGAACGGAATGCAGTCCGCGTCATGGCTTCACGCCCTCCCCTATTTACTGGGTATTTAAATTATTTGGCAGTTTTACGGTTCGGAATCCATGCCATCGCTTTAAATTTGCCGAAGAAATCTCATGAAACATTGGCTGAAACGATTTTTTTGCTCATTTTGGCTTTTCTACAATTTTAGAAGTAAATGGACCGTGTCAAAAGCTCACTTCCACTTTGAGAAAACAATGTTTCCCTATCGAACGCTAATCATAAGTTCTGAAATGCACGCAAGACTGTTGGGTACAGGCAGAATTCGAACCTACAACGGACGCTTTCCGGGCGATTATGTTCCCACTGATGTGCTACTCGCTTCTGTCCGGCAACTAGCTGATAAGTGCGTACTATGTAGCTGGGCTCACGGTGGTGTATGTGGGAACATTCTCGCCTCCCAAGCGTTTGGTGAAGGCTCGAATAGTGTCTGTCTCCAACAGTTTTGCCTACAGCTCAGCATCCTCGTGACAACTTGTAATAGCTTTTACTGCCCTGAAAAAACGGCGTAGCCATTTAAAAGACACGAAATACTCCTTGTCCGCAGCGAAGCACAAGGGAAATCTAGTACTTTGAGGGTCGAATCCAGTTCGTCACATTCTCTACCACTTCACCGCTAGCTTCGACATATCAACCAATGCGGTGTAACTTGTCCACGTCCAAACCAATACAGAAATACCCGATGCTCTTCAGTTCAATCAAGGTTTTTTTCGGGTTTTCTCGTCTGTTCTATGAACTAATAGCCCCAAGCCTTCGATTTATGCCATGAAATTTGAAATCGTTTTTTATTGTGTATACTGCCTATAAAAAATTTTATTATATTTGGCTGGCATGCTTATTACGACCAACGATCCCCATAGGTTTCCCGTTCGCTTTAAATTACAATTATTAGAACATGTCTACCAAGCTAAAGTCGCTACCTCTGTATATTCTGCCGGCGCTGGGCAGAGAAAAGCAACATAGGCATCAAAGCCTAATTCTAAAAAAGAGACAGAGTCTCGTAAGCTTGCGTGGACGTTACTCATGGACTTCTGTTACTTGCCATTGTGGACCTTGACTCCAACATGGACAACTTCTAGCAATTGATTCGACTTGATCATGATGTGGATACCCTATATGACACCATCCGTATGGTTGAAACACACTCCAAAAAAGTATTAACAAATATGTTTAACTTGTCATATTGGCAGATTGGACGCGAAGTTTTGCCGCTGTTCGTTTTTTTTTCTCCAAAACAGTACAGAAGTAAAACTGCACTGCCAAATTTTTCAGTCTAACTGCTAAGGGGTTACACTTAACAATGAACACGATGCTCTGGGTTTGAGAGAAAAAATTCTGAAATCCTCGAATTACTCGAAGTTTAGAGAATGTTTAAAGGCAGTGTTGAAGAAGAATCTCTTTTTTGAGTTTTCAGTGTGGAACACTTTGCTGGTAGATACTGGGGGGGATGGGGGCATGATCCAAAGAAGCAACGAAAACGGACCAGAAATCGGTCATAGGCAGCGTTCACGATGATCACCCTCGTTGACTTTCCACTGTGAAATGATAGGCGAGAAGGATCCTAGAGTCCCAGCGCCGAAAGAACGGTAGAAAGCGAGCCAGGAGTGACAAAATAACGACTGCAAACAAGCGTTTTAGTGTTGCAGTACCGCCCCGTACTCCAGTTCCGCCCCCTCGATATGTACAAATGAAGACTCAGATTATGGGAGCGATAAAGTCAAGGTAGGGATGATTAGTGAGCTGATCGCCTGTTTGCACCGATAGGCAAAAACCTTTATAGTGGTCAATTCCTCCACGTTCAAAAATCAGCGTAAACAAGGGAGAACCTCTTTTGGCTCAAAAACGCGGTTTTGGCGTCCTTTTTGAGCATGCCTTGTTATATAGGGCACCAGACTTTCCGTAAACCGTGGAGATATCGTAAGCGAAATTTATCGTGAACAATGCTTTTAAAAAAGGGCCGAGAAGTGAAGATCGCGTTAACCCCCCCCAATACGCGCTTTCCCTTAACCCGCCCCACACCGTAACTTCGACTAGCTTCTGGGGCCGCGAATGTTTCCGTTGGCGAATTGCCAAGAAACTCCGCTATGTCCAGCCTAATCGATTCGCGCATATTTTGCGCTGGCGGAAACCACCAGGGCCCGTAAGCTTGCCCACGCCCTGAACGTTAGAAACCGGTATTTGTGCTTATTCTGAGCGCTCTTCCTCACTGCTTCGTCACTATCCGATAGCTCACGACCGGAAAACCATATTTTTCTCGAACTCGAATATGATAATCATCGTGAGCACTGCCTTCTAAGTTGAGACGCGTTATGTACATATTAGTGGCCTCATAGCTCCAGGTGGTGACCAAGGCAGAGGTCTGTTTCATTTCAGTTCTATGTAATTTTTCAGAAATTCGTGCTCTTCGATTCCATCTAGAAGAACATAAATTCCAACCTGGACATCTCTAACAGCGGCGCACTCGCACTGTGGCGCGCATTGGGAAGCGCTTTCCGTAACGTGCCATTGGATGCCCTGCTGGTGGTGGTGCTTTAGTCCTTCACAGATAGAGATATCTGCATTCGCAAGGTGTTCTCAGAATATCACTTTGATATCTGCTGTTCTCTATTGAAAATCAGTGGCAATTGCTGGAGAAATGAATGTCTGAAAAGGCGATGCGTTCCTCTTGCTTAGTCTAAAAGCGCTTCTGTTTCTACCTTTTTCCGATGAGTAATTTCCAGAAAAAAAAATGCAAAGTTATGAGTGGGAAATAGCGTGTCCTTGCTTGTGGACTTTTACTGATCATTCGTACCTCTCTCACTCAGGGACGAAATGGCCAAAACTGTATCATTTCATCATTATTCCAGCAAAAAGGCGTAATTGGCATTCTTCGCCTGAAGTTTCCCTTGTGAACTCAAGCTCGAGCCGGCTGTTCTGTGCTACTTTATATGCACCTCACCCATTTTATACCTTACCCACTTCTAAACTTTTGCTGCGGTCAGCCACGTTTTTACTAGCTTTCAGGTTACTAAGTTTTTTTTTCGACAGGAAATGAACGAAAGAGAGGCCAGTACGGCTGTGGGGCTCTGCCAGAATTACCCATACAGCAACCAGTCACTCTGAGAATTTTAGCCGAGAAATAGCCTCGTAATGGCCGCTAAATAGCCGCGAAATAATGTGCGCCCCGAAATAGCCGCTGCGGAGACTTGACGGCTATTTCGCAGCTATTTCTCGTTGGAAGCCCTCAGAGAATACGCGAAATCGTGGCTCGCGTGGTCAGATCCCAAAGTGTATTTGCAGTTCTCCGAGTTTATGCTCTGTTTTACCGTCTTACGTCACTTGGCTTATTGCCAAATCTCATCTGCATATCCTGGTGGACGTTTGATTTTCTACACCCTTTCGTTACGAATGTTTTTGGTGCTCCAGTTCTCACCCTATTTCTGGCACCCTATATGAACCCCGAAAAAAATAGTTGTTCCTCTGATGTAAAAAAGAAAACTTGGCGACTTCCATGTGTAATAGTGTTTTTAGGATACCTATGGGCTGAATTGTTATTCTTCTCCCCATACCTCGCCATTCTACACTTTGCAGTGTCTCTATTGCATATCCAAAGGTCTCTGGGGGTGTAATAAAAAATCCGGTTGCACCAGAATATGGGTATCAACGAGAGCAAAGCTCTACTCTCCAAAGCAAACAACTCTCGTCATAGGGAGATTGGCAGGTAGCGCAGGTGCATAGATCTACTACATACGACCTGAAATCCATACTACGCGGCCATTTGTCTCTGTTTTATAGAGCGGATTAATTTAGACGATGACCTCGCCATGAATCTGGGATTTCGTGCCCCCAAAAGCAATAATTTCATTCTTTACTGTCAATGATGCTTTTCCTGGTTGCTGTAATCCCGCAATATTTTGATTACAACCCTATCGAACCCGACAAGAGCGGCGGGCATCATTGAGCTTGGATGAGGTTTCGAGCCCGCTCCGCTCCCTACTCGTGGAGCGTCCAGCCATGGGTAACATGGCGTAAATGAGCTACTAAGCGCGTAAAGGATGTAAGTGCATAGTACATCGAGAACTCCCCTTCTAACCTAATTATTTTTGGTGAGAGGTTCTCGACTATCTCTTACTGAATGTCTGAGCATGGTGCGGTCCCCTACCTCCTCCCGATATATGCCGCACAAGGTTCCACTTCTCCCTGATTCAAACTGCCCATGGTACCGTTCATGACTTCGGCCCTTGCAAGTTTGGGCATTGGAATGGACATACTTCTAGCATTTCGACTTTACTGATTCTTGAATGTAGGGATGGAGCTGCGGGAAGAATGGCTCATCTTCGTCACAGCTCTATAATTTTCAAAGTTTTTACTGTGTTTTTGTCATATCTTTACCACCGGTGGTGCTGTTTTCCTACTCCCTAGTCCGGGCAGGTCCTCAGCTGCTGACCCATAGAGAAGGATGGTATGTGAATAAAGACACACCGCTCTTCCTTGTTTTTTATACCTTACCCTTTATCAATTGGTTGCCATCATTTTGTTGACGAGAGCCATCTTTCCCGAAGCTCCATATCTATAATCCTGATTCTTTGCCAGGGTGGTAGTAGTAACACGATGGCCTATTTTGGAGCCCAAAACTGTTTTGTTACCTACATTTTCATTTTTCTTGTTCACACTTTGTGGAAAAACCTAATCGCTACGATTGCCCCTTGTAATCACAAGGCTTCATTTCTTTCTCGCAAACGCTAAGTGCAAGATGGCTCAGTTCTTTCTTCGTTTAGGATAGTTATCATTTTTCGTTACTGGCACTTCAGGATTTTTTCGCATTTTGATATGCTCGTTATAGGAGCCGGTTCTTTGCTATGGCGCTGAAAGACCGTAGTTCTATGAATTACTAACCTTATTAAAGTGAAATTTCAGTCTGTAACCGTGGACAACCACTGTTGCGACGAAATACAAAAAAAATCATACGGGAGCCACCGGTAATCCTGCTGCAACCACGAGGTATTGCCAAAATTGTAGTGTAGCTGCGTACTGCAATAGCGGTTGTCCGCAACTGCGGAAAGGGAGTGTCGCCTCGACAAGGACAGTAAATAAATAAATAAATAAATAAATAAATAAATAAATAAAAAATTATAACTCAAATCTTCGTTTTTGTCATTCAAATGACTTCTGTGAAAAATAATAAGCGATGTTCCATTGCTCAAGAGCTGTGGAGATCTCATGCACTAATTTCACAGCTATTCAACTCTTTTTTGTGTACGTAGAACGCCTCATCGCATACTCGAAGGAGAGAGTTACACCACAATGAGCCAACATGTAGTTAGCTGGCTCTTGTCCCCTCACTGCGGCGACGTGACCCGTCACGCGCGACTATTTGGAGGTTTTCAAAGTTGTCCTGTAAGCCCTTTTGTTGGCAGGGAGAAGAAGTAGTCCCACAAAGTTCTCTGATTGTCTCTTCTATATAGCTTTTTCATGCATTTCGCGGAAGAGCTATCTTCGCGAGGTTTTCCATCAACGCCCATATATGTAAATATTTCGTTTGTTCTTTTCTGTTTAGCAGACTCTGTTACGATGTTGTGATTGGTGTCACCAAACCTGAATAATGTAATCAGCCCTCTCTGTTCTCGGTCAAGCACGCATCTCTTACTGTTCCCACTTTGTCGGAAAATATTGTTCTGGAAATTAAAGCTTGAGAACGATCGCGATGTTTTCTTCCACTTTGTTCCAGAGCCGGTGTACTTTTGTAAAGTCTATGTGACTGCTTCCTGGTTTCACTCTTCCCCCAATATCGACAAAATAGCGACTTTGAAGAAGGGTCGTCGATCGATGGAATGTTTCTGATCAAAAGAATAGATTAAGTCACGACAAGTGCACGTCTTCGAGACACTGGTAAAAGTCGACTCATTTTTCCGAATTCTAGCTTCTCCAATTCGCTCTCGGTTTCTTTCTCGCAATTTAAATTTTTATCACTCAGCCCAAGTTGTGTGTAGCTGTTTGGAAATATTTGATTCGATAGGCATCATCCCTTAATTTTCTGACATACCACCTTTCCCGTATATTCGCGTCGCGGCTTCTTGATTAAACGACCTGCTGCATACATATCATATATTTTCAGAGTCTTTTCTCTGCGTGATCAAGGTTAGAAGCTTTTGATGTTTTTAGAGTGTTTAATGCCTTTTCATGGCATGATATATGATTACAGTGTTTAGAGCATCCAATAATAAATAAATAATTAGATGAATAAATAAATAAATACATAGGTACGACAATGAAGAAATTAGTTATAAATTCTCCTGAATAAGCGTGCATCTGATAGGCTAGATCGACCGGGACATTACTTGCTAACGTCGGCATGGACCCTGAGGAGACTTCGCGTTCACTTTCGAAGGTTGGCGCAAACTCGGTGCCATATGCTATAACGTTTGCGCCAACCCCCAGTGGGAAACGCAAAGTCTCTTCCGGATTCATGCCGATGTTATGTTTCCTTCACTCGCGTTTTACGTTGGCGCAGTGAGGTCATATACAATCATCTTTACAGACGCTAGAAAAAAACCACTCAAAGGCCTGTCTCATATATGAACTCGTTTTCTTCTTTCTAAGACCACACTGTGCCATACTATTGACTTGCAGATTGTTCTCGGGTGTTTTTGAGCTAATCTCTTTCTTTTTGCATTCGATGTTGTCCTGCACTATTCGCCCAACGTCGGCATGGATCGTGAAAGACTTCGCCCCTCACTGTTGAAGGTTGGTGCAAACTCAGCGCCATGTGCTATTACATAGGTGCACCGAGTTTGCGCCCAGCCTTCAACACTGAGTGCGAATTCTCTTCACGATCTATGCTGAAGCCAGGCTTCTTATCCACGCGCCAGGTTGCAGGGTAGGAACAGGGCAATCGACATCGTGAAGATCGCAGTGCGAGGGCAGTAGATCATCTAATCAATAGTTCCCCAGCTGTGTTTTTCGCTACTCTATCTGCCCCAGCCTGAGAGCTGGGACGGCTGGCACGATTGATTTGATGATTTACAGAGTTCTTCAAGGGCGCGAACTGCCCTGCCCTACTAACCAGTTCCGAAGATGCATTTCTTACCACTGATGTTAGTTTTTTCACTCTGAACTACCTTCCAGAGTTGATTGAGATGATCTTGCATATTCTTGAATACGTTGTGCATTTGGCAAGATTCTAGTATTTTATTGATCAAGAAAATTCTTCCGTAAGAGTCGCAACATCGATTCAGAAACGTACCGTCGCTCTCTGGGCCAAATTCCGGTCCGCATTTGCGGGCTACGGCTATTGCATCACGCGACACGTATTAATGTTGTTTAACCACTTGGTCCCAACACGATTTACCTTCTCCCCTTTGATTATCACAGGACACGGGCTCTCTACACAGAGGAGGAGGAGTTGTCCGCTTTTTGCAACTCTAATTCCACTCAGGACTTCTTGGCTTGCATCTAAATAGTAGCGTGACATTTCAAAATGCAAAAACGGTACAACTCCTCCCTCGGTGTGTAGAGAGCCCCTGTCCCGATTATCACGTGTCGCATGATGCCCAACAGCCATAGGCCGGGATCATACCTTCCGCGATCAGCGACGGCGATAGTGCGTGGCAGGCATATCGATTTTCGGTCGTTATTGATGGTAAACGCATTGCGTCCGCTTCCGGCTCGTATTGAAGTATGGTCCCGGCCATAATCCACCATTGCAGACCAGAATTTGGCTCCGAGGCGATAGTATATCAGGGCGTTCACGTAAGAATTCAAGTAAAATTGGTCGGAGGAACAGGAAAAAGTCCCAACATATGATTTTTGTCGGTAGTAGGTCGGTCCCAATCGGTAGAAGCATGGTAGAAAACCCATGGGCCTGAGATATGAATTGTCCCAAATTATCCGCTGGCCCGCTGCACCCGGCGAGAAAGAGCGCCTAGAAGCGTGAAAAATTGTCCTAAAATTCAAATATAGGTGTGACAAAATAATGGAAATGTTCTATATCAGGAATGAGAGCCAAATCTGAACTCAGATTCGTGAAATTTTGTTACTAAGTTTTACACACTTACATTTGCAAATTTAAGCGTGTGTGTTCTTGTACCCTGCATTTCGCGACCATGTTAGATATGGATTGCAGTTCACGGCAACCGGGAAAAGCGGTGGTGCGGTTGCGTATTGTCTTTAAACATACTGTAGCCAAGGCTGGGTTGACTTCAAGAATCAGCTGA
>JAPDOI010001186.1:0-211987 GCA_029168955.1 Aplectana chamaeleonis | reverse complement strand
CGTACGTACACAATTTCTCGTAAACAACGACAATTTTTCGTAGAGCTACCAACAGTTTTTTTCGTGTTCTTCCAACTGCATGTGGTCCTAAATATGGTTATTTCATTCCTGTCATTGTTAGAATTGGTTGTTTCAATGAAAAAACACTGAGGAAAAGCAGCATTGAGTTTGCCATCGAGCGACGTCCATTGCGTCGCTTTGCATTGCAAGGCGACGCGACGGTCGTCATTTCAAATGTATCGCGCCTCTTCACCGTGAACACCCAGCGAACACGCGACGCGACGTTGCGTGATCAATACGTAAGGCCTATTTTAGAGTTCCATCGCAGCGCGGCGCGATGAGATGTTTTCTGTGTGCATCGATCGATAACGCGCCGCTCGTCGATTCGCATATGAGGTACAGGCCATAAAACGGCCAATGTCTCACCGTCGACTGCGTACCACGCGCTGCGCGACCGCACGCGCGTTGGAAGCAGACGGGTTTTGACCGCCGCGCGACGAGTTTTGACCGCCGCGCGACGTTTCACGGCCGCCGCGGCGGCCGAAACCTCGTCGCGCGGCGGCCAAAACTCGTCTGCTTCCGACGCACGTGCGGTCGCGCAGCGCGTGGTACGCAGTCGACGGTGAGACATTGGCCGTTTTATGGCCTGTATGAAATTGCGCCGCGCCGCGGTGGAACTCTAAAAACCCCCTAAGCTGATTATAACGTCGCGTCGCGATTGAACTCTGAACGCGGCCTAACGAAACGCCCGCTCGTGACGCGATTGCGCTATATAAATAGCGCATTAGAGTCGCTGTGGGTGGCATCAGACAGCTGGCTTCTCACAAAGAGCTCGAAACAAATTCTTCGTAATAATTGACTTCAAGCCACCTATGGCATTAAATTGCATGTTACGACAAAGACAAAAAAGTCTCAATAGCTTTATACAGGTTTTCAATCAAAATACACGAGTTTGAAATGAAAACGAAAGAAAACAATGACCTACAAATAATACAGGCAAATGAATGTTACCAAGTGCGTCGTTCTGAAAGACATTCTGAGCAGCAGAGAAAGTTAAACAACGTATAACTCGATGCCCGTCACAATAAAAATCGGTATTGTTTTATGTTAGGAAGCCGTTGTAGACTTTCCAATAGGATTCCAAAGAATGGGTCAGAAAGGAGCTGGCCAGAGTGAGGCTTGCTTATCTGGCCATGGTTGGCACCGGTTGTGGTGCTAAAGACTAGTGAATTGAGCCGATCCCCAGTTCGGACTCTGCGGCCAAAATCTTCTACATCTGATGAGACTATGGGGTTCCGAAACTGCGGTCTCCTTCCCGCAGATGCGTTACATTTGATAAAGCGAAGTGAGGTGGCAAGTGATTTTTAACGAGGTAAAGAGCATAGAGGAGACTGAGACCATCTGCTGAATGGGTTCTGATTCGTTCATACATAGAGCGATCGCATCGAACACAGAATACCGTGGCCCCGCCTCATCATTGAGTAGCCATTTGTTACCGTGACAGAGGAGTAACTGGAGGGTGAACATGCGATGAGTTCGTTATTACAAGTTTGGAGGACCTTTGAGTTGGAGCTCTGAATCTGACGTGGGCACCGGCTTCAGTGTGGTCTTCTTCTGGCGAGGAGCTAGTAGAATCGCCTCGATGTTATGAGCAGGATACTCAGCCACCAAAGTGCAAATGAGAGCAAACACGTATGAGATCAGCAGTTGGAAGAAACAGTGCACATATATCGGCAGTTGGGAGTCGTACCAGATTGGGAACGGCACCAGCAAATACGTGAGCACAACCGGTATCATATGGATGAGATACACCTGCAAAAAGATTTATTATTAGCACGTATCTTTTCCAGAACTGATGAGTCAACTGCACAATTCCGGGGTTGAAGCCGGGTGAACAGACCAAGAGAATAACGATCAGCCATGTGGCATAATTTTTTTCATTACTGCCTATCCAACAAATATGTACTTCAGCATACTGTGCAGCTATTTATGGCACAATGCGTCTAAGTTTGGTTTTCGCTCCTAACAACTTTTTTGGTCATCTTTGTTCGGGCATTGACAGGAATATATGTATGAAAGGAAAATTAGAAAACAGTTATTCTGTGATGTACATGAATATTTTGAGCTGCTAATCATAAATTTTAGAACCGGTTTCGTTAGAACATCACTGGGTACATTTCGGTCAGTCTTGATCACCTTGATGAAGCAGTGGTGATTAAGCATGTGAACGATATAAAACTGTGAAAAACGATGTCGAGATTGGGCCGCATGTATATGTATGGTCTCTTCCTGGAATTTAGTTCAGGGAATTGACCAGCTGCGACGGTAGATCGCCGCGCGCAAACGAAACTCTACAGGTAGGTGGTGTTTTACAGTCTTCCCTGCCAGCCACGGACGCCCACCACGCCGGCGACGAGGATGATCATAAGGTTTTTTGGATAAAAAAACCACCCCATCATTGATATGAAATTTTAAAGTTGTACCGACACGAGCTTCGATTACGGAGAGAAAAGAAGGATGTTCTGATGCCTTCCTATGAATGCGAAAAAGTTTTCGTCCAGATGCTGTACTTTGTGCGCTACTTCGGGTACTATCGACACCTCAACGTAGGGAAGCGAGAAAAAAAGCAGAACGGATTCATCTGCGTGGACTACACTTTAGCTAACGGTATTTTTGTCACGAATGGCTTTGCGATAACCTCTAATTGAAGTCTATCTTCGCCACAAATCTAGCAGTTATCTGTCCCCTTCACAACCTTGCCATTAGTCCCAGACAGATGAAACTGACCAGGTAACTTATTTTTTCGCTCATTTTTTCAAGTTTGAGGAAGCTGACAGTTGTTAACAAACGGGTCAACTTGAATGTAAAGAAACTCACAGAAAAACATAGATTAGAGAGAGGTAGAAGGACATAGGCACTGAGTATTCGATTGATAAAGCCACCAATACCCGTATGGCACGCGTATATCATCCAAGCCATGCTCAGCGCGAACACATCTCTGGAAATTCACTGATTACTGAGAAAGAAAATATTCCGCACTCGATGCATTCATGACAAGGTCACACCACAAGAAAAAATGAAAAGTGCCGGACCTGTGAACGGAGCCATAAATGAGATGATAGATGGGCCAGTTCCAGCCTTGAAGGGATGGATAGAGACCGAATAGACCCCAGAATCCACAGAGGAAACCAACTAACCAGCCAGTCACTGAAATCGGCAGATTTACAGCCAATATAATGATAACTTCGTTCTGTGGCAGTCGACCAAACCCACCTACAAATCGGGTACTCCTTGATGGTTTGACAGCTTGGCGTTGATAATTGGCCAAGTAGTAACCGAGGACGAGACCGATGATATATGGCCCAATACGGTATTGCGGCTTGATGTACAACTCAATGTGATGCTAAAAATGCTCTATTGATTGGTGCTTTGAACTCTGTTGAAGAAAAGTGTATACCTGAATAAAGTTTGGATTGAACATTTCCGGTTGCTTCCAAAGGAACTGCGTCGGTGGGAAATTTCTGTCGATCATCTTCACTGTGTTCAGTCCTGCCGATGCAGCTATTGTCAGAAGGCTTAACGCCTAGAAAGAGTACACCTTTGAGAACTTCTCCTATTGACTATCAAGAAATGTTGTGTGTAATCCCTTCACAGATCTCGTGCACTCTTGACGCATACTTACAATACCCGCACTAAGTTTTGTAAAAACGGGGAGCATTTGCCAAATTGGCAAAACAACGTCCGATGCTTGGAACGTTTTTGAACGAAGACTTTTTCGGATACTGAAAACGCTATCATATTCACATCTCTTTCGTATACCTAATAATGTGCTTTGTGAACCTAAGCTCACAAAAATCGCTTTGTTTTTTTAATGAAAATGTTTTTGCGGTCGTTTTTCAAAAACGTCGCTCGCGGCGAAATGCGGCTAAACTTTGAATAGTAATTATACGAGTAATAGAAGAGAAATCTCTATGTTTTCTTCATAAATTAGATGCAGATGAGACAAACAAACTCAAGAGTTGCGCAAGTGGAATTTTGCGAATCCCTCATTAAACAAACTAGGGAACTTCCTGAAAAGCCTGACTTTTGTTGCGCAAACCCCTAAGCGTTAAATGAAGGAGTTCGAAAATTCAACCTGCTTAGGTCTCGAGATTGTCCCACCTTGATCTAATTAACGAAGGAAACATAGAGGTTGCTCATCTACTACTTGTACAATTACAAATCAAGGCTTCGCCGCACCTTGCCGCACGCGTCGTTCTTGAAAAACGATCCCAAAAACAATTTCATCCAGAAACAAAGCGATTTTAAAAATTTTCAGGCCACAAACCACATCATTAGGTAGAAACCTGAGCTGTGAATATGATAGCGTTTTGAAAATCCAATAAAGTCTTCGTTCAGAAAAGTTACAAGCATCGGACGCGTTTTTGCCAAGTTTGGCAAATGCTCCCCGTTTTTACAAAACTTGGGTATTGTATGAGCTCTGTATCGCAATATAAAAAAAGAAACTAACCATCCCAATTTTGGGATTTTGTCTTAGAGTGAGCAGATATATTGGTGAGAAGAGAAAATAGATGAATTCTGTGCCGATGTACCTGGAAAATATCCGACTGAATTCTTCGATCCTGAAACACTGAATGAACATACCAAAAGGCAGACTTACCACGTCCAGGGCATGCATCTGTTGTTGAAAAGACTGTTGATGAAGAAAACGTTTTCAAACCAGTGTTTTGGGCATTGAATGGCAGGATCAGTCGGAGGCCACATTGGATGGAAGTGAGTGATCTAAATTAGATAACTGAGTCAAGCAGGTCAACGACGGATCTGACTAGGACCAACTAACAGAAATTCGCAATGTCACCGCCATGAGCGTGTACAAATAGGCCGGCCACAATCGCACAACTCGATGTCTGTAGAAGCGCAGCCAGTAGCCATATGAGGTCCATGTCGGCTCTTCCTCTGAAAAGTATTCCGTCTAAGCTGAAGATGAATCCCGAATAGGATCAGAGTTACCTGTGGTGTTTTTGAGCCATTTTCGGAACCACGTATACGACAGTACCGTTCCTCCCAGAACCAGGAATGTGTCAACGCCAAGGGTAAAATTTGTGATCCATTGGTTCCCAAAATTGCTCACCATAGAATCCTTGAATTCGTCTACATTCTCCAGGTAAGCCTAGAAGGCGAAGGATAATTAGGTAAGAAGGATGAAAAGGAACATATCAGATAGACTTCCTTCAACTTCGCCAAAGAAGTAGTGACCAAAATACTTTTTGATAACACCAGGATTTCATTCGCAGACGTTTGATAACATTTGGCTTCAGTGGTGATAACAACGCATATAACGTTCAATACACTTTCAGCTTGACTATTGAGAGAATAGAAGGACAATACGGGACAGGGGCTCTCTACACACCAAAAGACAAGTCGTCCCGCCTTTTGCGGGTCTATTTCCACTCGGGACCACTTCGCTGGCGTTGAGTGGCGTGACGTTTTAAACTGCAAAAAAACGGGACAATTCCTCCCTCGGTGTGTAGACAGCCCCTGTCCCGGACAATACGCCCACGTGCTCCTCCCAAGACACGTCACTCTAATGTTCTTTGATTAATCACGTTCTTATCCGTTGCAGTATTTATGGGCTTTCTTAATTTTTGGAATACAGCAGGAACCTAAATTTACACCCGTAGATTTAGTCAGAAAGCGCGCAGGAACGCGTTTTCGCGTCTTTAGCCTACTCTTTTATTAGCTCTCTTAGAATCGATTTTTTTCTCTCAAATGTGAAAGATTATCTGGGAACTTGTTGAGACGGGCTATCCAACGATATAAAGATTGCCAAGATTGAGAAAAAAAGCTGGGAGTTAAACTTTTAGTACGTCATACAGTATGTATTCAAATACACAAATACAGTGTGCAGCTGCACAGCGCTATGTGTTCTGAATAACAATCAGGAAATCACATTCTGACTTTTTTCTTAAGAGGTGATTATTTGCTGGATATCCCTCATCACTTGAACCTCAAAAAGCTTGTCAGATCTAAGAAAAGTTGATTCTGAACAATGTCATCAAAGAGACTCCAGAGAAGCGTTCCCGTGCGCCTTCTGACAGAATCCTACGAGTGGTAGCTTACCGTTTGAGGCTGATCCAGGAAGATGGCTCTGTGATTGAATTTTGATCGCTAAGGAGATCTCGGATGATCCCGGGGCCCACAGCAAGAAAAGCGTGGCGTTGATTATGTTCTTGGTGCGGACCGTAACATAAACCACAACATTGTTGTGGAAAATTTGACCCTCATCAAAATGGAGATCCAAACGGACCGCTCATTTGGGCACGCACTCCTAAAACAGGAACACGTGCTGCTCTGATGTGACATGAGTGACGTTGGTGTGGTAATAAAGTTGCGCATTTGCAGCATATGCTCCTGCTAGAGGACGAAAAACTGCTATAATAACGAGTTCGGCCACGTCATCGTAGCTGCGGAAAAGTTTTCCAACTCGGTGGGTTTTTTTCGACTTGAAAATGATTGAATTGGACCGCACCATTACATGAGATGGAAAGTGTTGGCATCCATGGTCCCTCAGTTTTGTGATCGCCCTCACTGAGAGGATGGTCGCGTTCGGTTCAATGAGATCCATTACGCGAGCATTTGTGTTCGGCCTTGCTATTCACAGGACTTAATGGCATGCGACTTTTATGTTGAGAACGCCTAACCGCCTCAGAAAGACAAGAATTTCTTGCTTGACAGCATGAACATGTAATTAATTCATCTCGTTGCCGTGATAGGGACAGAAAGATGTTCCTTCAAGTGTCTGTATCAAATATGTTCTTAAGAATTTCGAAATAGGATAATCATATTCTGAAATGTCATAAAAATTAAAAAATTGAAATTTTGATTCAAAAATCACAATAAAATGAGAGCTGACACTGCTGCCAATAAAATGCCGGAAAATCTCAGAAGCATCACAAGTGTTAAATTTCCTGGAAATCTACGGCAATACATAATTTCTAGGGAGCATTCGAAAAACTAAATTCGGGTGTTCAAGTTTTTTTTTCGGAAGTTGAACAAGGGGTTCTGCCTTTCTGTAGTAACAAACAGGGTGCATAAAATGTTTACAGAATTTTGTGGATATCTCGGCTGCGAAAACCTGTTCTAAGTCGTTTAGTCATTCTGAGGCCGGGACTATACTTCCAGCGACGAGCGACGCGGGGCATCGCTTACCAACCATAGCGACGAAAAATCAATATGCCTGGTGTGCACAGTCGCTGCCGCGGGTTGCGGAAAGTATGACGCGGGCCTGAAAGATTTCTGCCTTCAGAACTCAAGCGAAACCTCCTTTCACAGCAGCACGAAAAGCCATTTATTGGCTAATCATTGCTAAGTTAGAGCAGTAATGGCAGCCTCTCTGAGAAAATACATATACCTCGACCAAATTCCTGCAACGCGGTATTGATATTGCTATTGTGAAGAACATTGAACCGAATCCGACTTGAAAAGTCCGTATGTCTAGCGTACTTGACAGATCCGATTAGCGGCTGTGTTTAGAATGGACTGGCGAATTTAGACCTATTACGGTGATCGTGTAATTCGTCAGCATGTTATTTCCTAGCCTCACCTCCCTAGCGTTGAAAGTAAGAGTTCATGAATTCAAACCTGCACAAATATAAACGAGTGTCCGATCAGAGTCCAGACCATTGATAGAAATCGCATTCCAAACATGCATGTTATGCATGACTGAGGATCTTTTGGCAACTGAACCATTCGTCGCAAATTTTTCTTCGCAGAAAATGCCAATAGAATTCGAGCCGACATCGACCTAAACAGAGTACTTTGATCACGAAATGCCCCTTTTCAAAGCTGTTAATGAGACCAACTTGACGTTTTCTCCTCTCATGTTATGGAAGATGGTGGCCATTATTACGAGCATTATGAGCAACAGATTGAATGCGAGATCGGCCACCGGCACGAATTGCTCAAACCTGAAATTCCAAACAACCTCAGTTTTTCGTAAATTGGCATGCGGGATGCAGAACACATCGGAAGGAGTTTTCCAATTTGAGAAGCAGGTTTACTCGCAACAATCAATTTATTTAAAGGCAGTGTTCACGATAAAAATCGTTTTTCTGTTTTCCCGACTATCTTGAAAACGGCCCCATGCTGATTCCAATGATGTCTCTGAAATCGTACAAGACCTTCTGGGAACGGAGTTATGGACCCTCAAAAATTGAGCTAAGGAAACACAGTGGACGAGTTGTCCGAAGCTTGTAACTTCCGTCTTTTGCAGCCGATGTATCCGAGCTGACCTGAGTAAAGAGAGAAGTTGAGAATAAAGGGAAGAACGGGGCTAATGATTGGAAATCATCGCTCATCTCACAATCTCGAGCATTCATTTATTCGCGCAGGTGGGCGTGTGTTGCGCTTTTGGGGTTTGTCTTGCGCTTAAAGTGACAATTTCGAGCTGTTTTGGGGCTCTTCCTGGCTCGTTCTCATGCGTTCTTTTGACGTCAACGTTACAATGTGCCCCTCCACTACCCATTCCTAGTGGAAACTGAAACACATTTGTTACCGTGAACTCTGTCTTTAAAGAAAATCAAAACTGAGCCGCCCAGTAGTAACCTTATAAGGGCACAGCCCAACCTCAGGGATAATTTTTGGTGTTATAGGCTGGCCGCTGGGTATAGCAACCCTGCCAAGCGCGAAATTTCAATTCGCTCGAATAAGCGAGGCAAGCTAGGAAAACGTCGACCACGCCCAATCAAAAAAAAAAACAAATGAGGCACGCCCGCCGACAAGTTTTTGATCTCAGTAAGGGGGACCCGCGATTGACTTTATTCAAAATCCATGTTCTTCCATTTGCTTGCGGTCTGGCATTACAAAGTGGCCTGCCTGAAAGCGATGGCGAGAAGGAACAGGCTCGAGACAGCTCGGCCGCAATTTTCTCGTCATTCAATATCAAAACTTTTAAGAGGCCATAACTTCGCTCAAGGCGAGTTCTGAGCAAATCCGGAAACACCATTGTGATCAGCCCGGAATTCTCCCCAAGTCAAGCAGATTGAAAGAAAAACGATTTCGAGGTCGGATTGTAGCTTCAAAGGCAGGGTTGGCGATCAAAACGGTTGTTGTATTATACTTATGACAAATTAGATCTGACCATCACAGAATGGAAAACAAGTGAAAAGTCGAAAAGGAAACGAGCAGAAGCAAGTTAGAACGGCTCATTACTGAGTGTCCGCCCGCCCCCATTACGAGATTTTCGTAAGTGCTTGTTATCTCGCGTTTTATTTTGCTCCAAAAATGGCTGTCAGCTTCTTTAAAGAATTACTAACCACTGTGATAGCGAAATAATAAACAAAAAAAAAGCATTAATGAAAATCTCGTTAATTAGGGGGCGGGCCGACACCCGACAATTAGCCTCTCTAAATTGTTCCTGCCCGTTTTTCTCCAACTTTTCACTTATTTTCGTTTTTGTGATGGTCAGATCTACATTCGCGTGAGGATAAAACAGCAACCGTTTTATCGCGAACCAATGTGATTCTGCTGAAACCCTATATTACTTTTTCATGTTTTGGTGGAGGTGTGTATACAAGTCTGTTGGTACCTGCTCGTTGGTGCCCCTGCTTCTACTGAACCCAGCAGACGTTTGAGTGTACACCAGGGCTGTGCGTAACTGGATTTTGTAATTTCGTAAATTGTAAATCGTAATTTATCAAATTTCTCGTAATTCGTAAATCGTAATTCGTAATTCGTAACTGATAATGATTAACAAGCCCACACATAGACCAAACCTGATTCGATTAGGGAAACACTTCAACACTTCAGTAATGAGGTGTTTTCATATCGAAGGTACGTTGTTCTGAACAGTACTTGAAGAAATTTTCAGGGTAGATATGTATGTACCTGGGATAAAATCGACTTAAATAAACAAAAGTTAAATTTCAGGCTTGATCAAGTACCAAACCTAGCCCGTTTTTTTTATAGAATTGTGAGCTTTGGGTCCCTCTAGGAAAAGTAAGAAGGGAAGTACGACGAAAAACTGCTCAGAAGTGGGTGAAAATCTCGTGGAACAGCCAGCCCATTGAGTCACCCCGCCCACGTCATATAACAGTCGTCCCAAGTTCGTTTCACTAGAGGAACTGGCACCGAATTTTTGAATATTCTTTGTGCCGAAATAGGCTAGTAACCAGACACGGGCATTTAACCATATTATTCTTCAAGAGTTTTTTATCCACGAAACAGAATAGAAAGAAGTCACTCACCTAAGAATTTCAAATCGCAAAACCATTTGCGGCGTTTGGTTTGACGTTTTGTCCGCAGTGCACAAAACACCAGCAGGAGTAAATGACTATTTAATAGGTCTTTAAGCAGTTTTTTCTTCGGTGTCTGAGAGTTCTGTGGGGACTTCTCCCCATTAACGTCTACTTGGTGGACTTATCCACTCAAAACCATCGCAAAATAGATTAAGGTTTTTTTTTAACGTGAACACTGCCTTCAAGAGAAAAACCCTTGTATGAGGGGGCCCCCTAAATGAAATATACATTTTCAAAACCAATTTTGATGCAGAAACAGATTCTCCCTCTTTATATGCGAAGCGTTATTCTGGGTAGAGTTGCAAGCGTTTATCCACATACTGTGCTTATCTGGGCCAAATTCCGGTCCGCAATTGCGTCTCGACACGCTTTGCGGCCGCACGCTCCCGAGTCAGAAGAGCTTCCAGTGCCACAGCCGAGGATCTGCTGACTCTAGGTGGGTTTTCGAAACTGGAAACTAACAAAAATTGGAGAAAATTGTATAAAAAAGCCACATCGAGACGTCTTTGGCGCTGAAAATCCGACTGACTCGAGCGCGTGCGGCCGCAAAGCGTGTCGAGACGCAATTGCGGACCGGAATTCGGCCTAGATAAGCTCAGTAAATACAGGGTTATTGGAGTGGGGATAACCGTTGGAGAGTGGTGAAGGTTGTGTAGGGTTCCGAAATGCAAAAATGTCAAGGTCCCTTCAAACTCGCGGGTTTCGAAAACAGACAATTACCTGACCTATTCTTTTCTTTCGCATTTAGAATTGCCAGATTCTAAAATTTTAAAATATTTCATAACTTTTTCGAAAAGGTACGCGACTTTACAGCCGTCTTTTTTTTTGTTGGAATGTTTCGAACCGAGCTTGAAAATTACTTTTCCTCTCAAAGCTTGATTGTCTTTGAAGACAGAAATCTATCAACGTTTAATTCGGGAACCTCGTGAAACTCTTCGTCTAATACTGTTTTCAGGTGAGAAAGATGATTTGACGATCCCTCAGTAGATTTGAATTCACGAAATACCAGATTTTCTACTGGTCACTTTTGAACCACTGATGGCGGATGAGTGGTGGAGGTTGTTTGAGAAATTTCCTTAAAATTCTGCAACGGAGTGTATTTTGAGTTCCAATCTATTTGCTTCATAGGCCAGCCTGTAGAGCCCAGCCCCGTACAATTATATTTCGCCATGACGGACGGGAGAGGAGCTTTCTACACACGGAAGGGGGAGTTGTCCCGTTCACGCAGTTCGCCACGTCGCACTACTCAAAGCAATCGAAGTGGTGTCGAGTGGAATTAGAGTCGCAAAAGGCGAGACAACTCCTCCCTCGGTGTGTAGAGAGGCCCTGTCTCATGATCGACCCCACTGCTGCTGGCTAAGCTCTGGGAGAAAGGCTTTACCGAAATTTGAAATTAAAAAGATAAATAAAATTTTAGGCCTGCAAAAAAGTTTCAAACTTAACCATGCTCTAGACAGCAAATTTTAAATCTCAGGGGTTTCTAGACCCCGAGTTGCATCGAACAGGAATCGGAGCCGCCTGACAGTTTGGTTTATTTTTCAATCTCTGGCCACTGTCGTTGCTGTTCGGGTGAACGGGAAGGGCCCGGTCAGCAACAGAAGCCGACTCGCAGATTGCGAGAACGAGCCAAACTGTCAGGCTGCTCGGAACCGAGAATAGCCTAAGTTGTGCAATCAAGCGCATTTTCACGGTTTGTTACGATTTCTTACGAATGTTCACGATTCTAGGCCACAATTTCGTAAATCGTAAATCGTAAAAAAATTGCCAAAAACGCCCGTAATTCGTAATTCGTAATTACGCACAGCCCTGGTGTACACAGGGAACGTTCGAGCTATATAGCGTGCACAACTATATCGCGAAAGTATCCCATACATTGCATAAAGGTGTCGCCGTGCGGCACACTAAGGCCTCTGGTCCATAACACCTTAGGATCCGTACCTAAAGAATTCATGGAGCCTTTGGCCACAAGCCACAATTTCGCCACCCTGAACTGTCGATCGCTGTCGAGTGATATCCAAAAAACTGCGCTATCCAGACTTCTGAGCTATTTCCATGCAACGTTTGCTGCTTTGCAGGAAACTCGCCTCAAGGATAGACCAGTCATCAACGTCGGAGAGTACGTCATCTACTATGGTGACGCTGATGATAGGAGAGTGGGAGGCTGTGCGATAGCTGTAAGGAAGGAATACAATGGTATGATTGGGGGATTTGGATCAACGTCATGTAGGAATGCATTTGAGCAACTGCGGGATCACAGAGGATCTGTGGATAGTGAGGGCTCATGCGCCCACCGAAACCGCCGAAGACAATTCGAAGGATGCGTTTTATGAGGAACTCAATACGTTGCTGGCCAGGATACCTTCTCAACATGCTGTTGTCGTGGGGATTGACGCAAATGCGAAGATGGGACTTGATCAGGAATCCGAAGTACTCGGTAAATGGTTCTACCCAGTGGAGCAAACATCGGACAATGGCTACAGCCTTGTCGACTTTTGTGAACGCAGTGGTCTGATTATTGCATCGACATTCAAGAGGAATCATCGCCGCCATCAGATTACGTGGCAGGGACCAACCGAACTATCTTTGGAAGAGCAGCGGAAGCGGAATATGACAACTTTGAAACAACAGCTCGACTATGTTCTGACGAGGAATATTCCAGTATCGGACATTCGAAGATCTAGAGCTGTGTGGGATGTCGCATTCGATTCGGATCACCGTCCTGTTCTGTTGAACTTCACTGCGAGGATTCACAAGAGGAAGCGAGGGGCTCAGCCTCTCCAGAGGATTGACATGACAAGCCTCAGAGATGAAGAGTGCACAAGGAATTTTCGACAACGCGTTTTTATTCACATCGGAGAACGGACTAAGAAGAAACTTTGCGACGCGGATTCGTTTGTCAAGTGCATCCAGGACGCTTCGAAAGAGGCACTCCCGGTTGTACAGCCTAAGAAGAAGTTCGCCTACGTCTCAGAAGAAACAACATCTACCTACAACAGGGTATGTGCTCTCCGAACTGCAGGAAACCACGTGGAGGAGAAGCGTCTGAGGAGGAAGTTGCGTCGGCAGCTTCAAAGTGACCGCGAACGAGAGTGGACGTGTAGAGCTAAGGAGTTCGAGAAGGCTTGGGAGGAGACGAATCCGAGGAAAGCCTACACGTTGCTGCGACAGTATAGCGGGAAGATAAAGAGATGTTCTCCTGTCTTGAACACTACCAGTGGAGTTGCAGTTGGTGATGCGACGCTGCCAATATGGAAGGATTACTTCAGTTCACTACTGAATCGTCCAGCGCCATCAGTACCTGAGCTCCCACATGTTCAGAGAGCACATTACGATGTCAGTGAGGAACCGCCGACTGAGTCTGAAGTTTTGGATTGTGTCCGGAAAATGAAGAATGGAAAGGCAGGTGGAGATGACAACATCACTGCTGAAATGCTGAAGGCTCTTCCTCCGTCTGGGATTCGTGAAATGACCAACACCATCCGTGCCATATGGATGAGCGAAAGGATACCCGATTCGTGGAGACATCCGATTATTGTACCTCTTCACAAGAAGCTATCCGTCATGGATCCTGAGAACTACAGAGGAATCTCTATACTTCGTGTCATGTACAAGGTTTAAGAACGTATCATTCTCGAGCGACTTATCAAATACCGTGAAAGAACGACCAGAGATGAGCAAGCTGGTTTTCGACCGTGAAGATCGATCATGGACCAAGTGTTCGCCGTGAGAAGAGTAATCGAATCGTGGCAGCGGTATTCTAAGCCATTACAGCTTGCTTTTTTGGACTTTGAAGCCGCGTTCGACTCTCCTCATCGTGATCGATTGCTCAATGCTCTGCGAGCAGATAGAGTCCCGGAAAAGTATGTTCGGTTAATCGAGGACATGAACAAAGGAACAACAGCAGCAGTTCGTACAGCTGTCAGATTTACGTCAGCTTTCGAGGTGAAAACAGGAGTAAGGCAAGGAGCATTTGCAGGACCTTTTCTTTCCAACTTCGCCGTTGATGACATCATGCGTAGAGTTGCAGAACAGTTTCCTGCGGATGTGATACCAACACCATCAGGACGCTCCCTTGTCGACCTGGAGTACGCCGACGACATTGTGTTATTCGCTGAAAACAATGCAAAACTTCAAAGGATTGTGAATCTCGTTTCGAAGTATCCCGCAGCCAATGGACTTCGTCTTCGTCCGACAAATGCAAGCAGATGTGGGTCTCTCAGAGGCCTTCAACGGGAGTTTGTGTAAACGGACAACGTATCGAACTGGTGGACGATTTCTGTTATTTGGGCTGGTTGCTGAAGAACGATGGTAGTTATGCAGCGGATATTCGACAACGATGTGCGAAAGCTACGTCTGCATTCAATTCTCTAACCAAGTGTTTGTGGTCTACCACCATCGCAAAGGAAGTCAAGTTGCGCGTCTACCTATCCGTTATTCGCCCTATCATGATGTATGGATCGGAGACGTGGGCAGCACCGAAGACGCAGATGGAAAGGCCGGTTTGCACGGAGAGGAAGCTTTTCAGGCGTTTGCTTGGATATTTCTGGCCGCGTGTATGCCATAGCGAAGATCTTTACAAGGAAATCGATGCAGTACATCAACGCTTGACACGAGGGAGGTGCCAGCATCTCCTATCGCCATCTCTAGCAGCAATGGAAAGTCGACTTCGACTGCTCGGGCATATACTAAGAAAAACGCCGGATCGTCTCGTACAACACGCTTTAAGAATGCTTCCAAATCCTGTCTGGAAACGGACACCTGGGCGTAGGCGAAAGTTCTGGACGGATGTGGTTAAAGAAGATTTGAAGTCACTCGGCATCGAAAGACAGTTCAGGCACGATGTTTCGTTTCGCAGGAAATGGAATAGTGACAGCTGGATGGAATGTGTTCGAATTGTGGCTGAAGACCGTGAAAAATGGACACGGCTGACTACTAGGACGGCACACCTCGGTGAAGATGCGGAATGACCGCGTCAGGCGAAAGCCAACCGATTAAGTCAAGTAAGTAAGTCATGTTTTGGCATAGGTTGGCCTCCTTAGTGAACAAAAGTTTTGAAAGAGTCTCTGGAAAACTCTTATTTATAAAGAAATGATTGTTTTGACTTACAACTAGACTGCCATGGCTAAAAAAACCACATAATAGGGAGGTTGCAGACGAGAAACATACTAGTATTTCTTAAAGAAGATTGAACTGCAGCTGTGCGATAAAAGAGGCAGTTATTTCTGAAAAATTTATCTAACTTAAGAAAATTAAACACGTTTCGGGCACCGCTGATCAGCCGGGCTCCCGCCGTCAAGTAGTAGAAGTTGGTAATGATTTTGCGGTAGACTCCTAGGTAAGGCGCTGCGTTTAAGTTTGAATATAGGTTTTTTTGAATATTAGCGAAGTTTCGTGATGAATTTCGCAGCTTCTGACCACATCCGAAAAATACAATACTTAAGACACCTGAGGATGACGTCTTTACAAAATGGACGAAACTCTACTGAATAATCATGCTTCCACATATATTGTGCTTCTCTGGGCCAAACTCCGGTCCGCAATTGCGTCTCGACACGCTTTGCGGCCGCACGCGCTCGAGTCAATCGAGCTTCCAGCGCCAAAGCCGACTCGATGTGGCGTTTTTATACAGATTTCTCCAATTTTGTTTGTTTCTAATTTCCAAGACTCACCTAGAGTCAACAGATCGGCGGCTGCGACGCTGGAAACTCTCCCGACTCGAAAGCGCGCGGC
This sequence comes from Aplectana chamaeleonis, assembly GCA_029168955.1. Classification (NCBI taxonomy): domain Eukaryota; kingdom Metazoa; phylum Nematoda; class Chromadorea; order Rhabditida; family Cosmocercidae; genus Aplectana; species Aplectana chamaeleonis. The sequence goes on along the minus strand of JAPDOI010001186.1, from coordinate 195,962 downwards.
CGCAAAGCGTGTCGAGACGCAATTGCGGACCGGAATTTGGCCCAGAGAAGCACAGTAATGGAGGAAACGGTGCTTACCACTGCGTCTGATGCCTCGATCGAGTGCAAGCGGTGAAATCCATTGGAAGCGAAGCCTCTTCTGGTTTCGTCATCAAACGCCATTGTTTCAGCAACTGAAATGATGCTAACGGTATTTCTTCCATAACTCTGCTAAATCTTGTGTGTTGCTCACACGAAAAAGTATCAATTTTAGGTATACAATTTGGGCACTAGATTGTAGAGCATTGTATGTACATGCGTTTCCATCATACTGTTCAGTGTACGATATTTGAGTACGAATGTTGCTCTCCATACATCGGCAAAAAAGTCGAAGGCGGAAAAATATCAAGTAATGGTAGCAAACTAGGCTCTAGAATATGCAAAAATTTTGGAGCCTCCCTTGTTTGTTTGTCAAAATATGAAGAGACTCTATGGCTCAATTCTACAAACGAAAAGAAATGTTGAATGAAGTTTGAATTTTTTTCATCACTTTCTCGGATAAATTAAGAAACGCTTTGTTGTCATGCTTCATACCTAAGCGGTATCGCATTATGGAACAGGAGTTATTTTTAAGACAATTTTAAATATATATAGTTAGGAACATTTGGAGATGAAAAAATTCCCTGTCTTTTTTGAAAAAAAAACGGCATAATCGCAACCTTAGGTCCTGTCAAATAAGGCAAGCAAGAAAGAACGGTGAAGGACGGCCAGGTAGTGCGTAGAGATCGGATGGACCACCGGATCAGCCCGCCCACAACATGAAAGAGTTGTCCATCCAAAGGAACAGTTGCCGAAGTATTTAATACCTTTTATTCTAAGAGATCCTGACGTCCTCACATGCGCACTGAAACCTTACTTCTTTAAAGAAATTTGTTGAAAAATTACAATCGGGAGTAGCTAAACTAAGAAAGAATTCTAGAGCGCAGACCACTTCCGACGTTTGGATTTTACTGCACGAAACACGCAAAGCTGGAGTTATGAAATACTTTGGAGTTTTCTTAAAGTTTGTACTCCGGAAATTGAGGGTTTCGTGGAACCTTTTCGCTGTAATCTTCGCAGAATTACGCGCACAAAAACATTAGAAAAAAACTAAGATAATAATTTTATCGCGGACACTGCATTCAAGAAAAGTTTAGATCATCTTGAAACTGTTGTAATGTAAAAAATTTTGTTGCCGTTGTTATACCTTAACATGCTCGTCCGCACAAGGAGTCGGAATACAGACACCGTAAGCATCAACAGTACTGTCGGTGTCCTCGTGCGAGTAACAAAAGTGCATCGGATATTCACTCTGAAAGTTCACTTGATACAAATCTATGGAAAAAGCAATATGTATAGGGTGTTTTGCTACCTTTGAGTAAACCGTTTCTCCAGCCGAGACAAGACACTCATAGCCTCGATAGACCCAACGATCTTGATCCCGTGAGAGGAATAGATTTGATGGCCCTGAAACAGAAGAAAACGTCTCTAAATATCGACAGCTTTGAAGATTCTAAACATTCGGCTCAATTTTACCCGACGAGGGTTTAGATCAGAATCCCAAAGACACATAGGAATTCAGGGACATTCGCCACACCGAATAAACGGCATCTTGACATTTTCACACTTCCGAAGTTTAATTTATAGTGGGGACACACAAAAAGCGCGCGAACTCTGCAGTTGCGGTTCCAGAGCGTATGACACTTCTTTGACAAAAGCCCGACTTTTTGCAGTTTTCAGAAAAAAGTGTGCCACTCAACAAAGTGCCTGGTTCCTGTATAACGACATTCACGCATTTGGGTCCGAAACTCTCATTGAACAATTCTTAACAAATAAAAGATGAGAAATTGCCTTTGAATAAGTCACGACCTCGCGGGAAGTTTCCTTTCGACGGTGCAATTATGCACTGAGAACTGAGTCCGCAAGAAAATCCCTGACGGAAGCGCAGTAAAGATTTTCTTGTGAGGTACAAACCACATGAAATTGTCACCGACTTGCCACGAAAACAAAAAAGTTTGGAAACTGGTTCAAATAATGTCAGATGAAAAACTAACCTGTTCCAAACGACTCAAAGTAGTAAATTCCTTGGGTTTCGAGTGTATCAACGTCTAACAGGAATTCATGCACCTAAAGGGATAAATAAATAAATAGCTAAATGAATCGATAAACAGATAAATAAATAGCCATATAAACAAATAACTAAATCTTTATATAGAAACGACTAAGTGCTTTCCATGTCGTCCACACTTACGTAAACTTATGAACGATGGAAGGAAATTCTCCTAAATTTCAAACTCGCTTCACAAACTAAAAATGCAGTTGTTTTTTGTGACTCCAATGAAAACTTTCTGAAATTGATTTTTAATATTGAAAAGGTAAAAAATTCAGTTCTTTCCATTCACAGGCTCAGAAAAAGCGCAAACTCAGGCCCCTTAGCGGTTTGTTGGAAATCCCCTATTTTCAATGCAGGAAAACCTGCGTAAATTAGACTTCGAAATAAATTCAAAAAATAATAAACAAAACAATAAATGAACAATTTAGTGTTGGCACAAACTTTTCCGAGACTGTCTCGACATTTCGGGCCAATGTCGAGACTCTGTGAGCGATTGATGAATTTTAAAATGAAGTTCTCATCGTAGCCCTTCAAAGACGCATATGATGAGTTGACTAGGAATAAAAGATGCAGCACTCCTAGATATTTCATCGACCTGGAAAATATCGAATTTGTGCTATTAAGGATGATTCATATAAAAAGTCATGAGATTGGGATGAGAATCTGAGAAAGTTATGAATGTTCTGATTATAGTAGCGTTAAACTGGAAAAAGAGAGGAGGGATGCGAATGGGCTGGGTAGAGTCTAGGCAATCGTAGCGACGCTTGCACTAGGTTGATGCTTCTCTATCAGGGATGAGCGGAGTTCCGCATTTCGCGTTCCGAAACCTTTGGCATTCCGTGTTCCGCATTCCGAAAACCGCAAAAAACGCTGCGGAATGCGAAAATATTGGGTTCTCTGGGAGGAAGAAAACAATTGATGATTTCTAAATTTTTCCGCGTTTCGCGCCCGATATCGGAAACCCGAGAAAACAAATTTTGTTCCGAAACCCGAAAACCGATTTCCGAAAATTCATATTTCTGTACCCCTCATCCCTGTTCTCTATACTACATCTTCCAAACAAAATCAATCTTCTGGTTGCACGGACTGGAAAAGGACGACCACGGCTTAAAGGCAGTGTTCACGATGAAAATTGTTTTTCTGTTTTCCCGCCTATCTTGAAAACGGCCCCACGCTGATTTCAATGATGTCTCTGAAATCGTACAAGACCTTCTGGGACTGGAGTTATGGCCCCTCAAAAATTGAGCTTAGGAAATGGTGGTCGAGTGGTCCGAGGCTTGTAACTTCCGCGTTTTGCAGCCGATCTATGCGAGCTGTCCTGAGTAAGGAGAGAAGTTGAGAATGAAGGGAAGAACGGGGCTAATGATTGGAAATCATCGCTCATCTCACGATCTTGAGCATTCATTTGTTCACGTCGGTGGGCGTGTGATGCGCTTTGAGGTTTGCCTTGCGCTCGAAATGGCAACTTCAGGCTCTTTTGGAGCTTTTCCTGGCTCGTTTTCATGCGTTCTTTCGACGTCAACATTACATTGTGCCCCTCCACAACCCATTCCTAGTGGAAACTGAAACACATTTTTTATCGTGAACACTGCCTTTAAATAAACTGAAGAGGTCAGATACCGCACCTCTTGAGATATTCAATGATAAATAAACAATGAAAAAATTCAAGTACACTTGAATAATTAAAGCTATCAGAGTTAATACCAGGAATGTGAAAATCAGCGAAAAACGATGGGTCGCAAATGTTCTTCATCGTAACACGGTCACCTTAATATCAGTCTACTTCAGACAAGAGAGTGACTGACAGCAGTGCAGAAACTGACTTAAATCATAACAGTTTTCACAATAAACTTTGCCTGACTCTGTGCTAATACTCTTATTTGGAGAGTACAATGATGCTGTCAGAGAAAAATTGTTAATCTAATCCTTCTTAATTCGATAAATTTGAAAGAAAGCTAAGGTGCATGGGCGATATTCCCCAAATCCTTCCCCGAGTCCTGGTGCTGTATTACATGAGGACGGATGCAAAAATAAAACATAACCAGCGACAACACCATATAAAAATAGGCGAAAGAGGAGTTTCGCCTCGATTTATACCAATCATCAATGTATGAAGTCACAAGAGCACTCTTCGAAGAAGATCTTCTCAAGTAAGGAAAAATGCCACGAATTGGTGAGGTGGTAAAAAGTATGTTCGAATGAGACTGTCCGCTCACGCGGCCGGTGTGCGTGTCGAGCGGCGGTTGAATTTTTTCGGAAGAGTCTTCCCACGGCTGCAAACAGCTGGCTGGGATGTTACCATTATATTCGTCTATTATTCCCATAGATTGATAGACAGGTCTAAAATATACCTCCGCGATGACCGCTCTTTAATGGTTTTCAGAAAAGAGACGGGTTAAGAAGCTGCGAAATACGTAGTTTCAGTGGTGCTGCATATAATAATATCGTTAGTGCAACGCCGCATAATCAATATTATAGAATCGCACTGTGCCGCGCCTCACGGCGGCAAAAGTACAAACAACGCCAAGCAGACTAAAAATTTTGAAAATACTAGTACATTAGTGCTCAAACGCAAAAAGGGAAGAATCCATTGCAACACAAATTCTATGACAAAGCACAATGATACAAGGTTTCTGACACAGAATGATCATACGTAGTGGTTGGGATTCGGGAATTGTGTTAATCGCTCGCCATTTTTAAATTTTTTTCACGTTTTTAAAGTCATCACCTACCACGAAGATTTCATTGCTCTAGAGGACGTTCAAAATTATTCTGCGGAAGGTACGTCGTTTTATCCTCAGGAAACCTATTGCGGTTCGGAAAACAGAGTTGGATTCGAAAATTGCCTAGAGGCAGTGTTCACGATGAAAACCGTTTTTCTGTTTTTTGCTCATCTTGGTAACGGTCCCATGCTGATTCCAACGATGTCTCTGGAATCGTACAACACCTTTTGGGAAGGGAGTTATGGTGCCTCAAATATTGAGCTGGGGAAGCATGGTGGACGACTTTTCTGAGACTTGTAACTTCCGTATTTTGCGGCCGATGTATGCGTGCTGACCTGAGTAAAGAGAAAAGTTGAGAATGAAGGGAAGAACGGGGCTATTGATCGGGAATCATCGCTCATCTCACGATCTCGAGTTTTGATTTGTTCACGTTGGAGGGCGGGCATTGCGCTTTCGGAGTATACATTGAGCTCAAAGTGGCAACTTTGGGCCCTTTAGGCTGTTCCTGGCTCGTTGTCATGCGTTCCTTCAACGTCAACGTTACAGTGTGCCCCTCCACTACCCATTCCTAGTGGAAACTGAACTATATTCTTCATCGTGAACACTGCTTTTAATTTCATGAGGCAAACTCTTTGGAAGGAATCGCATCTACTCTACCGAGAACCTGTGGGGAACCTGCCGCCTCGGTGCCGGACTGTAACCGAAGCGACAGATTCCCGACAGAGGCATCGCCTATATTCTGCTGCGATCCCACTGCATCGAACAGGCAAGAATGCGACGATGCCAGAATCCTGCCGCGAATCTACCGTTCTTTGTACCACTACATACCAAGACTCGAACAATCAACCCTTACCAAACCATCGCTTTGCACCCCGCCGGGGCGCATAGCATTATTTCCGATCTGCTTTGAAATTTTGTAACCTGTCAAAACTTGTCTTAACACTTCACCAGAAAATACCGCAAAAACGCCAGAAAATTTAGTTTCTCTAACAAATCAACTTTTGCCAAGTCGCTAAATCGGAACAGATCGGAAATAAAGCCAAGCACACAGCTCGCCGCGTTATCGACTGAACCATCTACGCTGCTGCACTACGACGCTCTCCTTGCAATGATGGCCGTGTTATCGCGGTGTCTTCGCGGTATATTCGCAGTGAATTCGCGGCAGACCTCCCGGTGAATTCGCGTCATTTTCGAGATAATTTCGTTGTATTCTCGCGGTAAATTTGCGATATTTTCCCTCCAAATTCTTGGTAAAATCCGGGTTCGCGATGAATTCTAAGGAAATTCCGGGCGATTCCTTAAGGAGCCATCCGCTAATTTTGTAGTTTTCACACCAATGTCAGGCCAAAAGGAACTTTCCGAATCCAGCGATTTCGAAATCACAGAAGATTAGTTACGCATGAAACTTCCATTCTCAATCATTTCACTGGATAAGAAAGATGCTAGACAAAGAAGAAACAATAAATCATGGCAGAACATAACATAGCAAGAATGAAGCAGATTTTAAATAGGATGGAACAGCTCCCCAAAAGACATAAATTTGGAGGGAAAAGGATTGGTGGCACAGTCAAACCTCACGAAACATCCAAACTTGAAGAAAGCCGAACATATAGACCCAAACACTGTCAAAGGTTTTTGGATAGTGGTTATGTCAGCTTAACTATGGGTACTCATGGCCAGGAAGTAGTAGCAAATTTTTTTATTAGTAACGGAATAAACAAAAAAAGCTTTCCATAACACTGTCTGACGTCGAAAATAGAACATCCTACTTCCCCTTAATTGTCAACAACCCTTTATTGCCTTAAGGGGGGTTCGTTTCCTGGCACGCTCTACGGACATCATTCGAAGAATTTACTGCGCTGTGGTTGTAATAGAAGTCACGATTTTAACATCATGAATGAATCATCCGTAGAAACATAGCCCCGAAAAAGAAGTAAACGTCGATGCGTAGAGATGAAATCAAGACCCTGAGTTAAGTGTTGGATGGAATCGCTTCATTCAACATTGACAATTTGAGTTGAAAAATGGCATGAAGTAAGGTGCAATTCCATGCAAGCAATGTGCGAAGAAAGTAGGAGATCGCCTCAATCAGCGGGTTCGTTTCTTCATTTTGGAATTAAACATTAATTGACTGTAAAAACTTCCCCTAGCCGGTCGAATTCCCTCCTGCCAAGAAAGGATAGATTTACACCTGATCCCAATGGCGCCGCAAGGCAAGGGCTGAAAGGCTCAGGAATGACGTTCGAAAAGTACCCCGCATGATTGTTTTTAAGGCCACACTGTTGACCTTGAAATGCGAACATTTCCACCGAAGAGAATTGGACGAATAGCGCTGAGGTGTTCGTCAAATGCCACGACTACTGCTTGGAACCAACAAAGCAAGCCACTGCCGGTCCGAGTTTAGAAGAACCGTCCGAACTACTTCACCACGAGTATGTACTTGTCTCAGGTGTTTGTGTTTTCGTGCTATTTCTCAGGAAGGGTTACACTTTCCACCTACTTGTATGATATCATCTCTGAAATTGGTTTGGGGTTAGATGAATTTGTAGCTGAAAAACCATACAGTGGGGCCACCTTACTCTCTATGGAAATGAAGCCTACGATGGGACGAAGTGGTGAGAAGAATACCTAATATGCAACAAACAAGCAGGATGAGTGTAATACAGGAGGCAGTAGTGGTTTGCATACAAAAGCGAGTTTTTCGAAAGCAAGAAAACATCGCTGGACGATGAGATAAGACGATACAATCGCTTTCCACACCCTCTTCTACCCAACTCCCCTCTTCGAACAGAACACGATTCTGAGACATCGTTCACGAACAATCCACTTCACTGAGCAATTCCCTTTTGAAAAATCTGGTTATGAAAAGGTATTGGAAGGAGACTGAAAGCTCCAATGAACGATTTTGATACATTTTTGATATTCTGCTCGAGAATTTGTCACCAAAGGTTCCATAATCTGACAAGAACCCTTTAATAGGACTTTTCCGGTAACACTACCTGAAAATCCTAATGGAGAGAATCTCAGAGATCACGACCCATCTAAATGGCTCTCACGTCATTCGGAATTAGAAAGGTAAAGAGCGATTCCAAAGAACAATTGCTGCAATGAAGAATATGTTCAACACCGCGCATCGCAGAGACGATAATCATCAAAATGCAACATTTTCACGGTAGCGGGACACGATCGGAAAGTTCACGTGTCAGACCCGAAGCATCGAGGCAAGAAATCTTGACTTCGAATGAAATTTTATCAAAAAGTACCACAATATTGGAAAGCAAACGCAGCTGTGTGTCGATCAGGAAGACCTTGTGGAAGTTGCGCTAATTTTCTAACATTCATTCGGAATTCATCGAATGCTCGCGCCAAAACGAGTTGCTAGCTTTTGCGTAGCTAAGCAGAAGCCGATACTGGAACCTTATTCCAAATCAATGTTCCTCATTTTGAAATTACCCTACGCGTATTAATTTCGGTTTTTTGTCTTTTTGAAAGGACTGAACCTCACAAGGAGCGAACTGACAGAGCGTGCTGAAAAAAACACATCCTGGAAAAATAGAATTCAAAATGTCACTGGAATTAGTCGGAAGCGCGTGTAAACTGACTTTCTCCCACAGTGTTAGATTACCTTGTAGGTGCACTCCCCGACAATTTTTCCTTGCAGACTCTGGAAGGAGTTGCCTGGATTCTACCAAAGACCTGAGGGATCCTGTCGTCTCGGTATCGGACCAGAATCAAAGCGTCAGTTTCCGAGCAGATTCGCGGTAGGATCGAGGCTTCGCTTGGATTCAGCTGAAATCCCACTGCTTCGACCAGACCGAAATGGGAAATGCCATGATTTTCGTCACTTCATACCAAGATTTGAACCATCAACCCTCACTTATTCACGAATTTTTAGACCGCCGCGTAATCGACTGAGCCATTCCGCTACTGCACTAGAGCGCTCTCATTGCAATGATGGCCGTGTGGCCGCGGTATTGTCGTGGCGAATTCTCGGCTGAGTTCTCGATAAATTCGCGTCATTTTCGGGGCTCGCGGTATTTTCTCTTCGAATTCCCAATAAAACCCAGCTTCGCGGTGAATTAAAAGCAATTTTTTCCAGAAGAAAAGGCGCCGCAGGGCACAAATTCGACTCATCGAACGACTTCAGCAAGGTGCAACTGTGAGATGGCCAGAAAAAATCGAATCTGATTTCTCGCGAGATGTTTTCAATGCATTCTGAGACGGTCCAGATTATTAGCGCGAAAACTGATTTGCATCTCGCCACACACCAATGATTCTCTGCTTGTTGAATCTCTGCAGAATACACTTTGCTCATTGATGAGGAACAATCGGATGACGGCCTCTGGCCACTGACTAACTTTCCGTAAACATGTCGCAAAAAGGTCTATTTAGGCCTGAATAGAGTCGCGCCGCTGAAAGGCGATGCAATGGAGGAGAATCAATCGTGCTGCGCCGCATGATCGATACTCCTTCATAGCATGCTACCGCACACTCTTGCGGCAAGACTCTAATCGATCCCTTTGGCACTTCCGTCGCTGATCGCCGCGAGGGCATGTTTCGGATACGAATCGACGTGCGACGCGACCTCGATTGATGCTCATGGTTACCATCTCATCGCGTCGCGCGGCGTTCGAACTCTGAAAGGGGCCCAAGACTGAGTCTTCTGCGCAAGAATAGTCTAATGAGTGGTGGTCTTAATGTGCAGGGAGGCTCGAAGGGCCGTGATTGGAGGATACATCGATTACTGCCAGCCACAGCCTTTTGTTGCTCCCCCGCCTTTCTCGCGGTTTGGGCATATTACAATCACCACCCTACTCAGAACCTGGTACCGGGCGACCAATCGCTGCTCGTCCGGGTCGCCCAAAGTGGTGAATCGGGTCGCGAGAAAGTTTGTACATTGTAGATTAGTAGTCCGTAACGTACATTCGCACGCAAAGTCGCTGCACCGGGAAGGCAATTTTCGTCATCCGGGTGGCTGGTAACAATCGAGAGGTTAGCGGGTCGCCCGGAAATGTTGGCGGGTCGCCAGGAAAGGTTGGCGGGTCGCCCGGAACGGAATCTGGCCCCGAATTTGAGTGTCCGGGTGGCCCTAAATGCAGTTTTTTTTGCACCGGGAAGGTCGGAACGAAGTTCCGAGTAGTCAATTCCTCAGCCGTGATACTACAGCGAAGAGATGTGAAGGCAGTGGTCGCGCTCAATTATGCTCGTCTTTTTGCCCTCTCTAAACCCTTTTCTGGGTATAGAGTAGTAGAACCTGTAAGAAAAAATCGCGAAAAAAACGCTGTTCTGGGCCAAATTTGAAGCCTGAACTTTCTTGTCTTTTGATGGTGGACGAGCCCACCCCACATCATCGGCATCGATGATCTCTAATATCAAGAACATCAGCAGGCTTGAAATTGAATTTCAATCAATGAACCTTCGGATTTATGTACATACACATCTAGTCAAAAACATTGACTGAAGTGCTTGCTTTCATTGTTCAACTGTTTTATTAATTAAATTTGCACTAATTCCTTCCTCTGAGTGTCGATGATTTTCGTCTGTTTTTCATGAGACTGGAATCTTTCAGTGCACGTGTGCACGAACTGGAAATTCAGGGTCTTAATAACTCTAATTCTAGCCCGTTTTTCACCGCGCTACCTTCATAGTTTTTGAGCTGTTTTTGATCTAAGCTGATTTTTGTAGTTTTTTCGATAACGTTTTTGATCGTGACCACTGCTTTCAAGGCAGCAAATGCGTGATAATGTCCGCTTTGCAGGGTCTAATAGGGCGTTGTGACCGATTTCGGCGGAACTGCAACCCCCCCCCCCCTTAAATGGCCTAAAGTTTAGGGGGCCGCCGAAGTCGATCACAACGCCCCATCACAACGGTACTGTCGTTTTGAGTCCTGCCGTGAAGCTGAAGCGGCTGTTTCTCTCTTATGGCTTATTCGAGAAGTCACTGCAAGTATTAGCAGCTCAGTGGTGGATAAGAAGCCCTGCCCAAGTCGTAGCGCTCATAAAATGATTTCGAAAGCTTAAACGAATATCTGAGAAATAACTAAGCGCGAATTCATGAATAGCTGAGAAAAAGCTAATTCTGGTATTTAGTAGTCTAATCATGGAATAATAATATCCAGATAGCCCTCAAATGGGACAACCGTTCGCTTGCGGACATGATGATGAATATATGTACGTAGTGAACAGGGGGGTTTTAAAGGCAGTGTTCACGACGGAAAAAGTCTTTGAGAAAGCTGGAAAAATTTGTTCCGCTCGAAATCTGCTGAAGAACTGTAAAGGTTTCGCAGCGAGAAACGCGCAAAAATAACGTTATCAAGGCAGAAAGATGCCAATGCGTGCACAGGTGTACAACGCCACCGATCGAAATTCGAGTTTCATGCTGTGCCGAGTAAAATTCTGTGACGTGACCATCAACTTATAAAGTACAATACCGCGCATTTTTTTTGCAAAAAAAGCGTTTTGCGGCATTTTTTGCGCTCACAAAGCGCCGCATCGCCATAACTAGCTTCAAAGTAGTCCGATTTCGAATTGGAAGTCATTTATGGATTGATGTCATTGAGTGCTACACGATGGTGTTACAAAATGGTAGATTCAACTCCAGAAGTTCACAGAAGATTGCATAATTGCACTACAAAATATCTCACTATGAACTGATCAGACGGTCATGATTGCAGGGTTGCGGTACCATTGACAACCAGGCATGCCGCGCCCACTTTCCCTCGCGCTTGCTGCGCTCTGCACTCCACCTCTTGCGCCGTAGACACAAAGAAAAAGACGCTACTACTTTGCCATCGAGTGGCATCTCTAGGATGATTGGGGTTTTGATGTATATTCTGGTAAATAGCCACGAACGCTTCGTCTATGTGGATGCTGACGCTGTTCTACCAAACACTCATTTTTTATAGTACTGCGCAATTTCTTCAACAAAATCACTGAATTCTTTGCTAACGCTGCTGAATACATTTGCGATAAAGAAAAAGCAAAGTAGCGTCGGCATGGATCGCGAAGAGACTTCGCGTTCACTGTTGAAAGGTGGCGCAAACTCGGTGCCATGTGCTATAACATAGCTGCACCGAATTGGCGCCAACCTTCAACAATGCACGCGAAGTCTCTTCCCGATCCATGCGGATGTTAAGTTCTATCAGAAAGGGGATTTCTAAGCAAATTAGATTCGGTGGTTACAGAAACGTTCCAACAAAAAAAAGAGGAGTAGGGAAGTCGAGTGGATGAGTCCACGAAAAAGTCGTTATTTCTCAAGAACCGATTCCCGTGGCTGAAACTTTCACTCGCAAAATAGGACCGTTTTGTTATTTTCATATAAGAGCTTTGTGGTTTTTAAGATGACTTCTCTTTCTTCGGTTCTATTCTAAAACCAAAAAAAGGCACTCAATACTTGCTATTGAAAAAAGGACAGGATATTAGTAAAATCACGCGAACGGTTTCATTTTGCTGGTCAGAAACGTAAACCAGTGAAAAAGCAGTGACAGTGCAATTACTAACGTAACATAAAATTTCTCAACCAAGTACATAGAAGTCCTTCTTCGAAAAGCCTAGGGCTTTTCTTTGTGAACTAGCACAACGGTTCGTTTCGGAGACTTGCAAATTGTATCCACGGAAATAGTCCTCAAAAAATATGTTTAATTCCTTGTAGACTCCCCCACTCCACTCACCTGATGTTTCTTTTTGTTGAAGCGTTTCGGCCACCGTCAAAATGATTTTGCTTGGGGCTAGAAGCCATTTAGCTAGAAGCGTGACTTTGAGAATGTTTTCAATATTTTTACGGCTAATTTTTTTTTGAAAAACGTCCGCTTCGCATCTACGACTGTTGTAAAACGACCTTCTGGATTCATTTGGTAATAAGAAATAAAAAAAAACTAGCTAACCGATTCTCCTGTACCACCCATGGAAAAAGCACAGCCTACAAAGCCTTTCAGCGGATAAATTTAAGAATCGAATACTCTGCAGAATCATTCCTTGGTGCCAACCTTTTCTAGGGGGACGCTCGAAATTCATTCACATCAGATAACTGATCGCGTTATCAGACATTGCCTTCCTAGAGACTCTATTTTGAGCCTCAGATATCTGAAAGCTGCATCTGTCACTCCTGTTTGGAATGCTGAGTGCCCCCCCCTCCCAAACTAGGATTGCTACCATCACGCCGGGCACCTGATTCGTCCGCCAGCAAAAAAAACGACCGACTCTAGATTGCTTATTCCACCTCGAAAGGTTTTTCTTTGCGATTTTTGGTATTGGTCGTTCTACACTGATCCAAAAGAGGACCGCTGAGATAAACTCGACAAAACGATCCTAATTTTCACCGATATCCAACCTTTTTTTTCAAACTTGACCCTGACTTTACTGAAAGTCAATCCTCATCACGCAATAGGAGATAGTTGACTTTCTTTTTTAGCTCCGATTCCTATCACACTGATCACAAATCTTGTCGTCAGTCACAAAATGTGACACGCACCAATGGTGAAGCATCTAGTTGATGCATCTTCTTCTTACTCATTCATTCTTCGTACGCTCAATGTAACTATAGCTTCTCCCTCTCGATTTGAGCCGGTCGAAGTAGAGCTCATCGGGTTGTCATCATGTTGAAATCTACTCATCCCTTGGATTTCACCGTGGCCGAACGCTCCGTTGCTTGCTCCTCCTGGACTTCTTTGAGCGGGACGGGCTATACGTTTCCATCACATTATCATACCTCTTATCGTCAGTCACGAGTGGTGTTTTGCACCAAATGCGAAGCATCCACATTTGGATGCATTCTCTTCTCTCTTTTTTCCCTGAGATGCATATTGTGCTCAAAAGATCTCCAATAATTTATATGATTTTCAATTAGTTTCTGTTTCCTTTCTCGCTATAAAGGATATAAATTATATGCCGGCAAGTAGTTGACCCGTTTCCCTTGATCATGACCCATCTCTTGTTGTTAGCTCTTAACATACCTTTGAGGCAAATCAGCCTTAGTTCTCGTTTCAGGTACACTTTGGGATTGAGACGTAATCCCAGTCCAACTCCATTACAGATTGAACGGAGGGCCATACCTCTGAATAAAAATAGGGACTGGTACTGATGGGGTTATAAGCGGAAAATGTCAAGAGGGATCAGTTTTTCGCGCCACCAAGTACTAAGTCAAAACCTTTGGGGATTGACAACCCCGCCAGCAACCCTGGAACACCCGTAAGGGAGATTCCTCAATGTAAGGGGTTTGGCCGCCCACTTACTTAGATTTTGGTCAAAAACTCAGGTTCCAAATCAAGCAAAAAACTACTTCTCCCTGTCTTCCTTCACCAAGTATAAGAATAGGGCTAACAAATATACCATAAGAGATTTTGGTAATGATCAAAAGGGTGAAAAATGTTCGGCAAAGTGCACTGTTTGTAGACTTACAAACTTTGATAACTATATTGATTCCACCGTTACAAAATTCTGTATTAATACATTCAAGACAAGTGGCGCTAACTGTAGGTCTAGAGGTGTTATATATTGCTTACAATGCTCTAGTTGTAATCTACAATATGTTGGAATGACAACTAGGAGTTTAAAAGAGAGAGTAATGGAATATCTACGCAATATTAACAACCATAAAATATTTACTCCATTATACACACATTATCATAAATGTAAATCCAACATAATTGTACACATTTTGGACTCTTGTCCAGAAAATACGGATAGAAACATTTTACTGGAGCAGGAAGAGTTTTGGATAAAACTTCTCATGACACCATACCCTTTTGGACTGAATGATAATATTAAAGGTTATGGAAATATTTCAGATATAAGTAATCCTTTTATGCATAAAGTCAAACATCCATTCTTTGCACTCAAAATTACCAAGGAACGTAATAACAGAGGTAGAAGAAAAAAGATAAATAGATTGAATCCTTTGGATGTTCAAAATGTTATCGATTACATAGAGAAAGAAGGAAAAGATGGGTTGAATGCTATGAATAGAGTTTGATAAAACACATGAATAAAAGAAGTATACGAAGACTTATAGAACTATCACAGTCGGATTCTTTCCTATCTAGTATCACCAACAAAACTAAGTTTCTGATTTTGTGCCTTCTTACTCATTTCCACTATCACTTGAAATGTAACGAAAGACGTAAAAATGAACAAGAAGATTACTACTACTTGAAAATGAATAATTTCAATAACGTTTCTGATCGGATTAATTTCAATAGAATTTTCAACAGCATAGATTTGCCTAACCTTGTTCCTAACACTTAAAGAGAACGTTATAAAAAAAGTAAGAGTGGTTCATATTTATGAGAATCCTGTATCTAGCATTGTTTTCAACTATAATAAAGTGTTAAAAGCTTTGGATACAAGTAGCATGACTTACTTGACTTAATCGGTTGGCTTTCGCCTGACGCGGTCATTCCGCATCTTCACCGAGGTGTGCCGTCCTAGTAGGCAGCCGTGTCCATTTTTCACGGTCTTCAGCCACAATTTGAACACATTCCATCCAGCTGTCACTATTCCATTTCCTGCGAAACGAAACATCGCGCCTGAAAAGTCTTTCGATGCCGAGTGACTTCAAATCCTCTTTAACCACATCCGTCCAGAACTTTCGCCTACGCCCAGGTGGCCGTTTCCAGACAGGGTTTGGAAGCATTCTTAAAGCGTGTTGTATGAGACGATCCGGCGTTCTTCTTAGTATATGCCCGAGCAGTCGAAGTCGACTTTCCATTGCTGCTTGAGATGGCGTTAGGAGATGCTGGCGCCTCCCTCGTGTCAAGCGTTTATGTACTGCGTCGATTTCCTTGTAAAGGTCTTCGTTATGGCATACACGCGGCCAGAAATATCCAAGCAAACGCCTAAAAAGCTTCCTCTCCGTGCAATCCAACCTTTCCATCTGCGTTTTCGGTGCTGCCCACGTCTCCGATCCGTACATCATGATAGGGCGAATAGCGGATAGGTAGACGCGCAACTTGACTTCCTTCGCAATGGTGGTAGACCACAAACACTTGGTTAGAGAATTAAATGCAGACGTAGCTTTCGCACATCGTTGTCGAATATCCGCTGCATAACTACCATCGTTCTTCAGCAAACAGCCCAAATAACAGAAATCGTCCACCAGTTCGATACGTTGTCCGTTTACACAAACTCCCGTTGAAGGCCTCTGAGAGACCCACATCTGCTTGCATTTGTCGGACGAAGACGAAGTCCATTGGCTGCGGCATACTTCGAAACGAGATTCACAATCCTTTGAAGTTTTGCGTTGTTTTCAGCGAATAACACAATGTCGTCGGCCTACTCCAGGTCGACAAGGGAGCGTCCTGATGGTGTTAGGATCAGATCCGCAGGAAACTGTTCTGCAACTCTACGCATGATGTCATCAACGGCGAAGTTGGAAAGAAAAGGTCCTGCAACGGCTCCTTGCCTTACTCCTGTTTTCACCTCGAAAGCTGACGTAAATCCGACAGGTGTACGAGCTGCTGCTGTTGTTCCTTTGTTCATGTCCTCGATTAACCGAACATACTTTTCCGGGACTCTATCTGCTCGCAGAGCATTGAGCAATCGATCACGATGAAGAGAGTCGAACGCGGCTTCAAAGTCCAAGAAAGCAAGCTGTAATGGCTTCGAATACCGCTGCCACGATTCAATTACTCTTCTCACGACGAACACTTGGTCAATGGTCGATCTTCCAAGTCGAAAACCGGCTTGCTCATCTCTGGTCGTTCTTTCACGATATTTGATAAGTCGCTCGAGAATGATACGTTCTAAAACCTTGTACATGACACGAAGTAGAGAGATCCCTCTGTAGTTCTTAGGATCCGTGACGGATAGCTTCTTGTGAAGAGGTACAATGATTGGATGTCTCCACGAATCAGGTATCCTTTCGCCCATCCATATGGCACGGGTGGTGTTGGTCATTTCACGAATCCCAGACGGAGGAAGAGCTTTCAGCATTTCAGCAGTGATGTTGTCATCTCCACCTGCCTTTCCATTCTTCATTTTCCGGACACAATCCAAAACATCAGACTCAGTCGGCGGTTCCTCACTGACATCGTAATGTGCTCTCTGAACATGCGGGAGCTCAGGTACTGATGGCGCTGGACGATTCAGTAGTGAACTGAAGTAATCCTTCCATATTGGCAGCGTCGCATCACCAACTGCAACTCCATTGGTAGTGTTCAAGACAGGAGAACATCTCTTTATCTTCCCGCTATACTGTCGCAGCAACGTGTAGGCTTTCCTCGGATTCTTCTCCTCCCAAGCCTTCTCGAACTCCTTAGCTCTACACGTCCACTCTCGCTCGCGGTCACTTTGAAGCTGCCGACGCAACTTCCTCCTCAGACGCTTCTCCTCCACGAAGTTTCCTGCAGTTCGGAGAGCACATACTCTGTTGTAGGTAGATGTTGTTTCTTCTGAGACGTAGGCGAACTTCTTCTTAGGCTGTACAACCGGGAGTGCCTCTTTCGAAGCGTCCTGGATGCACTTGACAAAAGAGTCCGCGTCGCAAAGTTTCTTCTTAGTCCGTACTCCAATATGAATAGAAACGCGTTGTCGAAAATTCCTTCTGCACACTTCATCTCTGAGACTTGTCATGCCAATCCTCTAAAGAGGCTGAGCCCCTCGCTTCCTCTTATGAATCCTCGCAGTGAGGTTCAACAGAACAGGACAGTGATCCGAATCGAATGCGACATCCCACACAGCTCTAGATATTCGAATGTCCGATACTGGAATATTCCTCGGCAGGACATAGTCAAGCTGTAGTTTCAAAGTTGTCATCTTCCGCTTCCGCTGCTCTTCTGGAGATAGCTGGGTTGGTCTCTGCCACGTAAGCTGATGGCGGCGATGATTCCACTTGAATGTCGATGCAATAATCAGACCACTGCGTTCACAAAAGTCGACAAGGCGGTAGCCATTGTCCGATGTTTGCTCCACTGGGTAGATCCATTTACCGAGTACTTCGGATTCCTGATCAAGTCCCATCTTCGCATTTGTGTCAATCCCCACGACAACAGCATGTTGACAAGGTATCCTGGCCAGCAACGTATTTAGTTCCTCATGAAACGCAACCTTCGAATTGTCTTCGGCGGTTTCAGTGGGCGCATGAGCACTCACTATCCACAGATTGAATCCTCTGTGATCCCGCAGTCGTACGAATGCATTCCGACACGACGTTGAGCCGAACTCCTTGACCATACCATTGAAATCCTTCCTTACAGCTATTGCACAGCCTCCCACTCTCCTATCGTCAGCGTTACCGCAGTAGATGGTGTACTCTCCGACGCTGATGACGGGTCTATCCTTGAGGCGGGTTTCCTGCAAAGCAGCAAACGGTGCATGGAAATAGCTCAGAAGTCTGGATAGCGCAGTTTTTTAGATATAGCTCGACAGCGATCGACAGTTCAGGGTGGCGAAACTGTGGCTTGTGACCAAAGACTCCATGAACTCCCTAGATACGGATCCTAAGGTTTTATGGACCAGAGGCCTTGGTGTGCCGGACGGCGACACCGGACAAGTAGCATCCAAGAAATAATATCAGATGGATGCATTTGTGAATATTGTCGGGATGAATATAAAGATTATATTGATTCCCATCATCAACACATCATAACCGGGGATATCGATATAATAAAAAATTCAATTCTCAAAGAATAAAGGAACTAAATATAGAATAGAAAAGATGAATAACAGGAGTGAAATAACACAAACTTATTTCGATGCTACAACGAAATTCATCAACTACATGAGAAATAAGTACAAGCTAGATGTTATGAAAATAAATAACTTGCAGTTGCACTTCAAAAAACAGTACAGAAATAGACTCAAACCAATACTACAAGGGACTTACTACCGTAGGCAGTCTAATAGCCTGATACCTTATAAGAGTATAAAAGAATACCAGAAACTTTTCATTTTCTGCCCTTTAGATAAAGCTTGCAATAATTATGGGATTATTTGTAAGAAATACTACACCATAACTCTCATGAAAGAACTTGGAATTAATATCATAAACGGTAATTTTGAAAGAGAACAAAACCATAATGACACATAAAAGCTGATTCAAAATGCCAACAGGCAAACAACCATTTTAAAGCATAAGTTTTTTCAATATTAAAGCAGGACTTAAATTTGACATAGATTGTGAGTTACCCATCATCTACGCTTTACCGAAATTACATAAGGATCTCATATAATTCAGATTCATTACGGGAGCAAGAAACAACAGCATGAAACCATTAGCAGTAGAATTGCAAAAAAAATTCTCGTTTCTCAAGACACATTTTATTAATTATACCAATGTGAGTTACCAAAGAAAGGGAGGACTCAAAACCTACTGGTCTATCTCCAACATTAACATAGCAGCTGAATTATGTAGATTGAGTACCAATGGGGTTCAAGTTTATTCTGCTGATTTCACTGATATGTTCACTAACCTTCCACACAGTTTTATCCTGTATAACATGAAAGAATTTTTGAAAATTTGCTTCAAAAATGCTAATAAAAAATGGATAGTTACCAGTGGATACAGAGTATTTTATCGAGATTCTGAGCTAGATAAAGGCGGTTACAGATATTATACCATCACAGACTTGATATATCACGTTGACTATCTTTTACGCAACAGTTACTGTCGTTTCGGAGAACTTGTGCTTCAACAGACGAAAGGAGTTCCTCAGAGAGGTAACTTCAGCCCATTGTTAGCCGATATTGCAGTTTCCATGTTGGAGTATAGGTACTCTATTAGTGCGAAAATTGAAAATAACGTACTTTTCAAACCTTTTAGATATATGGATGACTTGCTCAAAACCCATAATAAAGATGAAACATTTGTGGATAGCCAAATTTCACTAATATACAAGAATGTATTGGAGCTCAAAAAGACGCACAATAATTCATATAAAAGCAGTTACTTAGACATCAGTATAGAAATAATTAATAATAGAATACATACTAAATTGTATAATAAATGATTTTATTTTCAAAGTTAAAAGATTTGCTCATGCTCATTCTGATATCTCTATAAAAGTCAAAGCATCCACAATTTACACGGAGACCTTGAGATTAGCTAATATCTCTTCAAATTTAGATTCCTTCACGGAAAAACTCAAAGAAATGAAAACAGTTTTGATTGGAAACCTATATACACCAGAATTCGTAGAAGTAAATATGATAAAATGCATCTATAAACAAAAAATGATAACATATAAGTTTAACCTAAGAGATGAAAAGAAAAGTATAACACAATTGGTAAAAAGCATAACATACTAAGTCTTCACTGTTGTTAGGTCGGTGTTCGATACTGTCCAAAATAAGGACTAGCGATCATATGGACTTCATTCTGATATTGATAGTATACTATGGCTTCTTGCCCTAATACCTCTTTCTAATGTTTCTAACACTACTTCACTCTGCTCGGCTCATGCTTTCGTATTCATCCTTCTTTTTCATCTACAGTTCTGTTCCTCACTGAGGAGCCCCGGCAGAGCTGTTTGATAAAGTTCGTCTGAGGCCAGGGGCGAAACGAGCTTTGTCAACTTCTCATTCATACCTTTCCTTTCCTTGATTTACTTACTTCTAGTATTTTGAAGATAGGGTCAAATATATTTAGAAAATGGCAATCCTTTCATTGTCCGTGCTTTTTATATATTCTATACACATGAACTTCACATACGTCGTAGTGTAATTTACTGCATACACTTCAGGTTAGAGAATTTGGACGGAACGTCGGAATGAATTTGCCATTCAACAGTGTGGAGAGCACAAACGTCAACTCGCAATCTAATTGGGGGGGGGGGGACAATTGGAGGAGGAGGAAGAGATGAATCAAGAGAGAGCGAATGAGGACACTGACACCACGGTTGAGACCGACTGTTGTCATTTGACTGGGATTCAACGGCGATTTTCCTCCTCTCCAGACCTACTTCTGAGAAACGAGATAATGTGCACCACCCAGTGTCCGTTGTCCCAGGGAGGCCTAATCATTGTCCTTGATTGTGCACAAAACGGTTTTTGCATTAGAGAATGCTCCATTCAATATACAATTCATGACTATCCCAAAAATGGGATGTTGGAATTCTTGTTGATAAATCCTCCTCTGAGCGGTTAAGGATTCT
Source organism: Aplectana chamaeleonis (assembly GCA_029168955.1). Classification (NCBI taxonomy): domain Eukaryota; kingdom Metazoa; phylum Nematoda; class Chromadorea; order Rhabditida; family Cosmocercidae; genus Aplectana; species Aplectana chamaeleonis. Next base: position 175,025 of record JAPDOI010001186.1, on the reverse strand, counting down.
CAACATTCTAGAACGAGATTTTTTGGTCAATATTATTTTCCTTTCTAGGGTGAATTCAAATAGTAGACCCTTGTAAAAGATCAGCTTTGAAAGTAATGGATTATGGAATTTATTAGGCAGCGCATCCACACCAAAGAGGAGGAAATGATCTTTACACCAACTAAAACCAAATTGCGCACTTTTGTTAAAGATTTTTGAATTAACCTGCCAAAGAGTTAGAGCATAACCGTGGGCAACTGATAATCTCACTTGCGCTGCGGAATGCGTACAGGGAACACGTATTTGTGAGGAGGGACTACTGCGCTACACCCACATCACATTCACACGTTAGAATATATGAACGTACTCGCAAAAACCAGCAGGAGTAGCCTATGAGAATCCATCCACTGTCTTCCTTAGCCGGAACTTGCCAGCAAGGGCTAAGGATAAGAGCTAGCAGGGTGAACATGTATTCTCGTTAGACTCTCTAGCTTAAACTCTTGCTCGGGGCTCAATTCTTCAACCCGTCTGATTAAAAAGCTTAACTAGAGGATTCGAATAGAGGAGGCAGCTCTAATTTTAAACCAAAAATTGAGTTGTGCACAAACGTAAATGTCTGGTTACCCGTGAAATTCCAGATTCTTAAAGTTTTGTAGGTGGAAGGTGAATCACTGAACGAAAAAATGGGTACAGAACGACTTCAGGTAATCAATCAATACACAATTCATTGAACTATTACATTGGTTAAACATTTGAACACTTACATTTTTCAAAAGAACAGAGAACTGCAATTTAGGCGTGTACTGGAATTACAAAGTAGTCAGTCAATGATAGATGTAAAATAATATACGACCCGAACTGTTTCGTCTCTATCCTACCGCTCTTCCGTGATTAGCGCAGTTTGCGGTATGTCTGATTTAGAGTACAGCATACTAAACTCTCGAGTAATCCTGATGGCGGAGTTTCCCGTCTGCCAGTAAGAGGAAAAATGAAAAACTACACTCAAAAGGAGGAACGAAGAAAACACGTTGTAAGCAGTTTCGCTTCTGAAAGAAATCTTGGCCGTATCACAAAAAAACTCTATATTCGAGGAACTGATCCGCGGCAGAATGGTGATGCGGAAAATCTATCGCGAATTTACCGCGAACCTGCCATACGGTGCCTGATAGGCTTGGTAGAGTTGCGGCCAAATCACCTGGTGATTTCAGACTCCAGAAGGTCCGGTCAAATATGAGTCGTTCAAAAATCCGGTTACGTAGGCCGGGCTGGACTGGCTGAACACCGCTTAGGAGATTCGTAAGCTATAGGTCCTTACTTTTGAAGAGAACAGCCTCGAAGCCCCCCATGAAGTGTGTCTAGTGCGATTGCGGCGCGGTCACGGCACTCACAGCACTCACGGCAGTCATCATGGGGTGATTTACAAGCCGCGCCAAGTAGATAGCGTGGACGGTGGCTAAAAACGCGGACGACAGTGGCACTTCTCTGTGTACGTCGCACTTGAACAGGAGCATACGTGTGGATTGAAATAGCTCAATAGATGCCGTTTTTTCTGCGGTTTTCGTACGTTTCCTTTGGTTAACTAGGGTCCACCCATCTGTTCAAAAAGGAATCTTGGAAACGAAATTCTGCCCCGAAATTGCAGGGATTCTACCTATTAGGTTATTCAAAGTGAGCGCAACATCAACTGTTTGATGTTTGTAGGAAGAAAATATTTAGTTGAGACAGTCAGTAAGGCGGAGCTATTATTATTTACAGAGTGTTTCTTAATATACGTGGCTATGCGATGAAAGTCCATCAAGACGACCTCTCCCAGTGTCTGGTTCGATAGGCGGTGGCCTTCTTCAATCGAGTTGTTTTCATAAAATTTTCGACCGTCTACCTAAGGTGCAAAGATCTCCCTTACATAAAGAAATATTCCGTCTATACTGCATATCGGGAGGCAGTGGGGGGGGGGCAAGTTTTCTGATAGGTCGGACTATAGGCGAATAAGGACAAACTCCTGCATTATTGTGTTGTATCTATCCCTTTGAACCTAAGTAAATCTAGTTCGCTGTTAACTATGACTCATCGAAAGAAAAACGGTCAACGTCAAAGTTGTGGCTGAAAACGGACCAGCCATTTTGGAAAACTATCGGCAATGTTGAACGAAACATTTCTCTCCTTTGCTGAAGAAGGCAAAAATTCAGCAAGTGGGAGAAAGCGGAGATGTTTGGTGCAACACTTTGTTCTGCAGACGCCTGCTAACTGCATTAGCAGCAGAGCTTTCATTGTTCAGTAACCTCAAACTGACCACATTTGAGATATTCGAGTTTCCGGATTAATATGATTAATCAAGAAGGCTGAGGGTGTTGTCAACAGATCTCTTTAAGGATTGGTGACCTAATGAACCTAATAAATCGTTCTGAATTTATTCGCTCCTGAAAAGAAATTATGTATTGACCCTGTGGGAGACGGTTCAATGGATCGCAGGCAACGAGCGCTCTCCTGCGAAACAACAATAGACAAGTAATTGATGTCATGATGGTTTACGATGGAGCTCAAAAAAAGTTCATATGTAGAATCATAAGTTTGTAGTTTCCCCACCATTCCATAAATGTTTCGATGGATATTCTAAATCACATCCTACACATTTGAAGCTGTTGATTTACTACTCCTAGATTGCTCGGAAGAAACGGAAGAGGGATTTAGTTGTAAGGTGGTACAAAACATCAAAATATGGGATGTTGTTAACTAATCTTATTAAACACATCAAAAGAAGTCCCACAATAACCCACAAATAAAATTTACATAATGTGAGCTTGTTGTAAAGATATAGAGAAATTTATTGACGATTAAAAAACAAGGAATTGAGAGAGACAGAATGGGATGAGTAGTCCCCCAAAACTTTTCGCGAACAAATTATGGTCACTCAAAACTGACAAAAATTGAAAGTTCGCCGGACGAATCAGCCCGGACTTGTTTTACTCGTCAGCCGCTCGAAAATGAAAACCAGAAGAGGAAGTGACTTGACTAACTTGACTTAATCGGCTGGCTTTCGCTTGACGCCGTCATTTCGCATCTTCGCCGAGGTGTGCCGTCTTAGTAGTCAGCCAAGTCCATTTTCACGGTCTTCAGCCACAATTTGAACACATTTCCCCCAACTGTCACTATCTTTCCACAGCGAACCCATAACGGCATGTAGTATTTGTACGGCGATCTCATCAAGGCATTTAGTATTTCCATGGCGATCCCATCACGGCATGTAGCATTTCCACGGCGATCCCATCACGGCATGTAGTACTTGCCCGGCGATCTCATCATCCAAGTAGTATTTGCACGGCGATCCCATCACGGCATGTAGCATTTCCTCGGCGATCCCGTAACGGCATGTAGTACTTGCCCGGCGATCTCATCATCCAAGTAGTATTTGCACGGCGATCCCATCACGGCATGTAGCATTTCCACGGCGATCCCATCACGGCATGTAGTACTTGCCCGGCGATCTCATCATCCAAGTAGTATTTGCACGGCGATCCCATCACGGCATGTAGTATTTCCACGGCGATCTCATCACGGCATCTAGTATTTCCACGTCGGTCTCAACATCCAAGTATTTTTTCCACGGCGATCTCATCACCGCACGTATATTTCCACGGCGATTTCATCAAGGCATGTAGCATTTCCACGGCGATCCCATCACAGCATGTAGTATTTCCTCGGCGATCTCATCACGCCATTTAGCATTTCCACGGCGATCCCATCACGGCATGTAGTACTTTCCCGGCGATCTCATCATCCAAGTAGTATTTGCACGGCGATCCCATCACGGCATGTAGTATTTCCACGGCGATCTCATCACGGCATGTAGTATTTCCACGTCGGTCTCAACATCCAAGTATTTTTTCCACGGCGATCTCATCACCGCACATATATTTCCACGGCGATTTCATCAAGGCATGTAGCATTTCCACGGCGATCCCATCACAGCATTTAGCACTTCCACGGCGATCCCATCACGGCATGTAGTACTTTCCCGGCGATCTCATCATCCAAGTAGTATTTGCACGGCGATCTCATCAAGGCATGTAGTATTTCCACGGCGATCCCATCACGGCATGTAGTATTTCCTCGGCGATCTCATCACGCCATTTAGCATTTCCGCGGCGATCCCATCACGGCATGTAGTACTTGCCCGGCGATCTACTTGCCTGGCGATTGCAGTAAACTGTAGTATTTGTCCGACGATCTCATCACCTCACGTAGTTTTGCACGGCGATCTCATAGCGGCATGAAGTATTTGCACGGCGATCTCATCACGGCATGTAGTATTTACACGTTGATCTCATAACGGCATGTAACATTTCCACGGCCATCTCATCACTGCATGTAATATTTCCACGGTGATTTCATCAAGGCATGTAGTATTTACACGGCGATCACATCTCGGCAAGTAGTACTTGCCCGGCGATCTCATCATCCAAGCATTTTTCCACGACAATCTCATCAAGGCATGTAGTATTTCCATGGCGATCTCATCACGGCATATAGTATTTCCGCGGCGATCTCATATCGGCGTTTAGTATTTGCACGGCGATCTCATAACGGCATGAAGTAATTGCACGGCGATCTCATCACGGCATGTAGTATTTACACGTTTATCTCATCTCGGCTTGCAGTATTTGCACGGCAATCTCATCACGGCTCAAAGTATTTCCACGGCGATCTCATCAAGGCATGTAGTATTTACACGGCGATCACATCTCGGCAAGTAGTATTTGCATGTTGATGTCATGCCCGTAGTATTTCCACTGCCATCCCATCAAGGCATGTAGTATCTTCACGACGATCTCATAACGACATGTAGTATTTCCACGACCATCTCATCACTGCATGTAGTATTTGCACGGCGATCTCATCATCCAAGTAGTATTTCCATGGCAACCTGATCAAGGCATGTAGTATTTCCGCGGCGATCTCATCAAGGCATGTAGTATTTCCACGGCGACCTCATCACGGCATGTAGTACTTGCAAGGCGATCTCAACATCCAAGTATTTTTTCCACGGCGATCTCATAGCGGCATGTAAAATTTGACACGATTATAATTTGCCACCGGCACAAAATTCTCACGGAAGTTCAGAAGTTTTCTTTCCAGTGTTTTACATGATTAAGGCCTGATATCGTGTTATCTTTCTCACCGGTGAGGTTGCTTTCCTATTCCCTAGTCTATTCAAAGCTTCAGCCGCTTACCTCTGGAGAAAGACGGTGTGTGAACGTAACACACCGCTCTTCATTTCTTTTATACCCTACCCTTTATCAATTGGGTATCATCAATTTTGTTTACCAAGAGAATTTTGTGCCGGTGGAAATTTATAATCGTCTTAAAATTTGCACGGCCATCTCATCACGGCATGTAGAATTTCCACGGCGATCTCATCACGGCATTTAGTATTTCCACGGCGATCTCATCACGGCATGTAGTATTTGCACGGCGATATAATCACGACATGTAGTATTTGCACGGCGATCTCATCACCGCACGTATTATTTGCACGGCGATATCATCACGGGATGTAGTATTTTCACGGCATCTAATATTTGCACCACAATGCCATCACGGCGCGCAGCGCTTCCACGGTAATCTCATGATAGCATGAAGTATTTATACGGCGATATGATCAAGGCACGTAGTATTTCCACGGCGACTTCATCACGGTATGTAGTATTTGCACGGCAATCTCATCACGGCAAGTAGTATAGAAAATTTCACACTGATCACAATTGTCTCCAGAATCGCTCAGAACCCACAACGAAAGGAGTTATGGTCCCTCAGAAGGTCTGAATTTGAACGGCGAGATGTTCGCGGACGAGCTGTCTCAAGCCTGTTGTTTCTCTTTATTCGCAGCCATTGTTCCGAAGCAGGCAACAACACAAAGCCAGACCGAACACAAATTTAAGAACATGGATTTCGAATAAAATCAATAGCGCTTCTGTTCCCTATTGGGATCGGAAACTTGTAGGTGGCATAAGGGCGTGGTCGACTTTTTCCTCGCTTTTTGTCGGTAATTTGAGCGAATCGAGATTCCGCGCTTGGCGGAGTTGCGATGCACGGCGACCGGAATATATCAAGATCAAAAACTATCCCTGAAGTTGGACTTTGCCTTAAATAGAAGACGAGTATGCATTTGGTCTCCCATTGAGGATAGCAACCCGTCTGAAGGGGTGAGGCACTAGGCGTCAAATAGATATGAGGCGCTTTGGTTCCATACAGCATCTCGGTGATTTGGAGGAACTGTGATCACACTGATCTTTTTAATTATGTCGGAGCAAAGTGTACTGTAGTATAGCGAATTAGCGGTATCTGGAAGTATTCTCGATAATACTGTCTGTCTGCTGGGGCGCCACTGGGTGACGTACTGTGACGAAAGATAAATTATTACTTTAGTTCTCCTCACAGAGTAGTAGCATGGAAAGAAAACAAGAATCAGTGGTGGAACTTCTGAGTGTTCATAAATCATACAGATGACAAGGAACTTATCTGTTTTGCTTCATCCCGTGGCGGAAGGCAAAACACACAGCGAGTTCTCTCTCTGGTACGAAAAGGTGGAAAAATAAATGATTCTATGGTGAAGTTTGGATGAAAACGGGAGCCGTAGTGAAGCCTATAATCAGAGAAAGGATTGATCAATGGAAAATCATTTCATTGAGCTTCTGTATGCCGCCACTGGTGATTTGATAGAGAAACTGTGTCTTTCTGGTCTGGAAGTCACACCTAAGAGGGGAAGTCTAGTGGCCCCTAGACTCATTCAAACGAGATAAACGCGTTCTGAAGCTGTGGGCAAACACATTCCTACTGCCAAATCTGTACACTCCTATGACTTAATAAATCTTAAAGAAACGAATCGCCTCAGTCACGCAGAACAGCATGATTTTCTCTCAATAAAGTCTCCAATAGTTCTAGACTCATACATAAGAAAATCAAAGAAGAGGTTATAAATGCTATACAGTCCTATGAAAGCAATTTAAAACTTGAAATAATTAAAATTCCCAAAAAAAGCACAGAGAAATTTATTGGCCTGAATTCTACAAATGCTGTGAGTATGCAATCGAAAATCCAATCGGTCAAAAAAAAAAGAACAGCATTATGGAATCGAAATATAATTCTCAAGACTTGGCCCCATTTCGAGCTAGGACATGCAAATGGAGTGATTGAGTAAAAAGGATTCTCTGAGGGCCTGAAAAGAATCTTTCCACGCATAATCTACCAACATATTCTGATGAGACGGAACAACCAGATGAAGAAGCCAGTCATAAATCCATTTTCACTCCTCCACCTGACCAAGCCTACTCTATTCTTCCGAACCTCATCTCTCAATTTTTGAAAAGTGATGAACAATTCCAAAAATTAGTTTGAAAAGCGAAAATACTCTTACTTTCAACAATTCAAGAAATTTATTTAGCAGAATTCGTAAGCCCACGATCCACCAGAGTACTTGTAGGTTGTAAAGCTCGGCTACGTCAGGAAAAAAAACGGATTTTCCATAATTTACTATGTTGTGCAAACATCAATCCTGCAGTGAAGTGTAGATTCAACCACTATTAGTATGTCAAACCAGAGAAGAAATGCAAAAAAAGAAAAGGGAGTACAATAGATGAAGAATTTATTGGACGGAGTCGAAGGGAATTAATGTACACATGGTTGACTTCAACGACTGAAAACCATTTGGCGACCAAGGAAAAAAGTCGACTACATGCTGAGTTGACCTTCGCTGTTTTTTTTTCACCGAAGTGACTAGTTCACAGTCACTGAAGTTTCCTTTTCCGCCTGTGACGGTAGAAAAGGGTTGGAAAACCGGCTGCTCCGTTCAGAAACCAGCGAAAAAACAAATTAGGTTCTAGCAGAGATCGTGTATACACTATTGTGGAGAAAAGTGAAACCAGGGATGACCTTTAGAAGAATAGCATTTGCAAATGAGGAGAGAAGTACGGTAAGTACATACTTCTAGTCCTTGGCAACTAAAAAGGAATGAATGGAGAGGGAGGGGGAGGGGTTAATGATTGAAGTGAAGATAATGATGAATGCGAAAAAGTGCATTTCGGATGCTGATCTGCTGATGTATGAATCGATATCGAGGCTGCGGATTTCAATCTTCTAGCAAATGGATCAGGTTCAGATGTGATGACGGACGAATGGGACGCTCGTTGGACGCGGTTAGGGTGGAATAGGGTCTCAGCAGGATGAGAAACTAAGAACGGATCGGAAGTGTTCATCGAATTCCATCCACTGCAGTCAGATGGAATTCTATTGAGTGGAACTCTCGCTTTAATAGCGTTACACCTTCAGAAAGAAACCAATCTGCGAAATCAGCGGAATAGTCGTGCTACAATGTAGGCTATCACACAGACGTTGGCATAGGCGAAAAAGTGATATGGCGTTCCATCGTCGTAAACGTTTTGAACCATTTCCATCATCACTTTCCGACGGACGATCGGGATTTGCTAGCGCATATCAATTGAAAAAAGATGGTCAAGTAAGAGAGGACACTATTGAGTTGAAGGTTCCCAAATTAAACTTGATTATGGCTTAAATTCTGCAGAATTCGGTCTTCCTTTGGTATCTCTAGTCTTGCAGAACTATATCTAAGAATGTCTCCAGAATAACATTAGTTGTCGAAGTGAGAGAAATAGGTCAGAAAACTTGCTGAGTAGATCAGATAGGCACATTCGAGCATCCAATCTAGTGGACGAACATATGAGCGGCTATCGTTTTCAAGTGCGCGGCAAAATACGTGTCGCGAACGCCGCAAAAGTGCAGCTAATAGCCGCGTATGGTTCGTTTACTCGACTAGAAAGAATGAAGCGACTACTATAAATTGATGCGTGGTGGAATTTCACTAGGCTGGAGCTTTCAAATCTCGGAAAAACCCACCAAGCAATTCAATGACGTCTTCAAGCAGATTCTTGTCTTACCCTCGGCTTTACCTCCTGATTATTGTCAGCTTCAATTTTCTTTCAGAGGTCGCGATGCAGTAAACACCGCGCAGTGGGAGCGTGTGGTGTTTTTGAACCTTCATTTTCTCTTTTTTTAAGTAATTTTTCTGCCTTTATAGATTCTTTGTGTATTGTTTTGCGATGCGCTTTATTCCCTATCGGTCAGAACTAGAGAAATGTTCGACTTCAAAACGGGTTTTGTGCGACATCGAATGATTTCGAAATCTAACGCAAGCTGCCCTCTCCACACGCTCCCACCACGCGCTTTCAGTTGCGTCGTGGCTTCTCAAAAATATGACATTGGCAATATCTGTGATTGAATTCTGCTGGCATTTTGGAAAATTGAAGGCAACAGAAAATTTCTTGAATTGCTCGCTTCTTGGTTAAGGAAGGTCACCTTTTTCCCGCCGAACACAATTCAAATTCATTGAGCAGTTGAGTTCCAAGAAAAGCCTTCCTTACATGATGCAGTGATGAGCACTCGGATAGAGGGGAGAATAATTCAATGATTCCATGATTACAGAATATATGATAATTTTGGAATGCGTAAAACCAAAAGAAGCCGAAACTGTTGATTCAGAGAGGGAAAATTAATCTAAAGATAGACTGGGGTAACAGTCCTCTCTGGTTTTGCCCGATTTTGTATGCACTGTTATGAGTACTACGATTGGGTTGTTCCTCAAAAAGGATATTCCAATGGGGGCCCAGAAAACGAAAGCCCATAGGGGGAGAGATGGTGGCACCCAATGAACGGTTTGATTTGGTCTCTGATGGCTTGAACGCTATATTGGTATAGCTATATAGTAGTATTTTTCAAGTGCAAGGAGTTTTGTACATTAGAATAACCCTGTTCTATATGCTCTATCAAGCATAACCACTTGCTCCAACCCGAGAAGGTTTTTCAGAAGCATTGGCAAATCCGAAAATAATTTTATAATCAGTGGTGTACATAATGGATGTTAACCAAAGAAAAATATCGAACAATATAGTACGAGATATGACCTCAACATTCTTTCAAAACTCATATTTACGCAAACCATCTGCATAGCAATGCTGAAACCTCGTCCTAACCCCACAACTCACCTAATGACAAATCTATGCATGTCAAGGAACATTCCTAGTTACTGTTTCCTCATTTTCAAGCACTCCTGCAAGGTACTGATAGGTTGGCATGGGGGGGGGTTCTGTTTAATTCCATAGGCAAAAAGATCATATCAAGCTAACACTCGTAGAGCAAATAATAAATGAAATGTCTACTGGACAATGTCGCTGTCCACTTCACGAGAGCTGATATGGATAGAGGCATGACTGAAATGAATGGCAGAAACTTGACTAAATCTCAAATTTAATCTCTAGGACCGATGCGCGAGGGAAGATTCTGCTCGCGAAGAACAGGAATGGGTTGCGTCACGAGAATGAATCAGTTGGCTGAGATTGCTAAGGCGACTTTTTCTGATACACGGCGAGGGCTTACAAAAGGTATCTTGACGACTGATCGATTACTGGAAATTGTGTGGGAAGAGGCGAATTTTGTGGGTTCCGATTCGGATGATTGGGTCGGGGGACACGGGGGACGACGGGGGGAAGGTCAGAGCGGGGTGGGGGGGTGAACGAGTGCGTTGGGTGGGGGGTAATGCCGCATGGCGGCCTCATTCCGCATTCTCCATCGGTCAACTACTTTCTGTTTCTACTGGATTTCGGTGCAAATCCACTCATCACACTCAAATTACTTCGCCGAGGGAAAGTTGACTTCAGAATATTCCGAGGAATCGCCGCCAGTCTGGACTTGCTTCAGCTCTGCTGTTGGGACTTTGAAGAGCACAAGACAAGGAATCAGAGTGGATGTCTCGCAATTAGCAGAGAAAAAATAACTGCATACCACCGGCTGCTTCTATTCTAAAAGGTTCTGTTCTTCAAAGAAGTGTTCACGATAAAAATCCCTCTTCTGTTTTTTTGCCCATCTTGAAAACGGTCCCATTCTGATTCCAATGATGTCTCTGGAATCGTACAAGACCCCCTGGAAACGAAGTTATGGTCCATCAAAAATTGAGCTAGAAAAGCATGGTGGACGAGTTGTCCGAGGCTTGTAACTTCCATGTTTTGCAGCCAATGTATGCGAGCTGACCTGAGTAAAGAGAGAAGTTGAGAATGAAGGGAGAACAAGGCTTCTGATCGGAAACCATCGCCCATCTCACGATCTCCATTGTTGTGTTCCATTGTTCACGTCGACGGGCGGAAAGGGGCCGGACTTGCCCGAAGCGGCGGGGTTTGCCCACTTTTCTAAGCCGTTTTGCGGCTTCTGGGTAGCTTTTCGTCCCGTTTCTTTGACGCTCTTCTGCTTCTGAAAGCCACGAGAAGCTTTTGTCATGGAAAATTCGAGGATGAAGTGCATCGTGAACAGTGCCTTTAACCATCTTCTTGGAATGGAAGATCCATTTTTAAAATGCTAGTGTGAGAAATACGATTGAGGGTTACAGGAATTGCAGGAAATCACTCAGCGCTCGTCGTCCTAATTCCCTTAGTTCAGACTCAAAGCCGCTTCAGACTCTGCCTGTGAATACAGGCAGAGTCTGAAGCGTCAGAATACAGTCTACGGTGACGGATGAATTCGCGTATTTTCATTAAACATAATTTTTGTGGCCATTGCTGGCTCCATTCCAAGTTTGCCAATAATGCATGAAAAACAGCTGATAATTTTTTCTGGTTGTACTTTTCTTCTGTTTCCTTGTATCTTTGGTGCCGGCAAAGCCGCCCATCGTTGGGCGAAGCCATGTGATGCCTACGAAACCCATCTCTGCGTGTATCTATTGCAAAGACCCCAAGTGTATTTCGTATGTAGACGGAAAATCTGCCGTTTTTCAACTCTTCTGGTGTTTTTCTCCAAAAATGAGAAAAAATCAAAATTTCGTCGTCAATTAAGTGCTACCCTACTCCTCCGCGGACGTTAATAGACGGCAATTTAGAAGAAAAATCTTGAATTCGGGAGAAAAATGCTGCGGAAACGCTGAGAAACGGTACGATTTCCCCACACGTGAAATATCCGTACACCTAGAGTCTCTACAATGAATACACGCAGGATTGACACCAAAGAATCAAAGAAACAGAAAAAAACCACAACACACAAAAAATATCAGCTGTGTCTTGCTGGCAAACTTGGAACCGAGCCAGCCATATCTATAGTAAGCTTAGTGAAAATCAGCAACCGCACTAGAGCCTTTCTGTGTTGGCGTGGACCGTACACCCTTTCGAAGTCATGGGAAGTTGGGTCACAAAAAAGACGAGGACTTCATCGGTCATCAGACACTTCACCATTTATCACGAAATGTTCCCAACGGGAATCGCTTGCGCCCAAGCACTGCTGATTGCTGCGAATTTCATGTGTCCATTTCGAAAACTTCATCTTGAGTCTTTTGGCTGATGTTTACGCCACTTTCATTCACTACGGAGGCCTGTCCACGCAGGAGCACGGAGCGTAGGGTATGGTTTTCTGCGCTAGTTGTGCCTTCTTCACTGTGGTTTTATGTACAAAGTATCTAGATGGGGTTCACCTCTTCCAGCTAGAACGATTCAATCCAAATGTGTCGAAATTGGAACCTTGCTTTCAATGAAACTTAATGATTCAGCTCAACTAAAGTTTTAATACATCACTACAGGTTAAATCTGCCACCGAATTTCGATCCAATCTCCTCATTTATCGAATCTAAACGAGGCGATGAATCATCGTTATGAACAACTTGTTCGCCACATTACGATTTCCACGGGATGCAGCGGACGCTTCCCCACGGGTAAGACTTATCACCGATAAACCCTTGGTTTGAGGGTAAGATTCCTCAGTAAGTCTCTTCATTCTTCAACGCTCTGTGTCACTGACTGGCCACACTGATCACTCTTGAACCATGGTTTCGTCGATGATGAATCTGGCCTCAGGCGTTTTTTGATGATTTCTGCAACGCAAAGTGCCCCACGCATTACACTTGTTATCCGATGATAAATTTTTCGGATAATAGATCGATTCAGAAAAGGCCGATTTTAAATTTTCCGGATATTGGTTCGATTAAGATAATGCGCTTTTTCAAGTTTTCGGATAATGGATCGATTCAGAGAATGCCATTTTTCCAATGATTCGGATACGGATATCCGGTCGAATAATTTCGGATATTTTCGGAACAAAGTGGAGGCGAAACGGTGAAAAATAAACCCAGGTACTCAAGGCAAGCCTATGAAAACATCCATAATTGAGCAAACAGTAGTACTTCATTGCATTTGCAGCATGTTCACATACAAACTTCAATCTTCATATATGCATATTAATAAAAATATGATAACAAATCTTCAATTTATCGTCGTTGGAAGGCACGTATTACCAATACACAGGTTTTTCAAGACAACTAGCAAGTAAAAAGTGTGCAAAGCAACTATACAAAAAAAATTACACTGAATAACTAGCCACTTGGTCATCTCACGTGACGAAGTGGCCTTTTTTTAGAGCCGCAACGACTCTTCCGATTTCGGAAGGAGGAAGGAAACCCTGGGTTGATGTACTTAATAGAAGGCGGTACGGAAAATGGTCGTGGCCTAGTGCAATTTTATCCGATTTTATCCAAAAATTATCCGATTTTATCCGACATTTTATCCTAAATTTTAACCGGAAATTATTAGAATTTTAACCGATTATATCCGAATTTTTGACCCTTCAGATAATGGTTCGATTCAGATAAAGCCGATATAAAATTTCCCGGATATTGGTTCGATTCAGGGATGAGTTCCAAGAAGAATTCCATGGTAGAAAAAATGTGGCTGATAAGATATAACGAATGATAGTCTGACAGATAAGCTCATTTCAGGCGATCTCTCAAACTATGATTGGTCGGCTCTTATCAGATTCCTTTTTCCTCCCGTGGAAATCTTCTTGGAGCGCCCAAGGTCAACCGGAAGGATGAGGGCCTATATATAACCCGGGAACTCCAGCCATATATCAGACTTGCCTTCTGATTTTGGGCCGAATTTCTGCTCCATCGGTGCCCCACGTTACTCCTACTGATCCATGATCGCTTGAGGACTTGATAAGGCGCGATACATTGCCTACTTTTCTCCTGCTTATTAGTTTGAAAATTCGGAAGTCGAATTTATGTAGAGAGTTTACCGCTACGACGTTTGATCGTGTATTTTCATAACCAGATTTTGCTCTTTCAGACTCTGAAGAAGGCGAAACTGCCGAAACGTCAGTCGATTAAAGTCGGTTACTACCTCGTGCCAAGCTGTATTCAACTTCAACAATTTCCTGTAATACTTCAAGGCAGTGTTCACGATAAAAACCGCTTTTTCTGTTTCTCCGCCTATCTTGAAAACGGTCCCATGTTGATTCCAATGATGTCTCTGAAATCGTACAAAACCTTCTGGGAACGGAGTTATGGCCTCTCAAAAATTGAGCTAGGAAATTAGGAAAGCATATTGGACGAGTTTTCCGAGGCTCGTAACTTCCGTCTTTTGCAGCCGATGTATGCGAGCTGACCTGAGTAAAGGGAGAGGTTGAGAATGAAGGGAAGAACGGGGCTTTTGATCAGAAAACATCGCTCATCTCACAATCTCGAGTGTTCCATTGTTTACGTCGAGGGGAGGAAAGGGGCCGGATTTGCCCAAAGCGGCGGGGTTCGCCCACTTTTCTAAGCCGTTTTGCGGCTCCTGGGTAGCCTTTCGTGCCGTTTCTTCGACGCTGTTCTGCTTCTGAGAGCCACCAGAAGCGTTTGTCATGGAAAACTCGAGGATAAGTTTATCGTGAACAGTGCCTTTAAGAGGCGGGGTGATACTTAAGGATTTCGTGTACTTCTGGTGCGTTTTTCTTAATTTCTACGTCATTTTAGTTCTACCCAGGGGACCTCTTAGCGAATATAGCGAACAATCTCCAAATTGGAGATTATCGCGATCACTGCCTTTGAAACATCCTTACCACCATTTCTCCTCCGTTTTGGAGGCAATTAGTTTTGTTCTCGTTCGTTTGCTTGTGCGGAGCGAGGGCAGAGACAGCAAGAAAGTTTGGTGAGGAGACGCAGCATACGCGAGCACACGCACGCGTTCGGCAGCAGTAAATTTCACTGCGAAATAGAAAATATGTTTAACCTAGGCCCGTCGCTCTGCTGCTTTTGATCAAAATGAGGATCTAAATCGAGAGTTCTCTAGAAATGACCAGAAATTCACTTGAAGCCAGTTTTTAGGGTTCTCGCTGAAAATCTGCGTGGAAACAGCTGATCAATCGCAATAGCAACCGAGCAAAGAATGGGCTGTGTGGTAACGCTGAAGGCTTTGTAGGTAGGACCGGATCCTGACTCTCAACTAACGCTATCTTGCAGATAGTAACGGCTGCGAATCAGCGCCTGTTATGCTGAAACAACAGGAAAGCGATAGCAGAGGGAAAACCTCAATTAAAAGAGTGATTTCCTACTGAACTGTTCGAAAAAATCGTAGAAAATTATATTTTCATTTATTTAGAGGAATTACATCACAAGAGACGAAAAACACAAGAAAGTCGGAAGAGAAGCTTGCGTTGTCCATTTCAGAATGAAATTTACACGCAAATACCCGCTGTCGCGATACGCAGTGCAAGCGAAATCGGGTAATTCTGGTCCCATTAGGATCACTTCCATGCTGTCTGCTGCTATAGTGGTTGTCTGAAACTACGGATGTGAATTTAAAGGCAGGGTTCTCGATAAAATCGGCTGTTGTGTTATCACCGTGGAATGGTATATCTGACCATCAAAAAAGTGAAAATAAGTAAAAAATTGGAGAAAAAACGCTCAGGAGAAAGTTATGGCTTGGTGTCCTCCCGCCCCCAATTGTCGAGATTTGGGCAAAAGCCTGTTTTGTCAACTTTTATTTTGTTTCTAAAGTAATTTCTGAACATTTTTGGAGACTACTGATTACTTTAACACAAAAATAAATGTCGGATAAGCAAGCATTAATGAAAATCGCGTTAATTAGGGGGCCGGCCGACACCGGTAATCAGCCGTTATACTTTGTTTTTGAGCGTTTTTCCCGCGAATTTCCGGGTTTTTTCACTTACTTTCACTTTTGTGATGACCAAATCTACATTCTTATGAAGAGAGCTCAAAAGTCGTTTTTATCGCGAACCCTGCCTTTAAGCCCTTTTCGAATGATGGAAGCAAAGGTATGTTAATAGTTACGATTTCTGTATAACGATGTGAACTGTTCGTCAAATCAGCCTACACTTACGTAGCTTTTTAAAGGTAGAAGCTTCTTCCAACAGTTAACGTCCTACGAGACGATTTCACCCTCAGTAGCGTTTACACTTCGCGCCGAGGCGACATTGTGGAAGTGCAAGCAGCATCGTGCAGTACAGCGAATTTCGATTTGTCACGAGGAGCTCTTCAGGGAGCCGACCATAAAAAAACTTTTCCCGAAGAGTGGAATGAAAATTGGATAAACTGGTCAACGATTTTTATCAATATATGATATTTATACATTTGGTCAAGATTTTACACCAGACAAATGGAAAATGCTGGCACTTGTTGCTTTTGAATTTGTGTTTCCTTCTCGTTTTCACAAATAGGACATATGAGAGAGAAGAAACTGTGGATAGCAATGGATACATTTTGTAAATAAAGAGTTCAAGGAGAAATCTCAGCTCATAGGAATCACAACGCCTATAAGGTGAGAAGTCATACGGTAGATGGAATAATTCCTCATTTCCGAATGATTCCGCCCCGGAAAGCAGTAACGAACTGATCAAAAGTCGCAATGCGGAGTGCAACCTCACAGAACTGAGTTGCTGTAGAGAAGTCAACAGGGTTACATTATAGGCTTAGACGAGTAGATTCGAAGGGAAAGTTGCCGACGATTGTGTCCCGTGTCAGCATTGTATCCGATAGTCGGGAGAAATCAAGTTCCCCGTGAAACAGGATCGTCCCCACCCCCCGTCACCTCCACCCGAACGGTCAGATGTGCTCAATGCCCGCTATCTCCACCGTACGATCTCCACGCCACAGCTAACACATTATAATCCCCATGAAGCGGAACATATCCCCGTCAGCCCGATTGCCTAACTTATTAGTAACTATACGGTGTTGGAAAAAAAGCCCGATGAAACCAGATGGAAAGGAGGTCAATCTGTCACACAGCAAGCGGTGGTAAACCTACAAACATCAACGAAAAGAAGATGAGCAGATTCTCAGCGAACATGTGATATCAGCTTAGGAACGAGGGAGTCAAAGGAGGAGATTTTCTGAAATGTGGTTAGAGTTTGTGGTGGTAGACTAGTCACGTGCGAGAGATTTCTGAGCCGTCAGTCTCGAAATGGATGCGCCACCCCCACAGAATGCGCACGAAATCACGTCCGAAAAGGGCATCACACCACAGAACGGTTACGGATCGCCTTTCGCTCTCTTCCCTAAATGACCGATGGATCTGGACTTTCGTGGATGCACGACAAAGTTACACTGCACTTTGCTGCCAACAACGATTATAAGATACGTCTGATATATATTCGATAATGAAATAATATTTCTGTTTTGGTAAGGTTTTATTGTTTGTAAGAGCGAAATCTTCACATGCTGATGCTCGATGAACAAATTCACAAACTTTATGTCAACGGGAGTTTGAGCCCGATGACACCCCTACTCGCACTAGACACCATGACCATCTTGTGCGAGATACTAGCGCCTTGTTGGCCGCTTCCAATTTTACGGTCACCTGGCATGACTAATACGGTTCTCAAAGGCACAGTTCAAGCTCTGGGGCGGAATCTGAGATTTTCACATATTCGTGAAGTAGACCCACCCAATATAACACCAGCCAAGTGCGAGCTCTCAACTCCTCCGAATAAGCGAGATATAGGAGGAGGCCGCCCTGGGGCGCCCACATCGGGAACCCACTTTGTCACGCCCTTTTTACGATTTTTCGAGCTCCACAGTGACGAGATGAGCGACGATTTTCAATTAATATCCCCGTTATTCCCTTCATTTTCGGCCCCTCTATCCATTCAGGTCCGCTCGCATGCATCGGTTGCAAATTGCAGAATTTCTGAAAATTTAGCTTCCTGGCAAAAGTAGCGATTTGGTAATGGTCAAAAAAAAATTTCAAAAATGTCTGGAAATACTTTTAAAAAATGATTTGGCGTAAAATAGCATGGAGTAATAAAAAAGCTAGGAATTGAAGTGAAATAAACAAAAAATACGATTTGGTGGTCGATCATTTCACAAGCTTCTCCGTTAAACTTATCAAAACGAAATCGCGTTCAGCTTTCAAAAATGGCTTAATGTTTCCGTTGCGCGCTTGATTTCGTTTTGATAAGTTTAACAGAGAAGCTTGTGAAATGAACGACCACCAAATCGTATTTTTTGGTTATTTCACTTCATTTCCTAGATTTTTTATTACTCCATGCTATTTTACGCCAAATCATTTTTTAAAAATAATTCAAGACATTTTTGAAAGTTTTTTTGACCATTACCAAATCGCTACTTTTGCCAGGAAGCTAAATTTTCAGAAATTTCACATAATTTTCCCAAAGGTTCCCTTTCTGACTTCAATTTTGCTCAACGATTTCCATTTTGGAATGATAAAACATCTAACAGACGATATTGTCGTATGAGTACAAATTTTAAAACCTATGACTTACAACCATAAAAAATAAAACTCATTGCCGCATTTGGTGCAAAATGTGAAAAATCGATATTATTGATCATTAAAATTTGATCTTGCATGATGAGAAGAATTTCCCAAACAAATGACTTAGAGCCATCAACAATCAAAAATCATTACGTCATTTGGTGCAACAGGCGAAAAGATCAATATTATTGATCGGTATTTATCGATAATGACTGATGAGCAAAATTCCTCAACCAAGAAAATCAATCCCTAAAGCAATCACCACTGTTAGCCCCATTTTGTGCAAAAAGCACGAAAATCGATAATATTGATTATCGATCGATGACGTGTCATGAGTACGAATTCTGACAAGTTCAATACTTACCTTCGACGAACTGTGTTGATCGGCTGCGAAATCACCCACACACCCCGGTCTCCAGAGCCGTAGCAGAAAAAAAGGAGTTCGTGCTCCACGGCAAATTTAGTATGTAAACCCACGATTTTGAGGTACCCTTCAAAGTAAAGGTATCGAGTTCAAATTGAAATATGAGCGACCTGCATCCATTTCCAGACTCCTGTCCAAAAATGAGCTCCCCAGTTCAATTTTATCTGGTAGCACAAGATCGTTAACACCGTCTGAAAAAGAGGAGATTAACAGAGAAAACTTGCGGCTTTTCAAAATTTGCTCAAATTCTAGGAAACCATTGCAAACCATTTCTGGGCATTATATACAACTTTTTGCGCTCTTTTCAATGCAATTAAGATCTAATTTATACCTTCAACCTGAACTTAGATTTCGAGAAACGGATTGCGCGCGTGGCCGATTCAAAACCAAATCTGGTGCGCGCTTCGCGCGCACCACAATTACAAGCCTCGGGCAACTCGTCCACCGTGCTTTCGCTGAAAAAAGCAAGGTATTCCATTGTTCTCGAACATACGCGCATGCACAAAATTTGACACACAATAGAAAACAAATCTTCTTGCCTTCTCGACACTCCAGTCCATCGAGAAGCAAATTGAAAAAAAAAACTGATAAGGATAAAATGTGGCTCATCATCCTCTAAGGGGTACGGTATACTTTTACGGGGACGGTGCCTAAGTGGGCGTGGCAAGTGCCCCTTCCCCCGCTTGCGATAGCACATCACTATTAGCAACAGGTGTTAGTCGGTACATCTATAAACAAGCGAAGAGAGTGATCCACTTGTGAGTCATCCACGGACTAGACAAATTGAGGTGGTATCTAAACCCGGCTGTGCGGCGTCGTTGGTATGTCAGAGATCAAACCGTCAGGCGATGCCGTCCGCATCAACTGGTCTATCAAAAAATATTTAAGGCAGCGTCCATACGTTGCGAGGGCGCTCGATCACGCAAAATCGGGACAGGGGCTGTCTACACACCGAGGGAGGAGCTGTCCCGTTTTTGAAGTTCGAAACGTCACGCCACTCCACGCGAGCGGAGTGGTCCCGAGTGGAATTAGAGCCGCCAAAGGCGGGACAACTCCTCCCTCGGTGTGTAGAGAGCCCCTGTCCCCGCAAAATCGACGTTCTACGAGTGCACACAATTTGCTTGTCGCTCACGCACGCTCTCGCGCGTTTCCGCCCTCTCTCGCTCACTTACGCTCATTTCAGGGGAGAAGCAACCAATTTCGAGCCGTTTGATAGCTTTCTCGAGCAATGAAAGCCTAACCTACCTCATAACCTTCTTACAACGTATGGACGCTGCCTAACATCGGCTTGGATCGTGAAGAGGCTTTGCGTTCACTGTTGAAGGTTGGCGCAAACTCGGTGCACCTATGTTATACAGTACGTATCATAATTATAGCAACACAATCAAAGCCCTGATAACAATGTCCACGCGATTTTCCATCAAACGGCACTGTCACCATTCAACTCTGCGCACCCAAAAACCTTTGTTCACAAAATTTTACAGAGAACCATCACGAAATACGATCGATTTTTTATATAACTTTTAAAGTCTTTGTATCATAATTATAGCAATACTATATTTTGAAAAAGCTTCCTTGCTCATTTCTCAAAGCATTTTCTGTTTGGTATGACATGGATGGAGGTGCAACGGAGTCCACCAAGAGTGTCTCATTCACTTATCAATAAGAAGCGGTCGGCTGGGGATCAAGAAAGAAAGAAAGAAAGAAAGAAAGAAAGAAAGAAGAAAGAAAGAAAGAAAGAAAGAAGAAAGAAAGAAAGAAAGAAAGAAAGAAAGAAAGAAAGAAAGAAAGAAAGAAGAAAGAAAGAAAGAAAGAAAGAAAGAAAAGAAAGAAAGAAAGAAAGAAAGAAGAAAGAAAGAAAGAAAGAAAAGAAAGAAAGAAAGAAAGAAAGAAAGAAAGAAAGAAAAGAAAGAAAGAAAAGAAAAGAAAGAAAAAGAAAGAAAAGAAAAGAAAGAAAGAAAGAAAGAAAGAAAGAAAGAAGAAGAAAGAAAGAAAGAAAGGAAAGAAGGAGGAGGAGGAGGAGGAGGAAAGAAAGGAGGAGGAGGAGGAGGAGGGAGGGAGGGAGGAGGAGGGAGGAGGAGGGAGGAGGAGGAGGAGGGAGGAGGGAGGAGGGAGGGAGGAGGAGGGAGGAGGAGGAGGAGGAGGGAGGGGAGGAGGGAGGAGGAGGGAGGGAGGAGGGGAGGGAGGGAGGAGGAGGAGGGAGGGAGGGAGGAGGGGAGGAGGAGGGGAGGGGAGGAGGGGAGGGGAGGAGGGAGGAGGAGGGGAGGGAGGGAGGGAGGGAGGGAGGAGGGGAGGGAGGAGGAGGGAGGAGGGAGAGGGAGAGGGAGGAGGAGGGGAGGGGAGGAGGGAGGGAGGAGGAGGGGAGGAGGGAGGAGGGAGGGAGGAGGAGGGAGGGAGGGAGAGGGAGGAGGGAGGAGGGGAGGGAGGAGGAGGAGGGAGGGAGGAGGGGAGGGAGGAAGAGGAGAAAGAAAGAAAGAAAGAAAGAAAGAAAGAAAGAAAGAAAAAAAGAAAGAAAAAGAAAGAAAAAAAGCAAAAGAAAGAAAAAAAGCAAAAGAAAGAAAGAAAGTTTCCACGGGGTTTTCTCGGACAAGAAGAAGTTTAAGTTGGATGGACCTGACGGGTACGCACACTACTGGCGAGATCTCCGCAAGTATCCGAAGAAAATCGTCAAGCGGATTTTTGGCGGACACAGTCTCACGGCATGGTGTGGGTTCGATGCTGAAGGTGTGCTCCAGATAGCCTTCGATTCCTCTAGAAGGAATTATGCGGAGTACCAGGAAGTGTTGTGAACAGGACTGTCACCGTTCCTTGCTCGGTTCCAGCGAAATGAGCCCACGTTTCAGTAAGACGATGCCGACATCTACACGAGCAGGCTAAGGAACAGCGGTGGTCCGGGTCGTCCCGAACAACGACCCCCCCTGGGAGGGACACTTTTTCGGCTGAAAAACGACCCTCTAGAAAGGGTGAAAAAATTGGTTGACTTTACTGACTCGCTCATTTTGGAGGTTTTCTCAATTTTTGGGGCCTCACCATTCCAAAGCGGATGAATAGCGTTTCATGCGCTGCCGATATTGAAAAAATTCAGCCAGATGGAAAGCTTAAAAGCATATCAGAAACCGGAAAAATCATCGCCCTCCGTTTTTGGCCACGGTGGTCCGGTGGGGCTTTCGGGCCACCCTGGGACCACCGCACATTTGATCGGCCATAACTCGGCTCAAAATCCATTCCATGAGCTCATCTTCGGATGTTAACGTTTTTTAACATCTTCCTACAGTTTCCACTCTTTCACTAGGTCATGTATACAGACGACCCTTTTTCTTTCGGAATATTTTTCCTCCTCTGAGAGCTTCAGCACCCAAAGGTTTGGGGTGTTATGTGAACCAAACAGAGCAAAGCTCTAGATGATTCAGCTACAGTTTTAGTTTCGCTACCGACTCCGAATTTCTGGTCACGGTCTGCCCCAGAATACGGATGAAGAGCTTTGACCTGATGCAGAAAATATTTGCAGACCTTATGCAAACAAAGGGTGCAAAAAAAGAATGGAAACAGTGTAAGGACGTTTACATAGTGAGAGCTCAACTGCTGAGACTTGCCACAACTTTGTAGGGCCTAACAGAGATAGACGAGATAGAACTTGCAATGCCGAAAAATCTGAAAGCTCCAGATAATTTTTACGAGGGGTGAGGAGGTGTTCGCACAGAAAACCGTCTCGGACAGTAGGTGCGGGCGGATCGCTGGCATTTGGCGGGCGGATCGACATCCCCCCCGCCATCCGCCCGCCAGTAGCCAGCGATCCGCCCGCCAGTAGCCAGCGATCCGCCCGGCAGTAGCCAGCGATACGCCCGCCACTAGCCAGCGATCCACCATCGATGCTACATTTTGGTTTCGGTGAGTTCCCACCACGGTCTCCGTGTGAGGGACCACCCCTCCCCCTAGCCGTGGGGACCATCCCCTCAGCTGCCAAAAATTATTCTCCGGCTTCTAGGTGATCTTTCAAAAGTGACTTGAAGTCACCTCCCAGGATCGGCCTCAAAATGTCGACTGACCATCCACTGCGTTGGAGCGCCTTTTATACCCTTCAGTTTGTTTACTCTGAGCATGATACTGATAACAGAAAAGAACTCGTCAATGATTGACAATTTCACCGTGTAAAATTTGAGCGGGCGGATCGCTGGCTATAAAAGCAGTGGCGGGCGGATCGCTGGCTATCAAAGCCCTGGCGGGTGGATCGCTGGCAGGTTGCGGGCGGATCACTGCATCTCATAGCTCAGCGGCCGGAGGGCGGGCTGTCAAAGACATTGCGGGCGGATCGCCGGCAGGTTGCGTGCGGCCCGCCGCCTTAGAGCTTGCCGGCGATCCGCCCGCTAGCGTGATCAAGTTTTCCAGGTGCCGCTATCCGCACGCCAAAACGCAGCGATCCGCCCGCCAAGGCCACGATGAGCAGCGATCCGCCCGCAACTTGCCGGCGTACCGCCCGGAGAGGCCTTGATTGCCAGCGGTCAGTCCGCACCTGTTGTCTGAGGTGTCAATCGCATGTTTTACTACAGAATGCTGCAAATTTTCTTAGCACGGACGATGATTTCATACCAAGCTTTCGATTCTACCTCGTATGTGGTATCGCTGCCAAGGAAGCTCCATCGTTCGCTAAGCAATTCACTTTTATTGTGATGACAATGAGGTCTGATGCGACGCCTGCTTAATCACATTACGATCCCACATATGCCAAGCGTATGGTCAAGAATTTGCACCGCACATGAAGTTTGATTTGCTCAAACATTCAATAGGAAACAACCTCTCCTTTCCTCTGTTGACCGATGGCATTACCGACACCGATCGCAAATGGATTGTAATTCTGATAAGGCTTATCTCACGCTCCTACTCATCCGTACAAAGGTGATGGCCCAGTCTGCCGACGGTGCATCTGTGATGACAGGACACATAAACGGCATTCATGCAAGACTTCAGCGCATAGTAGATGACGAGACAACACTCAATGGAAATATGAGAGCAGGTGCGAACCCAACATGATTAAAAGAAATTTTAGGTATCTAAATATGTTTTGTTTCAGATTTTTTCTCAGCGTCTACGCAGCACATACACTGAATTCCGCCGTAACTGCTCAGAACAACTACGCTCAGGAACAAATAAACTTTCGTACCTCAAAATGGGGGCGATACATCGGGTCCGCTGGTCGGCCAGCATGCAGCAAGCGCTAGCAAAGATCCTACGCAACTACCCATTTTAATGGGGAGCCTTCAAGCCTTGGCGAACGAAGATACAACTGAAAGTATCAAAGCAAGAGCTGTGGCTGCTGCGTGGACACATCTCCAATTCTTCTCCACGCGGGCCACACACTATTCCAGCTGACATTATTTTTAGAGGAACTACAATTAGAATAAGGTCTCACAGTATAATATGTGTCTCGTTGGCGCTATTTCGACCACATGATGGGAGACAAGGGCGGCAAAATGGCGAATGTTGCACAATCATTATTGAGAGACAATAACGTTTTGAAAATAAAGATTCCCTTGAGCTTAAGATACGAATATGTGATCACAGAGTTTCTCGATCAGTACTATACCTCTTTTGAAGGCCTAATATCTGACAATGAGTACCTGCTGTGTTATAACGCTAAGACGCTCCCTTGTTAAAGGCAGTGTTTACGATAAAAAATGTGTTTCAGTTTCCACTTTTTTCTTCGGCTCTTATCAGATTCCTTTTTCCTCCCGTGGAAATCTTCTTGGAGCGAACCCCAGATAATTTTCGGATATCGGATTATCAGAATCTCGGATATCCAAAAAGGAGTGAACTGATACTAAGTATACCACGCGTTGTTCAAATCAAAAAACAAAGGAACATAAATTACTGTGAGCACTACCTCTCAGTGTCACCGAGTTGAACACACATGGGTGAGAGTGCCCATAACCGAGACAAAAATAGATCAGCTTCCCTTTCTTCACTCCCAAGTTCTGGACTAATATCAAGGTCTGGGCATTCATAAAGAGCTTCCGATTTTGATCATCACCAACAGCAAGCGGTGGTTTTTCCCTTAAAGGCAGCGTTCACGATGATTTTCGTTCCCGAGTTTTTCACATAAAACAATGCATTGGCCACAAACGGTTACCAAAATCACGAAGAAGCGGCGAGAAACGCACTAAAACGTTGTATTTTAGTGACATTATTCTCTGACCTGGACTAGTTGTCCGGTTGGATGAACATGTTCACGGTGGTTGTCACCGGTGTGAAATTGGGTGAATCGAAAATGGAAGAATATTTTAGGCAAAGCAGTATTAGTTTGGGCCCTAAGGAAGGAACGGAGCAATAGAGAGTAGAGAATCGCAAGGACAGGTCCACAAAAGATTTCTTCGTCACAACAAGCACTTCCTGTGATTCTTAAGAGACAAGGTGATACTTAAGGATTTCGTGTACTTCCGGTGCGTTTTTCACATTTCCGATGTCCTTTTGGTTCTACCCAGGGGCAACTTAATCAATGTAGCGAATAATCTCAAGATTGAAGATTATCGTGAACACTGCCTTTAAGGGCCTTGGTATACCGACGTCGCAAAGCCATGGAACGCTTTCGATTTCGGAGTCCCGAAACATGAAGCCAGAAAAACAGAGATGAGGAGTCACACTCCGACCAAGACAACGCTTTTCGCTACATCGATTACCCTACTTTTGGCATCGAAGCTCTTAGCTATCCAGCTTTGGGTAAGGTATATAACGAAGGTACATATGTTGCTCTGGCTAGCGCCCACATCACTGAGTTCAGCTTCAGCTACACCAATCAGATTCAAGGGTATATGTCCCTAAGAGATGACTCTAACGCAGAAAGCAGGAGGATTTCCCCTATGCTTTGGGTCGTCACATACTGCTGGAGATGATACAATGTGAAATAGCGAGTTTCGAAAACTTCAAAATGTATAAACCTGCAAACGCCAAGTTCAACACCAGAGGTTAGCCCAAATATATAGACGACGCGAGCAAGATACAGATTACAGTACGCCCAGATTCGATTACGAACTCAATCGCCTTACTTCAAAAGTTCTGCGCTATACAGGATGCGATGCCATCGTGCGAAACCTTCTACCATTGCCAGTTCTGCACAAAGTTTGCAGTCGTGGCCCAGCAAGTTCCGAAGCGATAAAACAGTCTTCACTTCTATCGGATTTTGCTAGAAAACCCCGAAGCAATGTCTACTCCGAATGTTTTAGTCGAGATAATGTTGAGCTAGTACACCCTTGATGATTTACATTATTTTTTTATTTGGAAACTGATCTTGTTCCATCGATAATGTTGACGATTCCATGGTAAATAATCATGACCCAAATTATTTTACCTCAAGATTAAATTTTTCAGCGATACAGACATTATTTAAGATGGGTCGAAAAAAATAACGACCCCCCAAAATTTTAATTTTTTTTCCGAAAAAATAACGACCCCCCCCCGGTTCCACGGTGGTCCGCGGACCACAGTGAGCTCGACCCTGCACACGAGTCGCTCGACTAGGACTTAGTTTTAGCAGCATGGACTCTCCGTTATAGCTTGGCCGGCGCGCTCACCTCACGCTAACTCAAAGGAAAACGTCGAAAGAATCCTGCTCCGCCATATTTATAGTGGAAGTAGGACGTACGACTCACTGGAACACCTCGAGGGAGCTGTAATCGTTGCCTGGAGCAACTTTGACGTGGAAGTGTTTAGCCGATTGTTGAACTCCGTGCTAAAGTGGTATTTTAAGGTCTTTTCTAAACAAGGCGGACCGATAGACTATTGAAAAGTCGTTACAAGTTGGTATTTCCGAATAAGAAGAAGAATAGCGATCGAATACTGGAAGTGTTGCTATAATTATGATACAAAGACTTTAAAAGTTATATACAAAGTACATCTTATTTCTTGATGGTTTTCTGTAAAATTTTGTGAACAAAGGTTTTTGGGTGCGCAGAGTTGAATGTTGGCAGTACCGGTTGACGAAAGTTTGCGTGGACATTGATATGAAAGCTTTGAGTGTGTTGCTATAATTATGATACGAACTGTAGCATATGGCATCGAGTTTGCGCCGACCTTCTACAGTGAACGCAAAGTCTCCTCACGATCCATGATGACGTTACGTGCTAAATTAGATGCATCATAGAACATAAGTTGTGGACAAATACCAGTAGTGGAAGAGAACTAAGGCTCGTTTTCTCGTACCATTCATGTGAATACGGATTGTGCATTCGCTGCAACAACTACGATGACGAATCGCAAAGAGTCGTGTACTGATAAATGATGTTCTGTCTTAACTTTGTTGGTTGGCGACTTTTTCGACGACAGAATGAAGTGCAAAGCCTACTTCATCTCTTTGAAATTTTCTGAGCTGCGCGTTGCAGACGTCGATCACACAAAATTTCGATTCTGAAGGGAATGCACCAAAAAGGCAGCATCATACCACGCGTCGTTGCTTGACTTAAGAGTACTAGTGCCAATTGGGCAAAGTGTTTTGAAGGCATCGTACGCGTACTATTAAAACCGTGTACTATTTTTCCATGTTATCTTGTAGCTTGGCCTCTCTAGTGAGCCAAAATGTCAGAAGGCCCCATGAAAAACCTCCATGCGTTAAGAAAATTCAGTCTGAACACACTGTGAAATTGAATTCAAATTTCGCGAAAAAATCGTTTTTGCAATTTTTCTGCATTTGTAGACCTCGTCGCTGCCATTTTCGAAGTTTTTCTGCACGTGGAGCTTGTGCCGTAACTGTTTTTCGTGTTGTTTGACGGTCACATCAACTTTCTATGAAAAAGTGGTAGATGACCGGTAAGAACTGGTGGCGGATCCTCATCTTTAGCCCGTTACAATCTTATAACCTTACGCTTTTGACGCGCCGAAGTTTACCGGAGTGGTCCACCCGGCTCAATTATGAAATTGAGCTTGAAAAATGGCTAGGGGTTTCTAGAGCGAACGATGCCTTTAAAGACACAGTCCAACCTCTGAAGCGATTCTTCGTTGTTTTGCCTATCTTGGAGAGAATTCAGCGCTGATCACAATAATGTCTCCAGAATCGCTTAGAACTCATAGCGAACGAAGTTATACCCACTCAAAATTTTGAATTTGAACGTCGAGAAATTCGCGGACGAATTGTCTCATGCCTCCTTTTTCTCGTTATTCGCAGCTATCGTTCTGAACCATGCCACAATATGAAGCCAGACCGAGAACAAATGGAAGAACATAGCTTTTGAGTGAAATCAATCGCGCTTCTCTTCCCTATTGAGGTCGGAATCTTGTCGGTTGGCGTTACCCATTTTTTCTTTCATGGGGGAGTAGTCGACCTTTTTCACTCAAACGCTAACGTCGGACATGGAACGAGATTCTCATGCCGTAAAATAGCATGCTTGATGTGTCGATTGCGTCCAACACTACTCAATCTACGACATCATGGAAATTTTTGCTACCTCGGGGGATTCACTCCTAGATTTCCTTGTTTTATTTTTGAAGAAAACTCAAGTTACATGATAACGTACGTATGAGGAGATTAAAGTGACAAAGTATTTCCAATTTAGGCTGAGTTTCGGTGTGCACAGGCAAATTAAAAGAACATTGTTGTAATTTTTTTCCATGATGTCGTAGAATAAGTAGTGTGGGACGCAATCGACACACCAAAACACACTATTTTACGACATGAGAATTTCGTTCCCTGTCCGACGTTAGCGTTCGAGTACCTTTTTCTCGTTTTTTCTCGCTTATTCAAGTGAATTTAGTTGCCGCGCTTGGCAGGCTTGCTATACACGGCGGTCGGACCATAATATCAAATCTCACCTCTTAGCTTGGACTGTGCCTTTAATTAAAGGCAGCATACACGCTCAAAAATGATATCAATTTAGTGGAATGAATCGAAGACCTGAAGCCGTTAGTATTCAGAAATAACGAAAAAATCGAAAAAAATTCGACTGAAATGAAGATATAACGGTTTGATCTATATGGGTCCGGAAGTGGACGAGTTGTACTGCATTGGCTGAAATAGCGGAGCTAGCTAAAAATTTGTTGGGATAACGACGCTAATGTACCCGTACGAACCTTTCTGGGACACTTACGCCGTTAGAAGCGTAAAAAAGTGAGGCAAAGAGACCGTAATCGAGCATTGAATATTTGTATTGAGGGGTGGAGCCCGTATCGGTGGGCGGAGAAAGGATTATTATATGACTCAATACGACTCAAGTTCGGTCTTTTAAACTCGTTTTTAACGCTTGCAATTTCGCGAGGGCTCTTCTAGTGTCCGTACGACCCCACTAATGTAGCTATCTCAACAACTTTTGCGAGCGTGTATGCTGCCTTTAAAGGCAGTGGTAGCGATAAAATATGCTTGTCATCTTTTTCTCTCTGCATCCTTTTCTGGGTTCAGAGTAGTAGAACCTATAAGAAAAAAATAACGCTGTTTCGGGCCAAATATCAAGTCTGAACTTTCCTGTCTCTTCATTGTGGACGATCGTCGTCACACCACGCCACATCATCGGCACCGATGATCTCTAATAACAAGAACATCAGCTGGCTTGAAATTGAATTTCAATCAATGAACATTGACTCATCTAGTCAGAAACATTGACTGAAGTGCTTGCTTTCATTGTTTCAACTGTTTTTATTAGGTGAATTTGCATTCATTTCTTCCTCTGAATGCCGATGATTTTTGACTGCTCGGCATGAGACCGCGATCTTTTTGGAGGAGCTGTGCACGAGTTCACGAACTGGCATCTTTGGGCCCTTAAAACCCTAAATCTTGCCCGTTTTTCACCGCGCAACCTTCATAGTTTTTCAGCCATCAGAGACGTGAGCGAAGGCGACATTCCGCCGCGCGCGTCGCGTATACCAGTCGAACTAGTCCGAGACTCCTTCCTTTCCGTACACTCGATCCAAAAAGCTTTCAAAGCAGTGTTAGGAAAATGTTTAAGGACCGGGGCTGTGCATTTACAGTTTACTGGTTTACCGATTTACCGGATTTACCGCTATTTTTCGGTAAATTTTTATTTACCGACTTACCGACCTCACCATGGAATTTACCGAAATTTTCACCGATGAAATTTAGGTATTTTTTTCCGTCCATTAGGCCAATTCGTTGCTGGCAGTGCATCTGCTTGCCCTGTTTCGGCAAAGGGCATTGCCGATTCTTCGCAAGCCTCAGAAGAACTCGAATCGAGCTACTAATTTCTACACTTTCCCTTGTGAAAAATTTCATCTCGATCCAAGTGTTTGTTTCAGGTCCTCTCCCAGACGTGACGCAGAGCGTTTTGGAGTTATTCTGTACCTAAATTCTTTCCTTGTGCTAGCTGAATTTCACCTTCAATTTTTTTTCGCGCAAACTAGCCCAACTCGGCCTGGCTGGAAAGGCTGGGGAACAGGAATGAGCGGAAAAAGTTTTGAATTTTGGAAATCGGAACAATATCAAATTTCGGAAATCGAAAATCGGAAATCAACAAAATCAAAATTTCGGAAATCGAAACAAGTTTCGAATTCTCGGAAAACGGAAAAAGGAATTCCGAGGCCTAAAATCTGCGGAAATCGGAATTCGGAAATCGGAACAAGGTATACTACCTGCTGGCATCGGAAGGTATGCCCTCCAACCTCGGGTCTAAAAGCGTCGTGATAATCGAATAATCATTCACCAGATACTTACATATGTATTCAACACTCGGTCGCGTCACAGCGACAGTGACCGCCTGCCGCCCTGCGAACCTGTCGCGGTCGCAGTGCGCTGTACAGCGACAGCGAAAATGGCAACGACAGGCATTGGCAGATTTACAGTATGTCACCTTTCCGCGACACATCGCTGCGACGCATCCTCTGGTTCCGGGCCAAATTTACTCTGTCCCCTAGCGCGCTTGTGCGAAGCGAGGGTGGAGGCACCGAGAAATTGTGGGAGAAGGAGAGGCACCGTACGCCCGCAGACGCACGCAACGAACGGAAATAAATCACACTCGGAAACAGAGGATACACGCGACAACTGTTTCTACGACGGCCAGTGCCCTTGTTCCTATGCTGGTCCCGCCACGAATTGTGTTAAACGTCATAAATGTCGCTTATGACAACGGCAAAGTATAACATTCACCTAACGCGTGCGAAGTAGGCATTGAAACTGAGGCATTTACAGTTCACCTCCGCACTGCCGTTCAGTCCGCAAAGTGCACCCTGATTGCGCAATCTTGCTGCGGCGCGGTTGCGAACATCCTCAGACAAGGATGTGGGATCACCCGGGCGCTTTTGGCCTTTGGTGCCTGGGTGATCCCACCGCCCGGGTAATCCCACATCCCTGTCTGAGGATACTCGCAACCGCGCCGCAGCACGATTTCGCAATCAAGCGCACTTTACGCACTGAACGGCAAGGCGGAAGTGAAGAATATGTGCATACCATTCTATTTCTGTAGCTATCTCAACCAAAATCTAAGATTTAAACTTTGTTCTCTATCAATTACGTATATGAAATTTTAGTAATACATGCAGCTCTCCATGTCTCCTTTCTTTTTCACTCTTGTTCTTTCGGTTATAGCAGTGTCTATTGTTAGAGTTTGGATTTCTAATGACTCACGATTAAGGTCTAACGATTAACGAGGGTTTCGGCTCGTTAAACGATTAACGAATTACAGAGTTCCAATAATGCATTTACCTGGATTCCTTAGAAAATAAGTCCGTTAACAAGTCTTGACAAAGTTGGCGAGTCTCAACACGTAAGACTCTGTCAGTGGATGCAGGTTTAGATTATTTCCGCATTTTCTTCTGATTTCCGCACCCACTTTTCGGAAATCGGATTTCCGCGGCCTGAAAACCTGCGGAAATCGGAATTCGGTAAACGGAGATCGGAATTCCGCTCATCCCTGATGGGGACCCACGATGAAAAACGCGCGTTCAGAGTCATGACCGCCTGGTAATTGAAGAGGCGGGGGCGAGGATTTTTTCGCGCAAAATTCTAATGGGCAGAGACTCATCTCAACCCAGACAGGTCCAGTTGCTTAACTGAACACGAGAAACAATAAGTGATCGACAGCAAGCATGGTACTTTCCAACTTTCCTCTCCTCTTTTTGGGCCACTTAATACTCTGGCCGCCTTCACTACCAGAGCGTACCGCCCTAGCGGGGTCAAGAGTATAGATGATTTTGGTTAGCTCACTTTCTCACCGTCATCAGCTATTCGGATGCTTTCCTGCGTCATCTAACGAGACTGCAACTCAGTGAAACTCCCGGCGGATAGGCGACCGGCGACCAGGTGATCAGCCACCGAACCCGGTAAAGCGCCGATAATGCGCCGCGGACTGTCCAGCTAGAGCCGCGGATCGTCCGTATCAGTCATTTGCCGCCGTGAGTTCCGCTGAGGGGTATCGAAATCGCCTATCCTGAGCAGTTGAGGACTAGCTCCTCAACGCTTTTATGGAACGTTGTGCAATGGTGTAGCAGAAAAATCGTTCACGTTGACGTCCTACGAGAGCGAGCTATCTTAAACGCAGTGTTCACGGTAACGTCCTTTCCTTGGGACCCTACCTAATACTGTTTGGTCCACAATATTCTTCCATTTTTGATTAGCTCCATTTCTTATAGGTGACAACCGCCGTGAACATGTTCATACAGTCGGACAACTATTCCAGGCCAGAGAATAAGGTCACTAAAATACGACGTTTCAGGGCGTTTGAAGCCGTTTCTTCGTAAATTTTGCAACACTTTCTGGCCAACGCATTGTTTTGTGTGGAAAATTCGGGAACGAAAATCATCGTGAACACTGTCTTTAAGGGAGAGGGCGACGACGAAATTGAATGAGCCATTTTCTGCTCTCACTAATCATTCAATCATTTCTGCGCTTATTCTGGTATTGTGTTTTCACCGGATTGACCGAAATTTTTTCTCGATAAAAAATTTAGCGAAACTTCATCACAGCACACCTCTGGTAAGGACGCAGTAGGTGCTATACTTTGACCGAATCGAATGATTCGAAAAGTCATTCGACTGAAAAAGTCGACTTCGAGTTATTCGAAAAGTCGAATATTCGAAATGTTCAAAATCACGAATTATTCGAAAACTCGAATATTCGAAAACTTCAAAATTCCGAATTATTCGAAAAGTCGAATATTCGAAAAGTTCAAAATCCCGAATCATTCGAAAAACCGAATATTCGAAAAGTTTAAAATTCCGAATTATTCGAAAAATCGAATATTCGAAAATCTACGAAAACATTCGAATGAATTCGATAGTCGGATTTTTCGAATAAATTGTTTTTCAAGAACATTCCATGGACCCAATAGCAGTTCGCGCGCCAAGGATGCACACTCTCGCAAATCGTAGGTGTTTTTCGAAATCAAGGCAGAGCGAAATTATCGATGATGACTCACTCATGTGGCAAGCGACTAAGGAATCTTTCAGTCCATACCGTAAGGCCTAGTGCATACTTGCGTCGCGGCGACGGTGCTGCGGTGTAGGAACTGATACATACCGCCGCGCCCAGCGAAGCACTCAATCGCGCCTAGCACCGACAGTCGTCGCGCGCGACGAATCTAGTGGGAGCTGCTATACGCGACGGTGTCATGGCTGTGTCGCGGCCAATCTACACTTTTCACAACGTGCGCGCTGTTTAGCGCCAGCTGGATGGTGTGTCACGTCGTCGTGCACTGCACTACGACATCGCGACGCAAATGACAGAAATCCGGCCTGGGAGGCAGTACTATGTTCATTTCAGAATTTTTCTATGTAACGACCATCTTCCACTCAAAGGTTTTCATTTTCCTGAATACTACCATGGATTTCTTCATGATTTCGATCATTCCAGAATTTCTTTTTTTTATGATTTTTTTATGCAATGAACTATTCCTTCTCCAAATGATGTTCGCATTGACATTCATAGAGAGAGACGCTCCATTTGGAGAATGAAAATCACGAAAATGGAAAAATGGCATTGACTTTCACAAAAACTGGCGCCATCTCACTTTTTAAAATTCGGTTGAAATTTTTCGCTCGGGGCTGCTGCCAGGGTTAATTTGGGCGTTCAAGCCGAATATGAGACTTCTTGGGACGATTTTCAAAAGGGTGGGGAAGGTCACGCCGAAACGAATAACTTCATCGGTGGGTAAATGTTCTGGATTTATGGAGATGCAACATTGCACAGAATGAGTCTTTTTGCGTGTTGATCACTATGTAAGTCACCATCGGCTCGAGATTTTTCATGGATCGCAAATTTTTTCGGTGTATAAAACGCCATTCAGCCACCTTACATGACTATCTCACATTGAAAGAAGTATCTTATAAGTGATCAGTGCCTTGGAACTCTGCATAGATAGAATTTTGGAAGGGTTAGGCTCCGCGGAAAAGGTCAAAGATTCGGTATTTCTAAAAACGTTGTGAAATTCCTTTTGATGGATTTGGCGGTCGACAAATTTTTTCAAATGTGGTGAAATTGTATCGCTCCAGCCGCGAAGCGGCTGGAGAGGTTTGGTTTTGCCTAAGCCTTGTGATCACTTAAAATTTTATAAAGTAGTTTATAAAACCCTTCAAACAAATTTCTGGCAGATTTCCTTCCGGATAAAAGTGAATGGGGCGAAAACACACCATCTGTCAAAATTTTGGCCAAATCGGTTCACAAATAACAAAGTTGTGAGCCCTAAAGCTTAAGAAAAACTCATGGTGTGTGCCGTGAGCCGTAGGCCGTCACGCTTTCCATTCACTGCTGATGGAACTCCTCAGAAGTTTCAACCTTAGTTACATGTTTTCCTCAGTAACATACATTGAAGGGCGCGCAAACAGCCGGCAAAGAGCAAGGGTAAAAAAGTGAATTCTCGTCTTTTTCTGCAGTTTTTCCTGACGCTGCTGTCACAGTAAGCTCTTTACCTATCATAATCTGTAAGAAACTGAACATACACAATTTATCGTGTACATTGCCTTTAAGTAAGTTAGTTGTGTCCTTCAATGTATGTTACTAAGGAAAACAGGTAACTAGGTTTGAAACTTCTGAGTCAGAAGTAGCCACTGTCAATGATAGCAGGCGATCAATTGGGCAGGCAGGTAAGTTGGTAGGAGGTATGTAGGCTGGTCAGTAATCGTTTTCTAGGTCAATCGGGCTTTTGATGACGTCATCGGGACGTCGTGAAAAGCACTTCGGGCTTCTGATGACGTCATCGGGACGTCGTGAAAAAAGCTTCGGGCTTCTGATGACGTCATCGGGACGTCGAGAGAAGTGCTTCGGGCTTCAAATGACGTCTTCAAGACATTGTGGAAAGTGCAGAGCGGTTCATGTAATATGTGCGTGTTGCCGCGAAATGTGATTTGCGCTTCATTTGTTGTGTGCTTCACAAGTTGATTGCACAAGTTTATAATTTGCCATCGGCACACAATTCTCACGGAAATGTAGCAGTTTTTCTGTCAGTTTTCCATGTTTAGGCCCAGATATCGTGATATCTTTATAACCGGTGAGGCTGTTTCCCTAATCTCTTGTCTGTTCAGCTTCAGCCACTCACCTCCAGAGAAATGCGGTGTGAGAATGAAAACACACCGCTTTCAATTTCTCCTATACCTACTCTTTATCAATTGGTTATCATGCGTTTTCTTTACGGTGAGAATTTTGTGCCGATGGCAACTTATAATCGTCTGTTGATTGCTTACTGATTATCGTATCAGTCCAAAAAGGTTGATAAGTGTTGCATATTTTTTAGGGATATTACTCCGTAATATCAGGAAAAAGTGAACGATTCTATCCAAAAAGGGTCTTCCAAGCGAAAGAGGTTTGGTGCGCGCCAGAAACGTTCCAACAAAGAGGGAACAATAGGAAAGTGAAGTGAGGAGAGTATACAAAAAGTGAACAATATTTTCTCCATGCGATATTCTCGGTCGACTCTTCTATACAGCGGAAACAAACCGTTGTGGTATTTTACGAGGAAGAACATAATGGTTTTTTAAAAAAGGACTTCTATTCGTTCACGAGATTATATCGGAATACTTTTGCTTGATAATGTATTTCAATTGTTTCATTTTTTATCAAGAGCTGGAGCTAACCGTCTGCTCTGGCCAGTTTGGCATCATCTCTTTCAATGAATTAAAACTATCAGATACAAATTCATGTATATTTTTACGGTTCTTGCATGATCGGAGTTATTTTTGGAACTACAAAGTACTTCCGAGTAGAATACCGCAACGGTCTGTTTTCGCTGTATAGAAGAGTCGACCGAGAATATCGCTTGGAGAAAATATTGTTCATTTTTTTACGCTCTCCTCACTTCACTTTCCTATTGTTCCCTTTTTGTTGAAACGTTTCTGGCGCGCACCAAACCTCTTTCGCTTGGAAGACCCCTTTTGGATAGAATTGTAAATTAGATTTGGAGATCAAAGAAATCACTGAAATATAGTGGTCCTTTCAAATGAATACAGTGATCAACGAATTTTTCGAAATGTTGTGAAAATGTTGAGAATAGAATTTGCGGTGAACAAAGTCATGAATTGATGTGAAAATTCTCTTATTGGATTTAGCGATTATCGAAACATTTTGAATGTTGTGAAATTGTAGAAAAAAGATTTGGCAAGCGCAATATAAATATGAAAAGTCAAATCACGCGCCAGAAGGATTGAGACGCCTTCTGATCAATCAGGCCCAACACGGTCTCCGAAGCCGCCGGAGCTGACAAGAGCCGCTCCGGAGGCTTCGGCGACCGCGTTGGACTTGATGCCCACGTTAGGGGTCACATTTTTAGTTTGGATGGGGGTCTATCGGGATGAAAAATTGCTAACATACACAACTTTGTGGGGCGGTTTCAATGGTATACTGCTCATTTTCCTTACTTCAATGTGAGTGGGTGGACTCTATGTGCGGGTTGCGCGCGGTAAGGAAACAAAGCCAAATCTAAGTGCGCGCTTCGCGCGCACCACGATTTCAGTCGAATCTAAAATTGAACAAAATCATCTCACACACAGCGTAATCAGTTAAAAAGGGGACAGGACGAAAACAAAGTCCAGCTCCGTGTTAAGCATCAACAAATGAACCGCTTTTAGACTACAGAACATTAGACCCTATTATTGATAGGAGATCTCTGTCAAGAATATAATGTGTGCATTTGGTAGTGGACGAAATATTGCGTCAACTCCATCTGCAAGGCGACCGGCCGATGACCGATCACGTCGCTGAGGGCTCTGTCGCGGCGACGCCTCGCACACGCGACGAAGAATGCAGAAGGGCTGAGGACTCTCTGTCGCGGCGACCCCGTGACGAAATATGCACTGGGCCTAAGCGTTGCACGAGCGGTGGACTATGAAAGTTTTCACCGCGCGGCACGCACGGGACGCGCGAGAAACAACTGAAATCTCCGGCGGCATCGGCAGGGCGGTGCGGGTTAAAGTTGGGCGTTAACTGTGACATACACAGAAATTTCTTGCTTGCACTTGCGTATACGGCACCGTAGGATAGTCTCACAATTTTTGATGTTAGAGTGTACCTGAACTGAGAAGGAAAAATCCTTATACTTGAAGCAGTCATGTCCCGATGTGTGTGTGTGTGTGTGTGTGTGTGTGTGTGTGTGTGTGTGTGTGTGTGTGTGTGTGTGTGTGTGTGTGTGTGTGTGTGTGTGTGTGTGTGTGTGTGTGTGTGTGTGTGTGTGTGTGTGTGTGTGTGTGTGTGTGTGTGTGTGTGTGTGTGTGTGTGTGTCTGTCTGTCTGTCTATGTGTGTGCATGTGTCCCGCATATCTTAGGAATGGCCGATCAAAACTTGTATGAAATGGTACCAACATTTAGGTTGGTGTGACATTTATCGATTACCAAAAAATCAGCCCGAGTCACCTCTTACGTGCCTCGGGGCAACCGAGTTTGTCCGTGGAGCGCACTTTTGGCCGTGGGTCATGATAACTTCTGCGAGTCGTCTAGCGATGCAAAAAATGCAGGGCGTCATAAAAGGTGTGCAGGACCCCAGTGAGGGTGTGCAAGACGTCATAGAAAGTGTGCAGGACCCCAGTGGGAGTGTGCAGGGCGTGATAGAAGGTGTGCAGGACCGCAGTGGGAGTGTGCAAGACGTCACCAAGAAAGTAGAATTTGAAAAAAGTTTTTTTATTTTTTTTTATGCTAAATCTTAACCTTTTGTGGACAGGAAAACAGATAGGAAAACATGAATCTTGAGAAGCGTGCGACGCGTTTTGAGATTGACGCAGAACACCTGAGACATTTTCTTGCCAGTTTTAGGAAACGAGCAGCAGCTGCACTTCCGCACCTTCTCTGTTCGCCACTCATTGCAACCGCTCAGTCATTTCGAATCCCCAACTTCCAAAAACCAGTTTTATATATGTTGCAAGTCTGAGCTTATCAAAATCTGCACCACAAAAACATAAACAACCACCTACTAATTTCATTCATTGAGAACAAGGGCATGATGTTGGTCAACTAGGGAAACATCATTTAATATGAGAATGCGCTTTTCCTTATCATGATAGAGACGGTAAAGCGAGAACAAACTTTACAAATTGGAAGAAAGGGCAGTGGGTAGCGACGTAAGGGAAGGAAGTACAGAAGGGGTTGTGAATTTTGTGCCGGTAGCAACCGACGATTTACCGCTGGCTTCTGTTTTGCTTTATGATCCCGCATTTTGATACCCCCACGGCCTGCTGTAAATGTACGGCACCCTGCTCTGCTCAGGAGAGTCCATACGTAACATCGGCATGGATCCTGAAGAGACTTTGCGTTCCCCATCGGAGGTTGGCGCAAACCCGGTGCACCTATGTTATAGCATATGGCACCGAGTTTGCTCCAACCTTCAACAGTGAACGCGAAGTCTTTCCGGATCCATGCCGACGTTACAGCAAGTTTCGGGTAGACGGAAGTCAGTCACCACCGTTCTAACAAACTAATCCGTCTCAGGTAGTTGGCTCACGCAAAAGTTTCTGTGAGCGAAAACTTCGCTAGGTCTCGCTAGTTGATTGATATGGCCGAACCGCCATGGCGGTTCGGGCAGTGCTGCTATGGCGGCGCTGGATGGGCGGCACGGCGCGGTGAGAACTTTAATAGTCCGCCGCGCTTCCAGCGCGTCACGAGCCGAATAGACTCCCGCCGTGGAAATACGCGGCAGCATGCAAAGGAGGGGAATCGATCGTCCGGTGCCGCATGATCAACTCTATTCCATTGCATGCTGCTGCGCCTTTCAGAGGCGGGAGTCTATTCGGCCACTAAGACGGCAGCGGCGGTGGGTTTTAATAGTCTAGTTGTGGAATCGAAGCCCGAGTTATTGTTTTGTACTCATTTCCTATCTGAATTAAATAATGAGAAGCAGTTATCTGCATAATTTGTCGCATAATTCGCATATTTTTCAGACATTGCCAACCGTCTCGTGAGTAGTTTGTTTGCTTCCCAATTCGACAGTTTGGTTCAATCTAAAAAAAGGATAGATAATGCTAGCTGAAGTAATATGGCTTCTCTCTGGAAAATAGTGGCGATGACATTTTTTGCATTACTCAAAAAGTCGAATGGAAAAATTCGAAAAATTATTCGACAGTCGATTGAAAAAGTCGACTTTTTATTCGAAAAGTCGAATATTCGAAAAGTTCAAAATCCCGAATTATTCGAAAAGTCGAATATTCGAAAAGTTCAAAATCACGAATTATTCGACAAGCCGAATATTCGAAATGTTCAAAAACCCGAATTATTCGAAAAGTCGAATATTCGAAAAAAATCTGAAAATGTAAAAGTATAGTAGGTGCCTCTTGTAAGGAATTGCAGGCAGAGTCGCGTCAGGATTTGAGCACGCCCCAAGATCTGCATCGCGCCGCCGGGCTATGCAGCTGAGCACATGTCTAGCGGATGTTCATTAACCATCGCACGTACCCAAACCACCAGTTTTGAGAGGTCGGCTTATGATGTTGCAGAGGGAACTTTTTTTAGGAAGTCAACTGTATAACCAGATCAGGTAGCTAAGGTCGATACTATGGTGCAAATAGAACATTAAAGACACGTTCGAAAGAAAATGAAGGCAACGGTAATAATGTGGTGCTGATTCACTACATAGACTACAGGAGAATGGGGCACTTCGATAAATCATTCCAAAAATGGAGAGCAATGGAAAGACCAGGGGTCGGACGCATCAACGCACACGGTGGGGCAAGGGCAGGGGCAGGGTCTGGCTACCACAGCGCAGGTGCAGCGAGATTCGGTGCCCTGCCCCGTATGCACATGCGCTCGATGGCGTCGGGGCAGCTAGCGCCAGTGTTGTGTGCCCTATTTACGTACGGTGCGCGCCATTTAACGGCTGAAACCTGCGATCGATCAGCCGAAACAGCTGAGAATTTCTGCCCCGTATGTTTCGTGGCAACTGTTTTCTAATGCTTTTTGTTTTTACAGCAGTAAAACATCTTGCACTGCCTCCTTATTTAATGTAGCTTTTTAATAGTATATATTTATGAATTGATTCCATTCACAGTTTTACAATGTAATTTGAAGGCAGCGTTCACGATGATCACTCTCGTTGACTTTCCACAGTGAAATGATAGGCGAGAAGGATCCTAGGCTCCCAGTGTCGAAGGAACGGTAGAAAATGAGCCAGGAGCGGCAAAATAACGGCTGCAAACAAGCGTTTTAGTGCCCCGGACACGCCTGGCGCCCCAGATCCGCCCCCTCGGAATGAACAAATGAAGATTCAGAATATAGGAATGATCAAGTCAAGGAAGTGCTGATAAGTGAGCTGATCGCTTCATTGAACTGATAGGTATCATCCTTCTAGCGGTCAATTCCTTCACGCTCAAAAATTAACATAAACAAGAGAGGGCCTATTTTTGCCCAAAAACGCGTCTTTCGTGTCCTTTTCGAGAGTGTCTTGCTGTATAGGGCACCAGACCTTCAGTAAACCATAGAGATTCCGGAAGAGAAATTTATCGTGAGCATTGCCTTTAATTTGAAGTGTACTCGTTCTTGGAGCGTGAACGTTCACAAAACGTGTAGAGAAATGCAAACTTTAAACACCGAGTTTGAGTATTACCGTTTGAAGAATTTTGTATTGAAAATTTGTATATGTATTGAATATTGAATAGTATTGTATATTGAGAACTATGCGTAGTAGTCCAGTTTTGAATGTCGATTTGCTATCTTTTTTTATACTTAGTGTTACTATGAGATATAATAAGCAGCTAGTTTATTTTGTTGACTTTTTTTTGTTTTCTACGACTTGAAGGAAAGGGCATGCAAGATCCGCAGTGGGAACGAGAGCAGATGAGCACAGGACAGAGGGATGTGAAGAAGGACACAAGCCGTTAATGACAAATTATTGCAGTTGTTGAGCTAACACGGAAACCACTTTTATTTAACCTGGGCGCTCCAAATGAGATTTAGTTTTCCTAAACTATTTTTGGACATAGAATCCGAATATGTCCCTCAGAGCTGCGTACGATAACTTTGAGCGAAGACATAAGCGTTTGCCCCTAATTTTCGTACTTATAATGACTTCCAAAACGCACAGTTATCTCTCGAAAATCTGGAAAAGGGCCTCAGCCGTTTTTTCTAGGGGTGACTCCTCAAAAAATCTCCTTTATTTAATTGAAGGATTGATGGACGCGAACACATTTTCTTGAACAAACTTTTTCTCAAACCAACATGAAACACCATATTTGCTACACCTATCTTTTGAAATTCGAAGGATCTACCGGGCGAATCTGAACGAAAAAAAAACGAAATTTAGCTGGAAACACGAATGGAATTCAGAAACGTTTTACCTTACGTGTATCGAAATTCACTCTTTCTAAGAAAAAACATAGAACACTTTTCGAACAAATATTGCTGAAACTTCGTTTTTCAAAAGTTCTCCATGTTTCTAAAACTGTGGCACATCACTCAATAGTGCAAGGATAACGGAAGCTTTATGGAAAAGTAGATGCAAGCAGTTTTGTGGATCTTTTCTAATGAAAAAGTCAAGCAGGTGCTAAAGAACAGCATATATGAAGAGCTATGGAGAGAAGTTATCAATAATGGAATCATTCCTACTATGAATGAGAACTTTAAGTGTATAGCTGTTAACACAAAGTGAAAAAAATAGTGTCTGGGAAAAAGAAGTCTTTTTTTTCGCAGCGTCGCCACATTCTAGCCCTAGCCGGGGCTTCCGCTGCCCCAGCCTCTTAGTTGGGGCAGTTAGGGGCACTGCCCCTGCCCCTGCACCGGTAGCTTAGCATGCCGATTTCGTTGCCCTACGTGCCCCGCGCCTGCCCAAACCCCAAGATTCTCGTTGATGCATCCGGTCCCGGATCTCTGCCAGTTCAAGGGTTCAAGGTTGATCTCATAATGACCAGATTGGGAAAATGAGGAATACGTATACAGAATCAGTCGATGAGATAGTATTATATATAGAGGGGGAGAGAGAGAATCCGGAACAAGGCTGGTCATGCATCACCGACAAGCATGTGATTGGTCGCGCTGACCACAGTGAGTAATGAGAAAGGGCAAAAGAAGGGAATGAAGTGCGAGTGCTTTTGAGACAGATGATTATCTTTATCGCTAGCGTCAGGGCCCGTCGGAATGCCCAGACACGAATCAATTGTAAACGAACTTGTTTTTGTGTAAGGAATAGGGAAACACAAACTGAGCGTTCTTCA
This sequence comes from Aplectana chamaeleonis, assembly GCA_029168955.1. NCBI lineage: Eukaryota > Metazoa > Nematoda > Chromadorea > Rhabditida > Cosmocercidae > Aplectana > Aplectana chamaeleonis. The sequence continues at coordinate 132,497 of JAPDOI010001186.1, read as the reverse complement.
GTCAGTCTACTATAGTTGTCAAAACAGATCAGCATCAGAGATGAGTTCTGCGGTGTTTTGACGGTTCGGTACTTGCACCCGTTCCTTCATACCACACGGTTTCCGCTACATCGCTAAATTCAGTTATCGCCTTTCCCGACTAAAAATATTTTGTTAGAAAAGTGCAGCGCTCGCATCACAGCAATTGGTACCAGTTGTGACCCCAATTCCTCTTTCATAGTTCCAGGCTTCGGATAAATAGCTAGAACTAGAAAAGCTGGTTTGTCCGGTTCTAAAGAGGGACGCAGCCAGAAAGTACCCTCCTTGGTGCTGTGAGGCCCCCGTCACAACTCGGTGAAAAACCGTCTAAGTCCACCTGACTGCGACTCTACTCCCAACCTGTCGATAGTCGTTCACAACGTATGACTCCGAGACACGCCCGGAGGCAGTGGGTGTATTTTCTCTGGCCAAGTTTGCGTGAAGATTAGCAATATCGACTGGGTGGGCTCTGGACTATACTGTTATCCGAAGATAACTCTTCGGATAATGGATCGATTCGGCTAATGCCCATTTTGAATTCTGCGGATATTGGTTTGATTCAGATAATGCGTTTTTTTTTTCAAATTTCCGGATAATGGAACGATTCAGATAATGCCATTTTTCCAATGATTCGGATACATATCCGGTCGGATAATTTCGGATAATTTCTGGAAAGAAGTTGAAGCAAAACGGTGAAAAGTAAACCAGGTACTCAAGGCAAGCCTTTAAAAACATCCATTGACTTGAACGGTTGGCTTTCGCCTGACGCCCTGACGCGGTCATTCCGCATCTTCATCGAGGTGTGCCGTCCTAGTAGTCAGCCGTGTCCATTTGTCACGGTCCTCAGCCACAATTTGTACACAATCCATCCATTGGTCGCTATCCCACTTCCTGCGAAGTAAAACATCTCGCCTGAACTGCCTTTCAACGCCGAGTGATTTCAAATACTGCTTCACCACATCTGTTCAAAACTTTCGCCTACGTCCAGGCGGTCGTTTCCAGACAGGACTCGGAAGCATCCTTAGAGCGTGTTGAACGAGATGATCTGGCGGTCTTCTTAAAATATGCCCGAACAAACGAAGACGACCTTCCGTTGCCGCTTGAGATGGCGTTGGGAGATGTTGGCACCTCCCTCGTGTCAAACGTTGATGTTAGGCGTCAATCTCGTTGTAGAAATCTTCATTGTGGCACATCCGCGGCCAGAAATATTCGAGCAAACGTCTAAACAGCTTCCTCTCCGTGCAATCCAACCTTTCCATCTGTGTCTTCGGTGCGGCCCACTTCTCCGATCCGTACATCATGATAGGGCGAATAGCGGATAAGTAGACGCGCAACTTAACTTCCTTCGCGATGGAGGTAGACCACAAACACTTGGTTAGGGAATTGAATGCAGACGTAGCTTTCGCACATCGTTGTTGAATATCCGCTGCATAACTACAATCGTTATTCAGCAAACAGCCCAAATAACAAAACATCCATAATTGAAGAAATAGTACTTCTTTGCTGTTAAAGCATGTTAACATACAAACTTCAAGCTTCATATATGCATATTAATAATATGTAAAAACATGAGAACAAATCTTCAATTGCTATATCGCCGTTGGGAGGCACAGTATTATTCATACAGAGATTTGATTCAGGACAATAAGCTAGTAAAAACTATGCAAAACAACTATATCAGGCAATAGTAGGCCCGGAGAGCAACCGGCTCTGCCCCTTCACGCCCACAGCAACCGAAACGCAGAGCAGTTGATATTCGAACTAGCGTTGCGTTCCAGTTGTGATTGCAACCTGCAGTGCGTTTAGTTTGCTCTCCGGGCCACATGTGTTGACCGACGCACTCATTTCGAAACTCAAAGACGGCGCCCAGCCCTTAAACTCCAGCATTTTGGACATTGATCGACATCGACACATCAACCCGTAGTTCCTTGTAATTGGCTCTTTGTTGAATCATTTCCATGATTTAGCTAATGAGTTTTCTCATAATTTGAGAATTACCTAGCCTTCATTTCCCCGCTACTCGCACTTCTATTATCACAATCGTAGGTGCGAAGCGGTTGTTTTTCGGAAATTTCTACTACGAAAATGAAGAAATCATTCTCAAAACCACACCGCTTCTATGATAGTGATACAGAAAAGTGCGAGTAGCAGGGAAATGGAGGTTACGTATCAATCCTGTGGTGGACAGATTAATGTGCGGCTATATTGTAGTTTTGATTAAAAAAAAGATGGTTTCTGAGTACACCCCTTCTTGCAGAATCTCTGTACTGTCAAAAGTCTGGAAGTTACAATACCCGCGCTAAGTTTTATAAAAACGGGGAGCATCTGGCAAACATGGCAAAAAGCGTCCGATGCATGTAACTTTGTTGAATGGAGAGTTTGCTGGATTCTGAAAACGCTATCATATTCACTGATCGAATTGCTACCTAATTATGTGACTTTGATGCCTTCGTTCCTTAAAATCGCTTTGTTTTTTAAAGGCAGTGCTCACGATGAAAATCGTTTTTCTGTTTTTCCATCTATCTTGAGAACGGTCCCATGCTGATTCCAATGATGTCTCTGAAATCGTACAACACCTCCAGGGAACGGAGTTATGGTCCCTCAAAAATTGAGCTAAGGAAACATGTTGGACGAGTTGTCCGAGGCTTGTAACTTCCGTCTTTTGCAGCCGATCTATGTGAGCTGACCTGAGTGAAGAGAGAAGCTGAGAATAAAGGGAAGAACGGGGCTAATGATTGGGAATCATCGCTCACCACACGATCTCGGAAATAATTTTTGCAATCGTTTTTCAGAAACGTCGCGCGCGGCGAAGTGCGGCGAAACTTTGAGCAGTATTTGTAAAAGCAATGCAAGAGCAATCGGTATGCTTTCTTCAAAAATTAGGTGCAGGTGAGAGAAACGTCGCGCGCGGCGAAGTGCGGCGAAACTTTGAGCAGTATTTGTAAAAGCAATGCAAGAGCAATCGGTATGCTTTCTACAAAAATTAGGTGCAGGTGAGAGAATCTCAAGGTTTGTTCAGGTGAAATTTTCGAAATCCTACATTAAACACGCTTGAGAACTGCCTGAAAAGTCGGAGTTTTGTTGCGAAATCCCCGGACTCATAAATGAAGGACTTCGAAAAGTCAACCTGAAAAAACCTTGAGGTTTTCCCACTTGCACCTAATTTATGAATAAAGCATACCGATCGCTCTTCCATTACTTGTACAAATACTGCTCAATGTTTCTCCGCACTTCGCCGCGCGCGACGTTTTTGGAAACCCATTGCAAAAACTATTTCCTTCAAAATCAAAGCGCTCTTAGGGAACTTGGGCACACAAGTGACATAATTAGGTAGCAATTTAAACTGTGAATATGATAGCGTTTTCAGAATTCAAAAAAGTCTTCATTCAAAAAAGTTGCATGCATCGAACGCTTTTTTTGCCGAGTTTGCCAGGTGCTCCCCGTTTTTACAAAACTTAGCGCGGGTATTGTTTCTACAAGCATAGGGCAGTAGATCAGTTAAGAGGAGACAGGTGACAAATTTCTTCTGGGTTATGTTTTTCTGTCTATTTGATTTTTCCGCGTTCTTTCTGCGTGTTTGCCTAGTAAAGGCTATAGGGTCACCCTCGAACTGAATTAAAGCATTACAAAATTATCTGAGTGATTTTTCAAATTTCGAATAATCCAAAACTCGAAAATTTTGATTTTAGAATATTATTGAATATTCGAGTGCTTTGAAAGAAAAACGGTTTTGAACGGTATTGAAAATCCGAATAAAATCATAACACGCCTTTGAATATTATTCAAAATTTGAATACATCAAAAATAAGCCTCCGAATATGATTTGAAGTTCGAATTTTTTCAAAGGCAGACTTTCGAATAATTTTCAAAATTCGAATACTTTAGTGTCGACATATTCGAATTATTTTAAACTTCAAATGATCAAAAGGCGCAATCATTCATCAGAATTTCGATCCACTTCTGAAAGCATACGGCAGACTCTCTGGAGTCAACCTCCACATCGCTTACTAGTCTCGGCAACACGTTTCATGCACACCTTAGATTTTATTTTACTCCCCGTACAAAAAGGTTAGCAGCACCCTTGCTGTAGCTACTGCTAATAGCAGTAGCTGCTGTCAATTAGCAGAGTATCCTGCTGCTTGAAGGCAGTGTTCACAATAATCTTCGATTTTGAGATTGATAGCTAAATCGATTGTTTGGCCCCCGGGTAGAACATAAATGACGAAGGAATCGAGAAAAACGCACCAGAAGGTCACGAAATCCTTTACTCTCACCCCACCTCTTTACTCTCACAGGAACTGTTCGTAGTGATGACGAAATCATTTGTGGACCCATCCTTTACAATTATTTGCTTTCTGTTGCTCCGTTGTCTTCTTCGGACCCTACCTAGTACTATTTTGCCTGGAATATTCTTCCATTACCGACTGATCCCATTTTTCACCGGTGACAACCTCCGTGAACATGTTCATACAACTGGTCAACTAGTCCAGGCTAGAGATTAATGTCACTGAAATATGACGTTTTAGTGCCTTTCTCGCCGTTTCTTCGTAATTTCTGTAACACTCGGTGGCTAACGCTTTGTTTTGAGTGGAAAACTCGGGAACGAAAATCATCGTGAACACTGCCTTTAAGGAGTCGTTTATACACCGGCAGCCGAGCGGAGCGACGTAGTGAATTTCTGTAATATTGATCGCGCGGCGCGCCACGGTCGATATGATGGCATTGCACCTCGCCGCGCCGCTCTGCGGCGAAAGTGTAAACGACACATAAGGGGCCGAATAGACTCCTGCCCATAGCTTCCTTGGGTGGAGCCATGTACTCCACCAACATTCACCTCTGGGCAGATGAAGGGGAGAGGACCTTCACCATTGGGAAAATCGATGACAACCGGTGAAACGCCCCAAAAAAGAATGAAAGTGGCTCAACACTCATGCAAGTCATTTTCAAGATTGGGTGGGTGTCACTTCTGATCTTTCATCCATAACCTTTTTGTGCTTAGAGGCAGACCTTTGGTGTAGATTGTTTTCGTAATCCCCGTAAAACCGTTGAAGATAGGGTTCTGGTGAAAGCTATTTTTGAAATCTTCGTAAAATTCTGCGTCGAATGATATATCGGCTTCCTAACTTTGCTTACTCCATAAGCCAGCCAGTTCGGTGGAGCCGAGCCCCGTTGCTGGCTCCAGCAGAACTCTGCGAATCTCATTTAAACCATAGAGGCGAGAGTACCCTATGGAGATATCTATTGAGCTCGGCTCCACCGACCTGGCCGGCTTATGGGGCAAGCAAATTAGGCACCTGATATACCATTCGACGCAGAATTTCACGTAGATTTCAAAAACAATCTTAACAAGAACACTATCTCCAACTGTTAAAGAGTTATAGGCGAAAAGTTATCCGAGAGTTCGTTCGATTCTTAATTCAGCCCACGGCAACGGAAAAAGGCGGTGGGGCGGTTGCGTAATTAATCTGTATATAGTCATGGCTGGATCGGTCCCAAGAATCAATAATCTTCTCTGATAGCTGCTAATTCGATAGATTTTGATAGAATGAACAGCTGATATTTTTTTCTGTCATGGTTCTTTCTGTTTCTCTCATTTTTTCGTGTTATTCTTGAATGTACCTATGGTAAAGAATTCAGGTGTAATGGTATATTGTATGTTGGGGGAGAACTCACCTTTTTTAACGTTTACGGTGTTTTCTCTTCTTAAACTGAATGAAAGAATAAATTTACCCGACCACTAGGGTTCTCTACACCACTGCGTACGTCACGCCATAATCGACACGGAACTTTTAGTTTTTATCGCGATTTCTGAGAAGAAAGCACCGGAAACGTTAAAATGGTATGTTTTCCCCCAACATACTCACTATCAATACACCCAATTGACTTACTTTAGATACATGCAAGAATGTCACGAAAAAATGGAAGAAACGCAAAAAAAACGTTACGACAAATATATATCAGCTGTTCATTATCGATTCTTGGAACCGAGCCAGCGATTGGTACAGTATGAGTACGCCACCGCAACAAGGCCTTTTTCCGTTGCGATAGACTGTGTTTGAAAAATATCCAAAACTTAGAATATTCACACGACTTCTCGGATAGGGTTCACAAAAATCCCTGGAGTGTTCTCGAACTTACTTAAAGGCAGTGTTCACGATAAATTTCACTTCCGATATCTCCACGGCTTACGGAAGGTGTGGTGCCCTATATAGGAAGGCATGCTTAAAAAGGACTCAAAAGACGCGCTTTTGAGCCAAAATAGGCCCTTCTTGTTTACGATGATTTTTGAGCGTGGAGGAATTGACCGCTAGAAGGATGATACCTATCAGTGCAATGAAGCGATCAGCTCACTTATCAGCACTTCCTCCACTTGATCACTCCCAGGATTTGGCTTGATCTCTTCCCGCGCGAATGACCAACAATGTGATCACTTATTCATACCGTCACCAGAGGTATGAGCTGTACACCATTCGATACGCTGCAAGAAGTTACATATGTGTGCAACTTTTCATCCTAACTGGTCCCCGCTTTCTAAAGTTATATGACCTCTCAAAGTACGCAAAAAGGTTCTCCACCACCGCCTCCGCCTCCACCTCCGTCCGTCGAATTCCATTTTTTTGGAAGGCGTGGACCAAATCGTTTGAAAATTTGTAACTAGAGGTAATCGGCCACGGGAATGCCTAAAATAATTGGCAGAACTCACCATAATGACTTCTGGGCCCCTAACGGGTGGTTCAAAGACGGAAACCGGCCTCTCAAGATTAGTTTATGAAAATGATGGGTTTATTCGTTATCAGTCATTCTTTGCTTAGACTCCATATAAACACCTTGCTCTCTAGGGTGGTGTATTTTAAACGTCCGGCTCGGAAGAGGACGCTGTGCGGGAGGGATGTTCCTGAGCGCGGCGCGTATTCATTCCATGCGCACCATCGATAAGGCGTCGTAGGGTGTGCTGAAGTTTCGGTTGACTACGCGAGACCACAGTAGGAGTATGCAGGACGTCATGGAACTACAGCAGGACCTCAGGGGGTGTGCAGGACGCCGTAGAATGTGTGCAGGACCTTAGTAGGAGTGTGTAGGACATCATTGAACGTGTGCAGGACCTTAGTAGGAGTGTGCGTGACATCATGGGACCTGTGCAGGACCCCAGTTGGGGTGTGCAGAACGTCGTAGAATGTGTGCAGGACCTCAGTAGGAGTGTGCATGACATCAAAGAACTTGTGCAGGACCCCAGTAAGGGTGTGCAGAACGTCGTAGAATGCGTGCAGGACCTCAGTAGGAAAGTGCAGAAAATCATAGAACATGTGCAGTACCTCAGTAGGAGTGTGCAGGACATCATGGAACGTGTGCAGGACCCCACTAGGCATGAGCAGGACGTCATGGAATGTGTACAGGGCCTCAGTAAAAGTGTGCAGGACATCATGGAACGTGTGCAGGACCCTAGTAGGGGTGTGCAGGACGTCATGGAATGTGTGCAGTACCTTAGTAGGGATGAGCAGGACTTCATGGAATGTGTGCAGGACATCAGTAGGAGTGTGCAGGACATTATGAAGCGTGAGCAGGACCCCAGTGGGGATGAGCAGCACGTCATGGATTGTGTGCTGGATCTCAGTAGGAGTGTGCAGGCCATCAAGGAACTTGTGCAGTACCCCAGTAGGGGCGTGCGGGACGTCGTAGAATGCGTGCAGGACCTCAGTAGGAAAGTGCAGAAAATCATGTAACGTGTGCAGGACCTTAGTAGGAGTGTGCAGGACATCATGGAATGTGTACACGACCCCAGTAAAAGTGAGCAGGACATCATGAGACGTGTGCAGGACCCCAGTAGGGATGAGCAGGACGTCATGGAATGTGTGCAGGACCTTAGTAGGAAAGTGCAGGACATCATGAAACGTGTGCAAGACCCCTTTAAAGGCACAGGACACCCGAAAAAATGTTTTTTAGCTTTCATGCTTGTCTTGGAGAGGGTGACACGCTGATCACAGTGGTTTCTCTGAATTCGCCCAAGACCCCCTATGAACAGAGTTACGGCTTCTTAAAAATGCGTATATTTTGAGGGTGAAATTTTGGTGGACGAATGGTCTCGTGCCTGTATTTCTCTTCATTCGCAATCGTTGCGCGAGAGCTAGCAAGGATAAGGAGATAGTCCGGAAATGGATTGAAGAACGCGACACGGTCGAAATTCATCCATCCATCCGGCTGATATCGAGGTCAAAAACCAGGAAGGGGGTCGGGCCTGTAGTGGTGAGCGAAGGGGGTCGGGCCTGTGGTGGTCGCTTATACCTCGCTTATTTGGAGGAATTGAGATCCCGCACTTGGCACGTGTTATACAGGAGGGGTCTACTACACGAAAATCACATAATTAATTTCTGAGGATGTACTGTTTCTGAGGAAGGGACGTGCGCATGACCTCAGTTTAGTGTTCAGGACACCGTATGCAAGCCATGCCTCCCAATCAATAAGAACGATAGTTGAGTGCGCCAGAAAAGGGCTACCTTAATCTCACTTAAGTTGGCTCTAAAATTTTCTAAGGTCTGACTCCGAATCCGCTACATCTTCACCACCGGTGGCGCTGTTTTCCTGCTTTGTAGTCTAGGCAGATCCTCAACTGCTGACCTCTGGAGAAGGACGGTGTGTGAATAAAGACAGACCGCTCTTCACTTCTTTTATACTTTACCCTTGATCAATTGGGAATCATCAAGTTTGTTTAGTTCCGAATCAGACATATGGGCCGGCGCAGAAGAGCCACACCAGCATGAACCGATGAAGTTTGGCTAGAGCGGCTGACCCTGGATCTATCCTAGACGTGGTGGGGCCACCCAAGATTTACTCATAGAAATGCTGAAAAACTCTGATAAAAGATGCCTGATACTGCTAACAATCATTGTTTTTATATAAACTTTATGAAAATGCCTCGACTGGTAGCCTTACCAATAGGCGGTTCATTTCACTCCTGTCTTGAATTGTGGGTGCCCCCCCCCCGTCTAAGATAGTGCCTAGACCCTGTACAATTGGGTCATCTAAAACTCATTTCTTCATTTTTTCGATTTTTAAATTCAAAAAGTTTATGCCTTGTATCTTATTTGTAGGAAACCGCGTTGCAACTATTATCCTGCAGTCTTAGCAGCGGAGCGGTTGCATCTTCAATTCTACCACTATGTTTTCGAAAAAACAACAACTTGACTTTTAGAGCTTGACGATATTTTAGAAGGGAAACCCTTGGAAAAAGCTGTGAAATTTCCGAAAGTTGGGCTTCGCAGAAAAGGTCAAGGATTTGGCATTGCTCTAAAATGTCGTGAAATTGTTCAATTAGATTTGGCTATCAAACTGATTTCCTAAATGTAGTGAAATTGTTGATTCGATTTGGCTGTTGTTGGTATATGCATATTACATAATCATTAAATGTAGTGAAATTGTTGCAAATGGATTCGGCAGGAGCTCTATGAATTATCACAGTCAAATCACGCGTCAGAAGGTCCTCTGGCGAGCGAATGAAGAAAAAGAAAAAAAAATATTCTCAGCCAACAGTGCTGAACGAAACGTGACCTTATGGGCTAGAAATAAGGTTTTCGAATGTTAATCTGCCTTTTCAGTGTAGCTCCCACTAAAGTACCAGGGGTGGTAGTAAACCTGCCAAACTACGATGTTATTCAAGACCTTTAACATCAATGTTAACTACGAAGTTATAAGACTTGACTAAAATCAGTTTACTAAATCTCTAGAGCCGAAATAGGCTACTATGAAAATCTTGGGGTTAAACCTCAAAGTTAGTGCCCTGTAACTACCTTCTTACCCCCCTAGAAACACTCGACCGCGAACATTGATGTCCACTAATTAATCGACGCCCTCCATAGGTCAACGGTGAGACACTGCGCCTGCTCAGATAAAAACAGCCCACTTCCCGCCGGCCAAGTCGAGCTAGTCGACTTCGCGCGGCCCCAATTTCGTGGGCGTGGAACAGCACCCCACTTCCCGCGGAAAGAGAGGTTTTCCCGTCTTCCCGCGGAGTGACGGCGGGCAGTCGGCTATCCTTGGGGGTCATCGAACACTCACTCATCGATTCCCACTTTGATATCATCATTGCACCACCCACTAGAGTGGAGCCAATGAACGATTGCTGAACAGATAACGCTGTGTTGAGACTCTTTCCAAAACCCTCGCTGTGTACGACGCTGGCTTTGGGCAGGTGAGCCACTGTCCGTTGATGGCATCCGCGAATGAGAAGACGGCAAGAACCAGTGAGTGTAGGAAGCTTCCTCGTAGATGCCCACTCTCTACTTGTCAAGAGCAGTTCAAGATGAAGTGCTCAGAAGGGTTTTTTTGAAATTTTGTTTCAACCGCAAAGTGCTTTTGGATTGTCTTTTGTCTGTCATCAGATTAGCCGTAAGGCGGTGGCAGAGGGTCCGCAGAGTGATTGTTCACCGTGTATGTGCAGTCAATGAAAAGGCGCTGCCGACAACCCGCAGTCGATCTATTGACCTTCCGCGGGAGGGGTTGCGGGATGCCGGCTAGTGGTACCGCGGGAAGTAAGCTGTCTGTATCTGAGTGTTGGAGAGTGCGGTGGACGACGATGGCGGGTTAAGGGGAAAAGTGCTTTAGAGGACTTTTCATCCTAACCCACCAACTCCGAGTTTCTCCCCCATTATCTCCAAGCCGTGAATGGGCCAAGAACTGTCGAAATGCGCATCAATTTCCCAACGGCTAGCGCACAATTCGTCATGCTCAGCGATAACGCGATCAATAACCCATTATTGCCTCCGTCCAATTGATACGCTCAGCTGACTGCTCCCCTCTAATTCTTCTTTCCTTGTTTAGCGTTTTGCAAATGTGATTTTCTGGTTTTCTTCTATTTACGAAGGAATGCAATTGAGGTAATAGTGGCCGAGAAACCTGTCAGTGGAATAACTAGACCAGATTTCGCTGAAATTTGAATTATGAAGCTTTTCCTCTGAAATTCCCTTTTGTTAGTATTCGTGGAAGGTTCACTGTTCTTTTTTCTTGTAACCGTGCATTTTTGTTTACTCGGGATTGCGAAATCGAAATTTATTTATTTATTCATTCCAAGACGTGGATGAAATCACACGTGATCAAAACATAAAAATAGACAGAGAACATAAACTGGCCGCTGAACAATATGCCTTAAGATTCCGAAATATCACATCAGATTCGTTTTGTTATGAGATTTTTGAAAACCTACACCGACGTAAAAAATAATGTTCGGAAAATGCTCTCAAAGCCGAATCCTGGTCGACTACGGTCGGCCAGGATTCGGATATGTTCGGAACTTGCCTTCTAAAGCACGGGATTCGCATAAATAATTTGCGGAGAACTTTTTGAAAACCCGGAAATGAAAAAAAAAATCAATAAATGTTTTTGTTTGAAAATCGCGAAAAGTCGATTGAAAAATCTTGGATAAGAAATCTTGAATTATCCCGAGTGAATGAATGATTTCAAAAACCTGTTCTCCATTCGATTCCATCAAATATTCAGAAATTTTCTGCTCTCCGAGAAAATGTTCGAGTAATTTCCGAATAGTTAACCAAAACGATTGAACATTTTTTGGTATGAAACTATTTTGGGGGGGGGGGGAAGGGCTCTCAGGATTCAGTTGGAGAGCGAATGATACCGCTTTCAGAAGTCGAAGTATTTCCATGGAGTCTCCACGAAAACAATGACTGATAACGCTATCAGGCATATTATATCAGCACAAACCTTCATTTTCATGGATGAATCATTTTTTCATTTTCTCGAGTGCCCCCCCCAAATAGTTTCAAGCCCATTTTTTAAGTTGTTGGATGATTGAGTGTCATGCAGTGATGTTGGCCGAATATTCAAAATAACAAAGATTAACTAAAATAGAAAAGCGAAGAAATTTTTGGCTGTCTTCAGGAAGAGTTTCAAATTCATTCCAAACCTAACAGCGGGGTCTCATTCTTCCAAGGTATTTTTCAAAAATATTTCTCCAGACAGATTTTGAACAAGTTAAGATACTGCGGAGGCAAGAATGACAATGTGTGTGCTTTCCCTTTTTTTCTTACTACCCGAGAAAGAAAACAATACAGGGCCATCAGAAAAATGAGTTGCAGGGTTTCCATAATCACAGATTGAGAAAAGGCACAATGTAGAGTTTGAATTCAATAAGGGAGGCTTCTATATTAGCCTTTCAGCAAGTTTTAGCCTGGCTATTCCTCTGACAAATTTCTCCGGCCATTCTTACCTGAATTCACGATTCTCGTCAAATTGGAAACATCGACAAGAAAAATCGGAATCACATAATACTCATGAAAACTAGACAGAGAAAGAGCAGAGGAAAAACATTCAAATGAACGGATCAGTCAACGAAATCAACGCTATCATTTCTGACTAGAAGAAGTGACTATATAGAGAACAAACATATAGTAAACACGAGAGGATTGCAAGCTCATCGAAAACCACTATTTCTGCTGTAATCATTGGCACAGCTACTAGCTCTACTGCGAAAGTGTGAACTGTTGATGTGTAAGGAGCAGAGTTCAAGAAGCTGGGAGAGCCTCCCGAATGTCATTCAGACCCTGAGTGCGTGGCGTAGCGCAATGTCGCGCTGCTCCCATCAGTGCGATCACTGGTTCAGGCCCGTGACCGCCCTATTTTACAAATGCATGTGTAAAAGTTCGGAATTTCAATCATTTCTCGTACGTTCGATGTCAACAATTTGGTGCAGAGCGATGTGGCGCTGTTAGTGAACCGGCGTTCGTTGTTTCCGTTTCCCAGAATATAGCCATTTTCGCGAATGATTATGTCTCAGTTCCCAGTTGGATTGAGGGTTACATTGATGTCTCGGACCTAATTTCTTCCCCATTATCGCGACATGATCATGGTTCTTAACTCTCAGTTTCGGCATGTTTACTACCACCCCAGACCTTCCCTCACCGATGAGATAAAAATCATGAAAACGAAATCTAACGCAATTTATTCGCTACTGGCGCTATGTCTTCGTGTCCTCAACGCTTTCACGGTTCACATTGTATGGAAACGTTCTGGCTGTTAGACTTAGTCTTGTTCTCATTTGATTCAAAATGCGCTCCAAGAAAAACCCCTTCTGACGCGTGATTTGACTGTGATAATTCATAGAGCTCCTGCCTAATCCGTTTGAAACAATTTCACTACATTTAATGATTTTGTAATCTGCATATACCAACAACAGCCAAATCGAATCAACAATTTCACTACATTTAGGAAATCAGTTTGATAGCCAAATCTAATGGAACGATTTCACGACATTTTAGAGCAATGCCAGATCCTTGACCTTTTCTGCGAAGCCCAACCTTCAGAAAATCTGAATCTTCATTTGTTCATTCCGAGGGGGCGGATCTGGGGCGCCAGGCGTGTCCGGGGCACTAAAACGCTTGTTTGCAGCCGTTATTTTGCCGCTTCTGGCTCATTTTCTACCGTTCTTTCGACACTGGGAGCCTAGGATCGTTCTCGCCTATCATTTCACTGTGAAAAGTCAACGAGGATGATCATCGTGAACGCTGCCTTTAATCATTTCAAAGAATTTTAAAAAAGATTCGCTCGGATGCAGCCATTGGGGACTTCCCTGAAAACTTTATTCAAACCTGATCATTGACTCCGAAAACCTAGGAAGCCCTTATTGGGAAGAAATGACTGATTTGGGAATTTCAAGGGGGTTTGTTGGATTCATTTGCACATTCTAAGTATTCTAAAAATTCTATTTTTGGCTTACTCACTCATTCGCTCGATTTTTATCAGAGTATTTTTTTTTCGCCCGAAATCACTCACTCATTCGCTCGACTCGATTGGTTTCTATTAGAGGCTGGCATTAAGCAATGGAAGAATGTTGTGAATACTTGATCAATTCAGGGAGGAATATCAAATAGTTGGGGACAATCAGCGAAAGTCAGAAGATCAAGGGATGAAATGGGGAGGGGAAATAAGACGGAATTCACTCACTCACTCTCACTCATCCCATTAGCTGGCGGCTGGCGGAGCGGGATGACCTCTCAACCAGTACACTGCTGTAGGTGCCATAGGAGCTCCAGTGGCCTGAACGATACGCTTCCATTCAGAACGATTAGCCGCAATTATTTTAGCGTTAACGACACTGCACCGTTGAGATTTTAGATCAGCTTCGACTTGCTTCAACCACGTCTTCTTCGGGGCAGTTCTCTCGACCTTCCATGGTTTTGGGCGTTTTCTCCATAGCAAGCTGTGCGGTAGTCGACTGGCTTCCATTCTGCATACGTGTCCAAACCAGCGCAACCTCTTCGTTCGGATTTGTTCCTCGATTGTCGGTTGATGGTCGCAGCTGTCTCGTATAACGTCGTTGCGTATGCGATCTCTTAACGTTGTTCCAAGAATTTGCCGCAAACACCGCATTTGGAAGACCTCTAGCTTGCTGAGATCCGACTTGAGCAAGGTCCACGACTCCGAGCCGTACAATAGAATCGGCATTATAAGCGATCGGAAGATCCGCACTTTGGTCTTGATTGACACATTGCCCTTTTTCCACAGACACCAGCCTAGTGAAGCAAAAGCAGCACACGCCTGCCCGATCCTGCACTGTATCTCAGTTGTGGCCACTACCTTGCGCTGTTTCACCACCGATCCTAGGTACTTGAACTCCTCAACTTGCTGGAGCTCAGCTCCTTCGAAGAACACAGAAGCACGTGAACCGTCTGAGGTCATGACTTTGGTCTTGCCCTTGTTTATCCGTAGACCGTACGAATCCGCGATATCTGCTATATCCTTCATCAAATTCGTAGCTTCCATATCAGTATCGGTGAACACAGCGCTGTCGTTCGCGAACATCAAGTCTGTGAGGAACTCGTTATCGCCATATTGAACCCCTCTTCTATCTTTGAAAACCTTTCTCATAATGGCGTCGACCACAGTGTTGAATAGCAGCGGCGAAATCACATCTCCTTGCCGGACTCCTGCATTGACCGCAAATTCTTCGGACAGCTTGTCCCCGACGCGGACGCAGCTAGTTGAACCACTGTATGTTCCCTGCAGGAGCTTCACAATTTTGTCCGGAACGTGTTCGCACTCCAATGTTCTCCACAAGGCAGGCCAGTGTACGCAGTCAAAGGCCGACTTGAAGTCGATGAAGGTAATAACAACCCGCTTTCCACAGCGGATCCTTTCCTCCAAAAGTTGACGAAGTGCGAATATTTGATCGCTGCAGCCTCGACCAGGACGAAATCCTGTCTGTTCCTCGCGACTGGTATGCTCCCGATGGCGTTGAAGTCTGGACTGGATTATCCTCGTGAACACTTTACCAACGATTGATAACAGACTGATTCCGCGATAGTTTTTACAGTCCCTGGCATCACCCTTTTTGTGAATGGGCACAACGATAGCCTTCTTCCAGGTAGATGGAACGTTTTCTGACTGCCACACAAGGAGGATCAGCTGATGTAACCGTCGTTGTGACACATCACCACCTGCCTTGATCGCTTCAGCAGTAACGTTGTCTACACCAGGCGCCTTTCGGTTTTTGAGACGCTCAATCGCTGCTCTCACTTCGTCCAGAGTGGGTTCAAAGTCAAGCATCGCCTCCTGTGACACTTCAACTGGTAGCGGTTCGTCAAGCGGGCCTCGTGGTGCATCGTGACTGTAGAGCTCGCTGAAGAACTGCTTCCACCGTAACAGGCGCTCATCCACAGAACGCACAAAGGACCCGTCCGTATTCCTGATGCAATCGCTAGCCGGATTGGTCTTCTTTCTAAGACGGTTCAGTGTACCGTACAATGTGCGATAGTTATTTCTTCCAGCCGCCTCCTCCAGTTCGTCGGCCATCTTGTTCCAGTACGACTCTCTCCTCTTTCAACTTACGACGAAGCTCTTGACAAAGTTGCCGATAACGTCCGAAGTCGGTTAGCTTCACTCGTTTCCGCTCATCCACGAGACGGAGAGACTCGTCCGATATCCATGGCTGTGTTCGCCGGCGAATAACAGGGCAGAGAGGCTCTGCACATTGCAGAACGACATCAACTGTTTGCTCCTCATGTTCGTCTACGGACAATGCATCTTCAAGCACTGCAAAGCGATTTGACAGCGCGATTTGAAACGCTTCTCTTGTCCCAGGTGTCAGCAAATGGGACCAGTCCAGTTTCTTTTTAGGAGGCACCACACGCCTAGGTCGCCGTAAACGAAGCTTCATTACAGCGCGCAGGAGATAGTGGTCCGATCCACAGTCAGGTCCTCTCATGGCTCGCACATCTTTGAGTGAAGACCTGAAACGAGAGTTCACCAGCACGTAATCCAAGGTGGCTATATCATGTCCGGTCGAACTCCTCCATGTTAACTGATGTTTCCGGGGATGTTGAAATAGACTGTTTCCAATCGTAAGCCCGTTGAACGCTGCAAACGAAAGCAGACGTAAACCGTTATCGTTCATTTCACCGACGCTGAACCTTCCCAGCACTCCTTCCCATCCGGTTCTAGCAGTTCCGACTCTTGCGTTGAAATCGCCCGCTACAATGGTAACATCGGTTTTCGGGATCGAATCCAGAACGTCTTGGAGTTGTGCGTAGAATGCGTCTTTGTCGATGTCAGAACTCGGCTCCGTGGGCGCATAGACAGACAGAAAATGAGTTTTTATCGTTCCGCTCAGGACTAGGACAGCAATCCCGCCAGAAATCGGCTCAAACGTTATCACGCTTCCGGCTGCGTCCCTGCTTAGCATGAATCCAACGCCTTGATGATGCCGCTCATCACCGGAGAAATACAACACCATCTTTTCGTCACTTCCTGGTACCTGAATGGTCACCGTTCCACACCCGCTCATCCTGAGCTCGGAAAGCGCAGCAATCGATACTTTGGACCTCGGCAGCTCCCTGGCAATTACTTCTTTTTGTCCAACGCAATATCCCGTCCGCACATTCCACGCTCCGATCCGCAACTCTTTTTTCGGCGTCACCAGTCGTATTGCATTTTGGCCAGTAGCATTCTTCTCACCAACACCCTGGTTCCCTAGTGCTGGCGCATCGGCTGCCCCGGATGCGGTAGCTTCATCGTTATTTCCTAAGAGACTCTCCATGGTTACCACCTAAGTTTTCCAGCCCGTCGGTAGTATGGGGGGCCAACCCTCCTCCTTTCTCATCCGGGCTTGGGACCGGCAATGGCGGAGTTATAAGACGGAATTAGTATCCAGAGTAGAGGAACAAATCAGTTTAAGGAAATTTGGTAGTGTGGGAGTAATCGGGTGAATGCGTGGAAATCGCTGGTTTCCTCCTAAAAAATTTGTCGATTAGCTAAAATGGGTGCCAGAATCGATTAGTGAAGCGTCTAAAATACGTTTAGGTATCGATTTTCGCAACGGTGTTGCTAAAATCGGTTTATAGAAAGCGCCCTGAGCGCAAATGTCTACGCTGGATGACGTACTATTACGTCATCAGCCGACAGTTGCGCTCAGGGCGCTACGTGAATCAACTTTGTTGGTAGCACCGCGAGCCCAACGTATGCGGCCTGCATCGCAGCATATGCGGCCCGGAAATCGCCAAATTTGTCACCCGGAGCGCAACATGGACGCGGGTCCTCAGAGCTTTGCAATCAGGTTACGAACACCTTATCCAACATGTTTCCAAGTCTTCCGTAAGATGTTGCTTAGGCTGTGGTAAGCTGTTCTGATGCATGTTCAGTAGCTGTGCAGAATGATGAATGAAAGTTGTTGAGCATGCGTGCTCAACAGCGCTGGTAGAAGCCTCGTAATAATGCGGCGTTTCGGTGTCTGATCTCTGCGGCCACGCTTTGTATTCCTTGTCATGAAGTTTGAGGTCAGATGTTAGGAAAAGACTAGGGATCTACTAAAGAATAGACCGCAGTAGATCAGAAGTTGATAGCAACTGACTGCAGCGTCGGCTGCTATGTCATTATCAAGGCTGTGAAATGTATGGCGCTGACTTTTTTCTCTTCAAAATTGTATTGCTTCTCTTCCTCACCCTTAGATATCCGTTCGAATACAACACGTTTTCCAAATAACTTGAGATCACTTTTTTTGTATCAACACAATACCTTTGGTGAGCCCGTTTTTCCCACCCTGGAAGTTATGATATAGAAAGAGTTGTTACTTTAGTTTCTTTACTTTGCAAAGACGTGCTCCAAATGATTCCCTATTTCAACGGATTGGAACTATTCTAGACGGGAAGGGGAGAAGGCGGAGTAGGGCAGCCAGGATTGCAGATATAAATGAAATGAATGATGGATTGTTGACGCTACAAACAAAGTTGTGGTGAGCGCGAAGCGCTCACCAGATTTGGCTCTGATCTCTTACCGTGCGCATGCCCTATACTGAGATCACCTATTCATACTGTCACCAGAAAATTAAGTTGTAAATCATTCGAATGGTCTAATCAATATACGTACCTGAGCCAAGTTTCATTGCGATCGGTCACCGCTCCCAAAAGATATGGCGCCTCAAATGACGGAAAAATTCGCCTCCGCCCGTCCGTCACATTTCATTTTTTTTGAACGGCGTGGACCAAATTGCTTGAAACTTGGTGACCAGAGGTAATCGGGCACGAGGATGCCAAAAATAACTCGCAGAAGTCACCATTTTCACTCCTGGACCACTTACAGGCGGTTCAAACTTGGAAGCCGGCCTCTCAATAATAGTTCATAAAAATGACGGGTTTTTTCGTTATCAGTTATTGTTCTCTTAGAGACTCCATATAAACACCTCGCTCTCTAGGGTGGTGTACTCTTGACGTTCGGATCGGAAGAGGACGGTGGTTTGGGAGGGATGTTTCTGAGCGAGGCGCGTGTTCGTACCATGCGCACCATCGATAAGAATGCGTCGCAGGGTGAGCTGAAGTGTCAGTTGACTATGCGAGACTGAAACAGGAGTATGCAGGACTACAGCAGAACCTCAGTAAGGGTGTGCAGGACATCATGGGACGTGTGCAAGACCGCAGTAGGGGTGTACAGGATGTCATGGAATGTGTGCAGGACCTCAGTAGGAGTGTGCAGGACATCATGGGACGTGTGCAGGACCGCAGTAGGGATGAGCAGGATGTCATGGAATGTGTGCAGGACCTCAGTAGGAGCGTGCAGTACACCATCGGACGTGTGCAAGACAGTAGGGGTGTTCAGGATGTCATAGAATGTGTGCAGGACATAATGAGACGTGTGCAGGGACTCAGTTTAATGTCCAGGACACCGTATGCAAGTTATGCCTCCGAGTTAGAGGTCTGGGCCGGAACAGAAGAGCGACATCTGCAAGAACCGGTGAAATTTGGCTAGAGCGACTG
Organism: Aplectana chamaeleonis; assembly: GCA_029168955.1. Classification (NCBI taxonomy): domain Eukaryota; kingdom Metazoa; phylum Nematoda; class Chromadorea; order Rhabditida; family Cosmocercidae; genus Aplectana; species Aplectana chamaeleonis. The sequence continues at coordinate 113,232 of JAPDOI010001186.1, read as the reverse complement.
ATACTACACAATTGTGTTCTTTTGAAACTCATTTCTTCTTTTTCGACTTTTAAATTCGAAAAGTATATGCATTGTGTTCTATCTCGAGGAAGCCGCGATGCAGCTACATATTACCTTGCTATTATAGCAGCAGAGCGGTTCTTTCTCCATTTCTATCGTCCATCACTGGATGAGGGATCGCCGCGACGCTGCTTGGCGGAAAAAATTGCGCGGAAAAACTAGGGGAGTGTGGCTATTGATCGCGCAATTTTTCCCGCCAAGCAGTGTCGCGGCGATCCCTCATCCAGCGACTGACGATACCTCTGTGTTTTCTCAAAAACATCAACTTGACTTTTATAATAAAGCTATCACAACAGCATCGCGGCTCCTCCCTCCAGAAATACACGATATTGTATTAGGAAAACCCTCGAAAAAAGTTGTGAAATTTCTGAAAGTTGGGCTCCGCAGAAAAGGTTAGGGATTTGGCATTGTTCTTGAATGTTGTGAACTTGTTTTATTGGATTTGGCTCTAAACTGGATTTTTTCAAGTGTAGTGAAATTATTGACTTGATTTGGGTGATGATGGTATTTGTAGACATCGTAATCATTAAAATATAGTGAGATTGCTGCTAATGGATTTGGCACGCGCCCTATCAATTATCAGAGTCAAGTCGCGTGTCAGAAGTATTTCTCTTGATAGTCTTCGTGCCCTCAACGCTTTCACGGTTCACATTGTATGGGATCGTCTTTGTTGCTGGACTTATTCTTTTTCTGATTTGATCCAGATCACGCTCGACTCAAAACTCCTTCTGATGCGTGATTTGACTCTGATAATTGATAGGGTGCGTGTCAAATCCATTAGCAGCAATCTCATTATATTTTAATGATTACGATGTCTACAAATACCGTAATCACCCAAATCAAGTCAATAATTTCACTACACTTAAAAAATCCAGTTTAGAGCCAAATCCAATAAAACAATTTCACGACATTTAAGAACAAAGCCAAATCCCTAACCTTTTCTGCGGAGCCCAACTTTCAAAATCACTTCTATAGAATTGATAAGAGAACACTGACTGAAAGCGATTTCAAGCATCCGATTGGAAGGTTTTCTTCATTTTTATACAAAAAAAATTGAGGGCAAAGTCTAAAAGATAAAGCCAAGGGATTTTCTATAAGCTTTTTCTTCAATAAAGTTTTCTTCTCTACATCACTGTGGCACCTAACCCCAGGAAGATCACTACATGCCATCCATATCCTTTGATAAGTAAGCCCCTGCGCACATACTGGGCGCGAAATAGGAATAACTCCATCGACAGTGTTCATGCCCTCCAGACGTGAAGAACATATTTGTTTGTAAGTGGAAAACCCAATTAGACAGAGTTAGACAATAGAAAAACTCGAAAACCTAAGAGGAAAAAACAGAAGTTGGAGAAAAAATAGAAAATTTTGAAAAGCCTATAACTAACCAGTGTTCAGCGCATATCGAATAATTATTTATGGGATCAAACATCGGGTTTATAATGTCAAAGTCTCCATGCTACTTTTATCTCCGGCCATGACGGACTGCTCCGATGCTTGCTCCGCCCCGAGTCGTTCGAGTCAGAGAGGCTATACATTTTAGTGCCCAGATTGTAACAGCAGGGATTATATAATTAGAAGCTTGGGACCGAAACATCCGTTATTGAAGCCGCATTCTTACCCTTCATTGCTCTTAATTTTTGGAGAGGGATGCCTTGTCGAATCAATCATTCAAAAGGTGAACAGAGCATAAAAAGGGGCAGAAAATGATTTCATGCCGCCAGAATATTTAGCAGAAATTAACCGCGACAAAATGACTTCGCAGATTACTGTGTATCACAGGATACAGTGTTCCTGTGACAATCCTTCAACACAGTAACGCAACATAACGTTACAAAAGAGAATGAATACCAGGATCAAGAAAAATGGACACACCACGAACATGCGAGAGAAAACCGTCGGGAGCTAAGCGCGAAATCGATAACAGGGAGCAGACGCTCAATTTCGAAACGCTAGCTGGATCTTCCTGTAATATGTTCGAAGCTTGACCGAAGCATGTTCGCTCGCTACAGTATTGCATCGCTCATCGACTGTGAGGAAGCAGCGGTCGAAGCGTGATCTTGAGCTGTGTACGCCGATATAACACGTCGGAAACATGTGGAGGGTATTTTATGCTGTTAGCATTGTGTTTCGAAAGTTCTGAAACCGGGTGCATTCGAGGTGGGCTCAGGGCCAGCTATTGCCTGAGTATACAAAAAACTTACACACTGAATATCTAGTCACTTGGTCATCTTACTTGACCACGCCCGTTTATCCGCTCCGCAACGACTCTTCCGATTTCGGAAGGAGGAGGAAAACCCTGAGTCGATATACTAAATGGAAGGCGGTACGGAAAGTTGGGCGTTTCCAAGCGCAATTTTTTCCGAAAATTATCCGATTTTATCCGAATTGATTATTTTATCCGGTTCGATTCAGATAATGCCGTTTTTGCATTTCCTGGATATTGGTTCGATTCAGATAATGCGTTTCTTCAAATTTTCGGATATCGGACTAACCGAATCTTGGATTTCCGGTCGAATATCCAAAAAGGAGTGATTCAGGTACTAAGTAAACTGTGGACGGACACTGACGGAGTTATCGTGTTCATTTTCTGCTCGCTATCTTTCACTTTTCAGCTACATACATGGTGGAACTCAGCAGATCGGCCACCTCTGACGGGGCCTGAGAGTGTGAGCTTGGAGGTGTAGCCTTTTGACCTGCAGCACTAGAATCGATTACAACGCTCCACCCCTCCTCGACAGTCATTGGTCGAATTCCAATCAGAGGTGCGTGGGAATTTTTTTTTGGGGAAACAGAAAACAGAAAAAATGCTCAGAAATGGGCAGAGAACAGAGAATTTTCTGGAAATCAATAAAAAGTGTCAAGAGTATACAATTACAATTTTCCCAAGATTTTACTTACTAAACATCTGAGCGTGGTATATCCTTTTTCCTCACAATTTTCAAGACCCCATATTAGTCATAACAAGTAGTATAGACATCCAGGTAGTACGAGACCATAAAAAAGATAAGACGTATTTATCTAACTTTCTTTTTTTGTGAAGCACATATATTTGATCGCATGATCAGGAGCTAAACATGTGCTAGGGAAACAATTAAACACCCGGAGCTGAATTGTCCTATGCTAGTATATTTTGACGATGATTCCGGGATAACTGATGGTTCGAAAATTGAAAAACGCTGACAGAGCGAATCCCTGAGCAGAATAAAAGTTAAATGTTTCCAACTCACTTTTAGAGCTGGATCTACCTTCACGTCCCTAAACCTAGACATCATGCTGATAACGTCACATTTCGCACTGTTGAAAATCAAGCACCTTGCTGAGAAGAAGCTATTGCGTTTTTGGTAACTGTCGTTAAAATACCCGTTCCTATAGCTTCTAACATCACGCTAGTGATATGTGTGATTCCTAGATGATTGTCTCATCACGTTTGCCTTAAAGGCACAGTCCAACCTCAGAGGTAATTTTTGATATTTTGGTCCGGTCGCCGTCTATAGCAACCCTGACAAGCGCGAAGTCTAAGTTCGCTCAAATAAGCGAGAAAAAGCTAGGAAAAAGTCGGCCACGCCCCCTTGAAAGAAAAAATGGGTAACGCCCACTGGCAGGTTTGCGATCTCAATTGGGAAGAGACGCGCGAATGATTTTGTTCAAAATCTATGTTCTTCCTTTTGTTTCTGATCTGGCTTTATATTGTGACCTTATTTAGAATGATGGCTGCGAATAACGAGAAAATACAGGCTCGAGACAACTCGTCCGCGAACTTCTACCAGTTCAAATTCAAAATTTTTGAGGAGCCGTAACTCAGTTCGTAGTGACTTCTGAGCGATTCTGCAGACACCATTGTGATCAGCGTGGAATTTTCTCCAATATAGTCTAGAGTACGAAAAATCGATTCTGAGCTTGGACTGTGGCTTTAAGAGACGCACTCAAAAAATAATTAAATATTACACCTGTCGAAGACCCCCCCCCCCACTCCAAGCCCCCTTTGTCTACAATGATGACAGTTGAACTCGGAAGAATCAGGGCAACTAATGGATTCCCTCGTTCACAGAGTGACTGAAACTCGGATAGGAATTGCCTCAGGGGGTAATATTAGCCACGACAGTAGTAGTATCTAGGAAAAGACCAAACGCAAACGAATGATAGAATTATTGAATAGACGTCTTACTCATTTGGGACTGTTCGTACTCCTCAACAGCCGAGCGTCCCGCATGGGTATGTCTTTCGAGTATGAAAGATCTGACGCCCTGCTGGCTCCAACATGGCGGCGCAGCACGTACCGCTGTGACAGTTTTTTCCTCTGCATCTAGCCCCATCGTCAACTTCATTCATTTTCATCTTAATTAATTTGAACCTAACTTCACTCCGCTCCGCCATATTTGGAGCGCTGAAATATTCAAATACTCCACAAGCGTAGGGAGTATTTGTGCTCGAAAACCGCGCGAGAACATCTTTGCAGAGTGTGCTGAAATGTTTTTTCAAGCACTTTCAAGAGTTTCTAGACGCTATAAAGCGTTACGAACGTTCTAGCAAGTTCAAGACCACTGCCGGAGTAATGCACCCGCACATATTTTTCGTTAATTCCTCCAAGCCACCAGTCACCCCTCCCAGATTCGATTTGCTACGCGACATTTGGAAAGTCGAAAGAATCTTAAGTCTGTGCGAATGGGGCTGTCCGCCAGCGCGATCGCTGCGCGTGTCGAGCCGTCGTCACGAAGGCATTTTTCAGACATGTTTTCCAACGACAAAGATACAGCTGACAGAGATGTCCTGTCCACACTTCGTCTGATATTCCTGTGAATCGATTCCCAGGTGCAGAAAACGCCTTTACGACGGCTGATCAATACGCCCGCCGACCGCGTGGGTTGACAGTTTCATTCGGACAGACTTTAGTCAACATTCTCGAAGACTCGAACCTTGAGGAGGATTCGATTATTATCTTTCAATTACTCTATGGCTGAATGTGGATTTTGGCGAGTAATGGATTGCCTTTGCTTGGCTTATATTCGCTGCTCACTCATCTCGAGTTCCGGGATTCATGGTTGGAAAACGGAGCGACTTTCGACTGAAGTTTGAAAATGCTACTTCCGCACACTTCCGATACAGGGAATACGGTAAGTGTGCAGGACAGAAGCTCCGCTCATTTCAGACTTCACCAGCTCATTTCCACTGGACAGAAGGGTATTTCAAGCAAGTAGTATGCGAACCAACTCGTAGGATTGCTTCAGATTCGCGCGAAATCTCTAGCATGCCTCGGTATTCTCCAGATTAGGAATGTTCTTTGTATAAAGCTCAGAGGCTGTCTCTGATTTGTGATGAACGTCACTTAATGACCTTGAATAAGTGCAACTCGATTAGTGTCAAAGTTCCTTCTCCGATATCATCTTCTATAGCGGAAATTCACCATTCATTACATGATCTTCGTTAAAACGCTACCCTTATTATCGAAATTTATATGAAAAGTTCAGAAAGTTTAGGGACACCCCCGAAAATTGAGGTTTCCAATAAAACTTTGTGTTTGGTGATCAATACTGTTCATCAATGAATTCAGCATCATGGAAGACCCATGTTTGATTATTTATATAACAATTGTGAAATTTTGTAAGATTTTATCTCAACTTTTAGAATTTTTCGCCGTTCAGAAAGTATAGGGACACCCTTCGAAAATTGAGATTTTTTAATCCAAACAAAATTTCCCGTTGCAAGTTCGCTACATAAACTCAAGATGAGTACATTTGATATCTTTATTCCTAAAATGGCTCGTGGCACTGCTCTAACTGCTGCTGATTAAGCTCAAATTCGTGCGATCAGCGTTGCCGGGTTGAGCCAACGTCGAATCGCTACCCAGTATACATTCCATCCGATGGCCAAAATCGCGTCGGATCGGAATTTCGGATACTCCCGATTTTGCAAAACCGACTCATCGGATAAAACGGATACTGGCTCGAACGAGAATTTCGGATAACGGATCCTATCCGAAACGAGAATTTTTGACCGGATCGGATATCGGATATCCGACCGGATAAAATCGGATCCACCGGATGATTCGGATGAAAAAACGGATAGGAAAAATTTTCAGTAGTACCGAAGAGTCAACTCCGTGTATTAAAGCAAATACAATTCTAAAGCCAAATATAATCTTCATATATTATTCGTTGAAACAAACAAAACACCGGTTTTGGGAAATTTTAAAGCAATAGTTGACATGAGAAGTTGAACCGGTACTAGTAAACCTTCAGGGCTGGAATTCACGAAACGTTAACCACGTTCCAGCCATGGTTTGAGGCTAATCGATTTGCACACGATGTGCATAGCCATGGCTACGCTAGCCATGGTTGAAACGTGGTTAGCGTTTCGTGAATTCCACCCAGATTGGAAAAAATTACAACAAACTATCGTGGTGACCATAAAACAAGACATATTTGGAGATCTTAGACTGATATGGTAGCTTTAATCATACAGCGCATTTAAAGACACCGTTCAGTCGACTATTTCGGTGTCGTCTTCCGACAAATCTTCCTCTCCGAAAGTGGATCGTCACTATCCAAGTCAGCTTTATCATAATCGGATTTGACCTCACTGCGCCCATACTTTTCGATGACTACATGTCAGTACAGAGAAAATTTAGAGGTCTGACAATTGGAATGTAATGTAGCGAATCCTAGGCAATTGAATATTTGAGGCCGCATTCCTCGCAACGGAGTCGGCCGCGGCACGCCGCTGCTCGCTTAGGAATTTCAACAGTGGAAACCAGAAACCTTCCGAGGTAACCAAAATGAGGCGTAAGCAAAATGCTCTGGCCGTACACAGCACGAAACATAGAAAAGTTCGAGCACAAGTTCCAGGAATCATTTCGGCTGCTCTTTTCAATGTTAGCGTCCGGAAAGAGGCGGTTGACTTCACAACACCCACAGTTTCCCTCCTTTCAAAAATACGAATAGTTAGTGACCGAGAGGTTTGATATTTTTACAAAGTTGTTTTGCTAAGTGGGCTTGTTTGACAGATATACGACTAACATCTGAAAAGACTTAGCGTTCCCCATTGGAGGTTGGCGCAAACTCGGTGCAAATATGTTATAGCATATGGCACCGAGTTTGCGCCAACCTTCAACAGTGAGCGCGAGGTCTCTTCAGGATCCTTGCCGACGTTACCTAAGCTAGCGGCGGGTACGAGTGCTCATAGAATCGTGACGAAGGATGACACGCTTCGGTTCTCCGCCACTGAATGGAAGATTGGGATTTTGTCAGATTCAAGTACAGGAGTAAAACATCCTTCCTGGATCCCTCTCTACAGTACCGCGCACTTTTTTTTGCAAAAAAAGCGTTTTGGGGCCTTTTATGCGCTCTTAAAACGCCGCATCGCGGTAAATCACTTTAAAATCGACGGAATGTGTTTTCTGGTAGTTTTCGTGTTCCTCTCAGTGAGGCGAATGCAATGGTACGTGTAGAAAGTCTTAGTAGTAAAGCACGTGCTGCTGCAGCCAAGTCACGCTACAACATTCTGCGTGCAATTGCTGGCACCGCCTGGGGCAGCACAAAGGAAGTTCTGCGTAAAACGTATAGAACCATGGTACTGCATGTTTCGAAACCTCCGAGCACTCGCGTAGAGGACCACAGATGGCTCAGTACACACGTTTCATGACAGAATAGTGACTGCTCAGCCCAATCCCGTATATGGCGGCGTGCCTCCTCTAGTCGATGATAGTGAAGCTTACCTGCTCAGGCGTACTCGAACCATCCTAGCAGGTCTTCGATACGGTCATTCTACCTACGTGAAGGCCTACGCACAGAGGATTGACCAGTCAGTCCCCGATAAATGCCCTGATTGTCAACGTGTTGGACATGATTCATTGCATCTATCTTCATGTCCGGTGAGACCTACAACCCTGTTTGCTCTATATTTATGGTACAAGCCGTTTGATTTCGAATTTCGAACAAGACAGAAACAGTGAGCAGTGGGTCAGGAATTACCTTCAGGGCGCGAGTGTTGAATTGAGTAAAATGAACGCAAATCTATTTGGTTTTATCCGAAATTATCCGATTTTCATCCGAAATTATCCGATTTTCATCCGATTTCGATCCGATCGATTATCCGTTTTCAACCGTTTTTCTATCCGATTATCCGGTTTTCTGATCGGATCCTTCAATTTTCACTTTTTCGGATATCGGATATTTCGGATATCGTGTTTTTCCGTCTGATCGGATTTCGGATCAATCCGAAATAGCCATTTTGACGTCGGATCGGATTTCGGATAATTATCCGATCGGATTATCCGACCCGGATATCCGAAACCGACTCCGTCGGATGGAATGTATACTACCCAGCTCGGAAGATCTGTCAACTATATCAACCAGTTCCTGCGAGATGCAGATTCCTACGGTACTGCAAAACGTACTGGACGGCCGAAGAAGATCAGCAATCAAGATTCGCGGAGAATTATTCGGCTTTGCTCCAACAGCACACTGTCGCTGAACCAGATTAAGTCTGAAATATCGCTCAGTGTTACGAAAACGACAGTCTAGAACACCATAAATGGCGATAAAAACATTGTAAGACAAGTGATGAAATCCCGTCGTTATCTGCAAACCATAAAGAGGCTCGACTTGAATTTGCAAAGAGGAACATGGCAACTGATTGGGCAAAGGTAAGGCAGTCTCATAAAATTCGGAAAAAATCGAGAAATGACGCAAAAAAGTTTTAGGTCATCTTTTCCGACGAGAAGAAATTTAATCTTGACGGACCGGATGGTGCTCGATCCTACTGGCGAGATCTGCGCAAGGATCCATTGATTTTCAGCAAACGGAATTTCGGCGGTGGCTCGCTGATGTGTTGGGGAGCATTCAGTGGCGAAGGTGTTTTGGAATTGGCCTTCACTTCTTGTCGCGTGAACTCGTAGGAGTATCAAGAAACGCTTCGCACACATCTACTGCCCTTTTTGTCCAGAACACGACGTCAGCGTTTCACTTTCCAGCAAGACAACGCGGCGGTACATGAGTCCAGGTCTACAAAAACCTGGTTTCTACGTCATCGAATCCGTTTGTTGGAATGGCCCGCGTGTAGTCCAGATTGTAGCCCGATGGAGAATATCTGGGGTATACTTGTGCGCCAGGTTTATGCCAACAATAAGCAGTACAGAACGGTAGATGAGCTGAAGGTCGTTATCCTCGAAGCGTGGGCCAATCTGGATGAAAACGTCATCGCCAATTTGATCATTTCTATGCCAAAGAGAATTTTAGAGATCACTGCTAATGGTGGTGCAGCTATTTCATTTTAGATTGTATGTTTAATTCTTTCTTTGTTCAATAATTTTTGTTTTTGTGTTGTGTCCCAATACTTTCTGAACGGCGAAAAATTCTGAGATTTGAAATAAATTCTTGTAAAATTTCTCAGCTGTTATAGAAATGAACAAATAGAGGTTTTTCACCTTGTTGAATTCCTTTATGAACAGTATTGATAGACAAATATAACATGCTTTTGAAAACCTTGATTTTCGGGGGTGTCCCTATACTTTCTGAACGCACTGTATATTGCGATTGAGTGTAATTCCTAGGGAATTCGGAGTCTTCAAAGCTCTAGGCGATTCCAGAGAAGTTATGAAGCGCTTGCTCAGCGTTTTCTTATGATAAGTGTTCAGCTCATGAAACTACGCTTACCTGATGATACTAGGATGCTTAGATAGTAATGTCTGCTCTTCGTCGAGGGAGTGCAAGCCCAACACGCTGCGGTGGACGCCGTCGCTGGTCATTTCGCTGACGTGAACTACTTTTAAAAAATAGTAGACCCTATGGCTGGAATCATACTCCCCGCGACCAGCGACAGCGACAGTGCATATCAGGCATATCGATTTTCGGTCGATATAGATGGGAATCATTGCGTCGCGTCGCTCGTCGCTAGAAAAATGATCCCGGCCTATAGCACATGGCGTGCAACGGAACCGCACAGCGCAGCGTGAGCTCCCCATCTGACCGCAGTCTTATGATATGAATCGTGTTTACTAGAGGTGCACTTGCAGGCTGCTGAAGGGAACGAGGTCGGACCCATGATCCCACGACTGTCTCAGCCGCGAGAACAAGTGACAAACACTATGCAAATTGCCGAAAAATGCGGGTACTTATGGAGTTCACGGTGCATTGCAAGATTGCGGTTCGTTACGCGCTTTGCACAACATGTGCTCCGAGCTCGCTCGTGGCTCGGCGCTCCACGCATAGCACACAGGACGGCTCCGTAACAATCTTCGAAAGGTCTAGTTCATGCAGCCCGGTAGTTTTTTTCGGTCTTATCTTTCGTGTCTAGTTTGGTAGATCTAGGGCAAATACTGCTAGTGACAGCATCGGTGCATCTTGCCGCAGCGCTGCATTTAGGTTGTGTGAAAAAAACGTTTCCATGTTTTGTTTGCGCGCGTGTGCGGAGCGGAGGTTCGAGATAGCGAGAGAGATGGTAGGAGACAGAGGAAGCAACATCGCTCGCACACGTGCGCGCGATGAGTATAAGGGAGTTCGTTTTTATACAGAAGATACGCCCTCTTTTTAGAAGGATTAGAAGAGGTCACCACAAGTATGCTGCGGAGCTCTAACCGTCGGGATCCGTGCTCAAATCGCCGTCACTGTAAGCACATCCCTTATATCCCAAGAAGATCCCTGTATCGATTTTTTTCATATATTACTGTTTAGGATCAAAAAGGCGAACAGAAGAAAAAATTATTGCAACGACAAAATTAGTGGATATGAATTTCTAGCAGTGAAAAACATGCAACGTTCCTCAATTTTTTCATACACTAGATTCATCAGATTTTCTCTGAGAGACTAACAGAGAATGGATTGTTTGTTGTGAACCTTGATACATCGGGTCTATTCGCGAACAATATGTTTATATTTAAGACAACCATAAACAATATGAGTATCGCTATCAATAAAGAACTGACAATATCTAGGTGAGACTCGCGCAGACTGTTCAATGATCAGGGGACAATGTTGATCGTCTGGCTCATAACTTATTTCCATCACTGTTCCTACAAATAAATCGATGGTGTAAAAATCCACAAGAGAGCACGCGAAATGTGTCAAAGGCGAAAAATTGTAAAAGATTCGCTGTACGGAAATGTAAGCCGGTGTTGAGCCAGACAACAACGTAACATAACTAACTTTCCAGTAACCTAGTTGACGATACTTGCGCTACAGCAGTAGAGGCACAGTTAGAAGCAGGGGCAGGGCGGAATTCTAATTTCGAGATTTTCCCCCAAATCGGATTGCAGGCCTCAGGCTATCTCAGCAAACGCGCGTAGAGCAGGAAAAACGGCTTTCTTCGAGTTAATCAGCCAACTCAGCCAATCATTTACCGTGCCGTACCCGTCGTCCACATTTTCAGCATTGTTAGCGCTTTCTTCACCGGGGCGGAGGAATTCGTCTTCAACAGCGCCATGAATGCCGCGAGCGCGGTGACCCCACCGCGTGACGGTGAGGCAACATGAAAAGCAAGTTTGGCTCCGCACGTATTTTCACGCCCACTGTATTTGCCCTCCCCCTCCAAAACAAGGGTGCTGCGCTATCTCCGCGATAGGGATTGTTTGTGGATTGCTTAACAAGTAAACCACACACGTCACCGACGGTGGGTATGGCACTGCATCCGTTTTGGAGGTGGAAGGCAAACACAGTGGCGTGAAAATACAGGCAGAGCCGAACTTGCTACTCCAGTAGCGGAATTGTGCGTCGTTTTTGACGCTTCAAAATGTGTAAGCATTGTCTCAGAAAATCGCCGCATCCAATGCGTGTCGAATATGCATTCAACTCGAGTGACCATACCCATCGAAAGGCTCTATCGCAGAGGCACGTGCTCCAAGCAGCAGCACGTGCTGAAAAATTCAATCACAGGAGCACGTGCTGCAAGGTAGTACAGCGCCATCGTAGCAACATACCGAAATGTGAGGCGGCCGGCACATCGGCCAGCTCGCCGAACACCCATCTGGCGCAGCCAGGTTGGGCCGCCCATGTACCGCCAACTTGGGTAATTGGACCGGCGACGCTGCCGACATCTGAGTCCCGCCTCAAGAGTGAGTCGTATGCTTTCTTTTTTTTTTTTTTGGAAAACCGTGTTATCATTTTTTGGAAAACCGAGTTGACTGTGTATCACGCACGAATTGAACGTTTCATTTGTTGAGGCAGCTCTTGGAATTCGGAACACAACAGGAGAACGTGCTCCCCTAGCAGCACGTTCCCTGGCTGTGCTCGAAATCGCCGTGTTTCGAGTTGAATGCATATTCGACAAGTATTGAATGCGGCGATTTTCTGAGGTGCTCTAAGCCGTATGGTTATACTCACGTTGCTATCTCAATCACGGTTACGAACGTGTTTGCTGCCTTTGAAGGCAGCATAATTCTCGCAGAGCAGGTTGAGAAAGCGAAGCTAAATACAGTCGTACGGCCTCCACCGGAACCCTAACAAGGAAAGCGTCTAGAGCGAGAAGCGCACCTGCGAAAATCATCTGTAATGTTAGTCATATATGAAGTATCTCTTGGTACTTTAAATATATGCAGCGAAATTGCTTACTATCTTGACCCGAGCTGCCGGTTCCAAGAACTTATCGGCACGAGACGTCCGTCCACGGTACAGTTCAACCTCAGAATGGTTTTCCTGCTCAGACAAACTGACCGGGCGGCGCGCTGGAAAAATTGAATACTCCGGGCGAGCAGTTGGCCGCCACCGCGCGTTCAACCGGCAATTGGCCATGGGAGGGCGGTGAGCTGGAGACGCGCTGGCAGTGCTGAAAGAATGGTCAGATAGCCGCGATTCGGCGATTAGCTGGCAGTGTTTCTCGGTTGGCGGCGACCGGGCGACGACCGGGTTTCGACTCGGCGACAAGCTGGCCATCAGTTGTCAACCCTTATCAGGCGAACTGATCGTGCGGATCGCTCGCCAGCTGATTGACCACGGGTCGCCAGCGCTATTTTCTGAATAATTGTTGCTACATTGGCTGATGATGATATGATCAAACAGCGGTAAGGGTGCGCAGGGCTGCATACTATGATGCCCCCGCTGGGGATAGCACTGAACCGGCACTAGTACGGTCTTCACAGAGAGTCGCCTAAAAGGGTAGGATTGTTGTGGGCTCGACTACAAACGAGAGTTTACGAGTTGCAACCTGCAATCAACTCGTATTATCATGATATATCATGTCTAACCTATGATAGACTTCCATTCTCCTCAGTATTACTCATTTTTGCATAGTCCACATAGCAAGCAGGCTGCACCTGCAACATCCAGGTGAGTATCGTAGACTCAAACGCTAACGTCGGACAGGAAACGAGATTCTCATGCCGTAAAATAGCGTGTTTTGATACGTCAATTGCGTTCAACACCACTCATTACACGACATCGTGGAAATTTTGGATTCAAACCGTTTGGGGGGGGGCCACTCAAGAAAATCAAATGATTCACCCATGAAAATGAAAGTTTGGGCTGATATCATATGCCTGATAGCGTTCTCAGTCAATGTTTTCGTGGAGACTCCATGGAAATACTTCGACTTCTGAAAGCTGTATCATTCATTCTCCAACTGAATCCTGAGTGACCCCCCCTTAGCGGTGTCATACCGAAATTTTTGCTACCTCGGGAAATTATTCCTGGACTTCTTTGTTTTATTTTAAAAGAAAGCATAAGGTACATGATAATGTACGTATAAGGAGATTATAATGACTAAGCATTTCCAATTTAGGCTGAGTTTCGGTGTGTACAGACAAATTAAAAGAACATAGTTGTAATTTTTTCCATGATGTCGTAGAATGAGTAGTGTTGGACGCAAACGACACACAAAAAACACGCTATTTTACGGCATGAGAATTTCGTTCCCTGTCCGACGTTAGCGTTCGAGTGTATCGTAGTGCTATCGCGGCGGGGGACACTGCGGCGCGACGCACTTGGCTACGCCCATTTTACCTTACCGCACTAAATTCGAGCAGCTACCCAGGGCTTCGCTCCCCTGCCAAAATCAGGAGAGTCGTTGCGGCACAAAAAAAGGGCGTGGCTAAGTGCGACTTAAGCTAGCATCGTATTGAATCGTGATGGGACCACACTGACTGTTACAAATTGAGTCTCTTAAACTTCATTTGCTACAATTCTTGGTGGACCCATCTAGCAGTTGCATATTGGATCTTTCAAAGGCAGTGTCCACGAAAAAAACCATGTCTGTTTTTTTGGTGGAGATCGGCAGCTGCGGGGCCTAGCGCAACCCTAACGTTGAAAAAACTAAGAAAAATGAGCTCGGAACGGTCTCCTACGGGCCCAAAGTTGGACACCCATCAGCTCGTCACACTCCCAGATGCACTTTCCACGCCCACCGACGTGAACAAATGAATGCTCGAGATTGTGAGATGAGCAATGGTTTCCGATCAATAGCACCGTTCTTGCCTTTATTCCCAACTTCTCCATTTACTCAGATCAGCTAGCATACATTGGCTGCAAAAGACGGAAGTTACAAGCCTCGGACAACTCGTCCACCATGCTTCCCTAGCTCAATTTTTGAGGTACCATAACTCCGTTCCTAGAAGGTCTTGTACGATTCCGAAAACATCATTGGAATCAGCATGGGACCGTCTTCAAGATAGGTGGAAAAGCAGAAAACGATTCTTATCGTGAACTCTCCTTTAACCTTTCTTGGTCACGGATCATGGTGGGACCATTGTAGCTGTTAAATTAACGCGTGGGGGTGTGTATACAAGTCTGTTGGTACCTGCTCGTTGGTGCCCCTGCTTCTACTGAACCCAGCAGACGTTTGAGTGTACACAGGGAACGTTCGAGCGATATAGCGTGCACAACTATACCGCGAAAGTATCCCGCATATTGCATAAAGGTGTCGCCGTCCGGCACACCAAGGCCTCTGGTCCATAACACCTTAGGATCCGTACCTAAGGAGTCATGGAGTCTTTGGCCACAAGCCACAATTTCGCCACCATGAACTGTCGATCGCTGTCGAGTAATATCCAAAAAACTGCGCTATCCAGGCTTCTGAGCTATTTCCATGCACCGTTTGCTGCTTTGCAGGAAACCCGCCTCAAGGATAGACCCGTCATCAGCGTCAGAGAGTACACCATCTACTGCGGTAACGCTGACGACAGGAGAGTGGGAGGCTGTGCAGTAGCTGTAAGGAAGGATTTCAATGGTATGGTCAAGGAGTTTGGCTCAACGTCGTGCCGGAATGCATTCGTACGACTGCGGGATCACAGAGGATTCAATCTGTGGATAGTGAGTGCTCATGCGCCTACTGAAACCGCCGAAGACAATTCGAAGGATGCGTTTTATGAGGAACTCAATACGTTGCTGGCCAGGATACCTTGTCAACATGCTGTTGTCGTGGGGATTGACGCAAATGCCAAGATGGGACTTGATCAGGAATCCGAAGTACTTGGTAAATGGTTCTACCCAGTGGAGCAAACATCGGACAATGGCTACCGCCTTGTCGACTTTTGTGAACGCAGTGGTCTGATTATTGCATCGACATTCAAGAGGAATCATCGCCGCCATCAGCTTACGTGGCAGGGATCAACCCGGCTATCTTCAGAAGAGCAGCGGAAGCGGAAGATGACAACTTTGAAGCTACAGCTTGACTATGTCCTGACGAGGAATATTCCAGTATCGGACATTCGAAGGTCTAGAGCTGTGTGGGATGTCGCATTCAATTCGGATCAGCGTCCTGTTCTGTTGAACTTCACTGCGAGGATTCATAAGAGGAAGCGAGGGGCTCAGCCTCTCCAGAGGATTGACATGACAAGTCTCAGAGATGAAGAGTGCAGAAGGAATTTTCGACAACGCGTTTCTATTCACATCGGAGTACGGACTAAGAAGAAACTTTGCGAGGCGGATTCTTTTGTCAAGTGCATCCAGGACGCTTCGAAAGAGGCACTCCCGGTTGTACAGCCTGAGAAGAAGTTCGCCTACGTCTCAGAAGAAACTACATCTACCTACAACAGAGTATGTGCTCTCCAAACTGCAGGAAACTTCTTGGAGGAGAAGCGTCTGAGGAGGAAGTTGCGTCGGCAGCTTCAAAGTGACCGCGAACGAGAGTGGACGTGTAGAGCTAAGGAATTCGAGAAGGCTTGGGAGGAGAAGAATCCGAGGAAAGCCTACGCGTTGCTGCGACAGTATAGCGGGAAGATGAAGAGATGTTCTCCTGTCCTGAACACTACCAATGGAGTTGCAGTTGGTGATGCGACGCTGCCAATATGGAAGGGTTACTTCAGTTCACTACTGAATCGTCCAGCGCCATCAGTACCTGAGCTCCCGCATGTTCAGAGAGCACATTACGATGTCAGTGAGGAACCGCCGACTGAGTCTGAAGTTTTGGATTGTGTCCGGAAAATGAAGAATGGAAAGGCAGGTGGAGATGACAACATCACTGCTGAAATGCTGAAAGCTCTTCTTCCGTCTGGGATTCGTGAAATGACCAACACCATCCGTGCTATATGGATGAGCGAGAGGATACCCGATTCGTGGAGACATGCGATCATCGTACCTCTTCACAAGAAGCTATCCGTCACGGATCCTAAGAACTACAGAAGAATCTCTCTACTTCGTGTCATGTACAAGGTTTTAAAACGTATCATTCTCGAGCGACTTATCAAACATCGTGAAGGAACGATCAGAGATGAGCAAGCCGATTTTCGACCTGGAAGATCGACCATCGACCAAGTGTTCGTCGTGAGAAGAGTGATTGAATCGTGGCAGCGGTTTTCGAAGCCATTACAGCTTGCTTTTTTGGACTTTGAAGCCGCGTTCGACTCTCCTCATCGTGATCGATTGCTCAATGCTCTGCGAGCAGATGGAGTCCCGGAAAAGCATGTTCGGGTAATCGAGGACATGAACAAAGGAACAACAGCAGCAGTTCGTACACCTGTCGGATTTACGTCAGCTTTCGAGGTGGAAACAGGAGTAAGGCAAGGAGCCGTTGCAGGACCTTTTCTTTTCAACTTCGCCGTTGATGACATCATGCGTAGAGTTGCAGAACAGTTTCCTGCGGATGTGATCCTAACACCATCAGGACGCTCCCTTGTCGACCTGGAGTACGCCGACGACATTGCGTTATTCGCTGAAAACAACGCAAAACTTCAAAGGATTGTGAATCTCGTTTCGAAGTATCCCGCAGCCAATGGACTTCGTCTTCGTCCGACAAATGCAAGCAGATGTGGGTCTCTCAGAGGCCTTCAACGGGAGTTTGTGTAAACGGACAACGTATCGAACTGGTGGACGATTTCTGTTATTTGGGCTGGTTGCTGAAGAACGATGGTAGTTATGCAGCGGATATTCGACAACGATGTGCGAAAGCTACGTCTGCATTCAATTCTCTAACCAAGTGTTTGTGGTCTACCCCCATCGCGAAGGAAGTCAAATTGCGCGTCTACCTATCCGCTATTCGCCCTATCATGATGTACGGATCGGAGACGTGGGCAGCACCGAAGACGCAGATGGAAAGGTTGGATTGCACGGAGAGGAAGCTTTTAAGGCGTTTGCTTGGATATTTCTGGCCGCGTGTATGCCATAAAGAAGACCTTTACAAGGAAATCGACGCAGTACATCAACGCTTGACACGAGGGAGGTGCCAGCATCTCCTAACGCCATCTCAAGCAGCAATGGAAAGTCGACTTCGACTGCTCGGGCATATACTAAGAAGAACGCCGGATCGTCTCGTACAACACGCTTTAAAAATGCTTCCAAATCCTGTCTGGAAACGGCCACCTGGGCGTAGGCCAAAGTTCTGGACGGATGTGGTTAAAGAGGATTTGAAGTCACTCGGCATCGAAAGACAGTTCAGGCGCGATGTTTCGTTTCGCAGGAAATGGAATAGTGACAGCTGGATGGAATGTGTTCAAACTGTGGCTGAAGACCGTGAAAAATGGACACGGCTGACTACTAGGACGGCACACCTCGGTGAAGATGCGGAATGACCGCGTCAGGCGAAAGCCAACCGATTAAGACCGAAGAAGAAATTAACGCGTAGAATGTGCGCGGGAGTGAGGGACAACCAAGCAGCACTTTGTGAAAGTAGGCGGGGCGAACTATCCTAAACGAGGGGCGCACCCAAGATTTCCTCTTAGAAATGAATGGAAAACCTGATAAAAGGGGCTTGATGATGCTATCAATCATTGTTGTGATGGAATCCTATAGAAATACTTCGATTGATTGCGTCATATACCGGTGGTTCATTTCATTTCTGACATAAATCTTGAGTGCCACCCCCGTCTAAGATTGTCCAGGTGGGGCTTGGGTTTAACACGTAAAACGAGACGGAAGGGTGACAGACTCTGAAATAGACGCGTGCAATACGTGCGGGGTCAGGAACCACCACTCAGTACTTGTGTATGACCTCTTGCTATGATTGCCTCTTCGTTTGTGTGATAACTATTGATTGATAAGTGTTGATAAGTGTTGTGTAAAACGAGAGATCTTGTTGTACGAGCTCATCCGTTTAGCTTATCAAAGCAAAATCACGCGTGATATAGGAAGCAGTTAAACCTTTTTCGTGAGCTGTAATGCGGCAGTCGGCAAGTGTTAAAGGCAAGGTCCGGTCAAATTTTGACACTACCGAAATTTGGGTTAAACAGATTGGGCTGGCCTAGCTGAACATCGTCTGAGAGTTTTGCGAACTCTGAGTCCATAGTTCTGGAGAAAACAGCCTCAAAGTCAGGGAATACGGTATCCACAGCATGATGATCATGGCTGGAATGACCGGCAATTACACAGCACGTTTGAAGAATGCGTGGACAACCGCTAAAATATGGACGTTGGCCACACTTTTCTGACTTTTCTGGATCATCGGCTAACGGAAGTGGCTGAATAACTTGAAGAAGACCGGTTTTTCCGCAGTTTTCGCATGTTCCTTTGGAATACCTGTAGGAAGAGCACCGATTTAGCGAGAAATGTCAAAATCGAGATTCTGCCCGGACCCTGCCTTTAAGGGAACTAAAGCCAATTGTTTGATTCATATCACGCGTGATTTTCCTTTGATAGGATCTACGGATGAGCATTCCCTTTGCAGTTTTACAACAGTCTCGGATCACACGACGACGAGAGAAGGAAAGAGTACGACAGACTCTTCGAGGAGAGAATCGCGTGGAAGTCGGGGCTATTTCGCTCCTTGCAGAGGGTCTTGTGAGTGATAGGAACTATAAGTAGGGAAGTTCTGTGTAGGTCAGCATCCCCTTATTTCCGAAATTGCTTTCGTTCAGACGCGACGTTCGCGCCTACAAATTCAGCATAGCAAGCGAAGGCTCATTCAAGTGGATACCAAACAAAGTAAGTGATTGAATTTTTTTCGAAAGTCGGGTACTTTGTATTTTTCGCTGCTCATTACGCTCTTTTCGTAACTTTTTATCATCTCAGAAAAAAAGAAGAGAATGTCGAAGAAAACAACGATATCTGTTCGGAGTGTGGAGCTGTCTAAACGGGAGTCATATCAATAATTCTCAGATATGTGCGATCTAAGTTTTTGTTCTATTGTTTCTAGTTGTTGTGACTAGTGTGTGTTACGAATGGATTTATAAAAATCATATATTTAAAATGATTTACGTCTGTAGAGTCAAAAAAGTAGATCAGTGAAACCACTTAGCCCTGCACATCCTCACGACAGCTCTGAGTATTTTCCAGCAGCACGTCTGCTTCCCCCAGAATCCCCCCCACACACACATTGCAGGCAGTACTGTATGCGTATGTATACGGTATCTTTTCCAGCGCGGAGAACGTGCCCATCGCAATCGAGATTCTTGCAGCTTCTCGGCAACCGGAGCAACACCAACACGCTTCCTGATGTCGTCGTTCGTGACGTGGTCCAAGCGAGTGACACCCGCTGTCCAACGTAGCATTTTCGTCTCCATTGAACCGAGCCTTCGCTCTGCTTCCTCGGTAGCAGGCCAGCACTCTGCTGCATACAGCGCAACAGGCCGGACCACAGTTCGGTAAATCTTCGAATTTAAGCGATCGGGCATCTTCCTGTCGCATAGCACTCCTGTCGCTGACCGCTATTTCAGCCACGCAGCGCTGAACCTAGTGTTGACCTCACTATCTAGACTGCAGTCATATGTAATCATCGAACCAAGGTACTTGAAGACGTCAGCGCGAGTGAGCTCGATACCATCAATCTTGATGGAGGCACGCTCACTTTTATCCATAGTCAGATACTCAGTCTTTCTAACGTTGAGGCCAAGCCCGAATAGAGCCAATCGTTCACCCCAGTTTTGCACCTGTCGCTCGAGATCCAATCTATCTTCAGCTGCGAGCATCACATTATCCGCATACAAAAGCGTCCATGGCGCTGGTCTCTGCAGGTCTCTTGTGATAGTATGCATCACGATGATAAATAGAAGGGGAGACAAAGCAGATCCCTGTTGCACGCCAACGGAGGTGGGGAATTCGGCCGAAGCTCCAGCAGCAGGTTGGACCCGACTTCTTGAATCAGTGAAGAGAACCTTGACCCAGTCTATGAGCTCCTTTAGGAGACCGGGCCGCCTTAATGCAAACCAGATTACTTCATTCGGAACTCGGTCAAACGCCTTCTCTAAATCGAGAAAACAAGTGTGGCTGTAACAGCCACAATAAACGTACTGCTCCATTATAATTTGCAATTAGGTTTAATTGAATAGCTGAATCTGTTACACCGAATACTAGCAAAATACTCGCTGTGGCAATTGAGCTCCGCGCGAGACAGTTCTCAAATGACATGGCGGCGAACACCGAGGTGCGACAGTAATTGTCACAATGCCCACCCTCGAACTTCACAAAACAACAAGAGAAGCCTTTTCCTCTCTATTTTTCCATTTTTCTTGATAGTTTAGATTTTTTGTTAATTTAGTTTTTCCAGGTGGTAGAAAAGATACTGCTAGAACCGCCTTATCAAGATCTACGAGATGATGTCGACATTTTATTGATTGCTTTAACTACACGTCAACTATAGATATTTTGCTTCTACCCTTACTCGTTAGGACGCTCAGTCGACTCTTTCATTCTGACAAATGAAAACGTGTTTTGGGAAGGGCGGAGTACCTGTAGTTAACATACGGTTGACACTATCAACAAGATTTTAATGCCATCTTGTAGATCTTCGTGAGGCTATTAAAGCTATACCTCCTTTGAACTTGAAAACCCTATTATGACGGAGTTGAGAAAATACGGCGGTAAGGCGTGAGAAATTGTTTTGTCGTTGCTCTACGACCTCCAAGGGTGGGTATTGTATTCCGATGTAACACGAAATCCACTGTCAGCATCAACCTCACTCCGTAATAGAGCAACGCTGTTTCAGCCATGGCTTGAAGCATGGTGTTCATTAAGACTACAAAGCGATGTAGAGAGCGTAAAACTTTGAAACTTTAATCTGGTCCCGAAATATACATCTGGCGGTCTACTGACAGTTAAGTGGCGAAGCGCGTCCTGTGCTCTGCCCATCAGCGGAAATGAGATCTGGCGGCTTCTTGGCGATTCTGCGGAGGAGCTCTGTCCATGAGCTGACCACCAGCGGGACTGGCATCTGGCGGGCTATTGCCACTTAATTGGCCAAGAGCTGGCAGTGCACTGCCCACGAGCGGAAGCGACGGCTGGTGGCTGAGGTAGCAGGCAGCGGTTCGCAAGCCTGCTGGCGGAGCGCTGGCAGTGCGCTGCCAACGAGCGGGAGTGGCAGCCACTGGTCGAAAAGCTACCAGCGGTTCTCCAGCTCGCTGGCGGAGCGCTGGCAATGCGCTGCTCACGAGCGGGATGACAGCTAGCGGTCGATGGACTGCCAGCGGTTCGCCAACATGCGGGCGGCGCCCTGGCAATGCGCTGCCCACGAGCGGGAGTGACAGCTAGCAGTCGATGGACTGCCAGCGGTTCGCTAACATGAGGGCGGCGCCCTGGCAATCAGCGGGCTGCGACCGGGGGCCGGTGTTTGCTTGCCAGCTGATTGACAGCGGGTCGCCAGCCCCATTGTCTGAGAAGATAAGCACTCACAGCAATGTGCAGTGACGAATCAAGCAGGATTTGATGACTCAGAACCTCGTTTAATGGTTTGTATTTCGCGGATCCATAATTCTAATAGGCACTCTGATGAAGTTCTAGTGTTGCTGCTCGATAGTGGAGCTTAACACAGCTTTATCAAAAATACCGCTAAGCGCTTAGGGTTAGTCTTTCGGTAGCCCTCTGAGCTTACTACGCACAGCTTTGGAGGTTATTCCACCACAGAAACCTCATCGCTGGTAACTGCGACTTTGAGGGATCACGCAGATGTACCCTTCAGGATGCATTTGCGTACCCGAAAAGTGACTACTTCGCTCAATCAGCAATCGCATATTTCGCAGGAAGATTTCGAAGCACTTCGTAGGTCACGTCTGCAGAATCCGGAAACTAGTCTCACCGGAGGGAGAACTTGTCGACATCGACATTCTCGTTGGTATTGACTACTACTGGAAAATAGTAGACGTCTCGAAGATCTTTCGACTTCCGTCCGGATTCAATCTAATACGCACCAGATTTGGCCCAGTCATTTCTGGAATACGCACTCGTAAGACTACGCAAGTATGTAAAGCTTTAGCCACATACGCTTCTACTTCGCACTCAGATTCGCACCAGATTCCGAATAGTCAAGAACCTGACGTTCGACAACTTTGGGATCTGGGATTCCTCGGAATTCACGACACGCAGGATGACGATGCTGTAGATCAGCAAGTCATCCAAAACTATTACGCTACCGTTCAGTACGATAACGGTGTAATACGCGTTCAGTTTCCCTGAAAACTGAAACATCCGCCCCTATCCAATAACAAAACACTCGCTCTCAAACGCTTGGATCATCAGTATCGCTCGCTCCAGGCTAAACCTCAGCTCTGGGCAGCATACTGTGCCACGTTTGAAAAGCAGTTGAGTTCAAGGATAGTTGAGGAATGCGCTGAATTCATCTTTGATGGACCGAAGGTATACTATATGCCTCATCAAGCTGCCCTCAAAGAGAGTTCTACTACGGCAATACGCATAGTCTTCGATGCTAGCAGTCATTTAAAAGACCGTCCAAGCCTTAATGATTGCCTGTATCAAGGACCATCCATGCTACCAGATCTCGCTGGAGCACTAATACGCTCGGGACTACGCCGATATCTGCTCATAGCAGACGTCGAAAAGGCATTTCATCAGATCCACCTCCAGGAGGATCAGAGAGATGCCACGAGATTCCTCTGGCTGAAGGACACTTCTCGCCCTCCAACACCAGACAATCTCTGCATATTGCGCTTCACTCGCATCGTCTTTGGCATTAATGTTTCACCATTTTTGCTAAACATGTCGAAAAAATACGCCCTGGAAAGAGATCGCCATAATACGACAAGAGAAGAAGTACTTGGAAATACCTACGTGGATAATGTCCTAGTCATTGCAAACGGCATCGATGAATGCATTAAGAAACAACGGGATTGCAAGGAAACCTTTCAAGGCATGCAGATGGACCTTCGGGAGTTCATGTGCAATAGTACGCAGGTCATGGACCATATTCCGCACGAAGATCGTATAATTCGCACATCCGATACCGTCAAGTTGCTTGGAATCCGCTGGAATCCAGGTCTTGATACTCTTCATGTATCGGTCAACCTCGCTCCTTTTGTGGTCAACACGAAAAGAACTACGCTAAAGGCATTAGCCTCTCAATTCGATCCGTTAGGGATTCTCGCTCCGCTGTTTGTCAAAGCCAAGCTGCTCATACAGGATTTATGGCGAGACAAATATGAGTGGGACACCCCCTTCAACGATCACTATTCCGCGCGTTGAAACGACATTGCACAAGATATCGATGGATATTCTTGTAATATTTTGCGATTCATCACCTTTGGTGACGAACCTTGTAAACACGCACTCCTGATATTCGCAGACGCCTCACAACGTATGTACTCCGCAGTTGCGTACCTTCAGTGTACAGCAGTTAACGCAAAACCTATTACGCACCTGCTTATGAGCAAAACCAGAGTCGCTCCAGATGAGAAGTTAACCATACATCGTTTGGAACTCATGGCTTGCTATATTGCACTGAAACTCGCTCAATTCCTTGTAAAGGAATTGAAAATCGCTATTACGACAATGAGAATCTTCTCAGACTCACTTATTACGCTTCATTGGATCCATTCCAAGCGACCAATGAAAACCTTCATCGCGAATCACATACAGCAGACTCATTCCGCGCTTGAAATTTTTGCTCAGGCAAAAATTGAAAGCAAAATTTACTACGTCAATACTACGCAAAAGATTCGTTCGTGATTCCCTAATACGCTAGAACCAGCCTCTCCAAGGGTGTCTAGGCCGTCCAGACTCTCAGGATTCTACGAACGCCTCGTCGGCATAGTCAAATTGTCTCTAAAAAAGGCAATCCGACGAAGCACGCTTGACCTTCGATCGCTCGAGACACTAATTGTCGAAATCGAAGCAGTCATAAATACGCGACCATTAACACCGGTCAACGCTAGTAATACGCCTGAAGAGATCTGTACGCTACGGCCTATAGACCTCATTAATCCGCACTTCACACTGGGACAGATCCTTGCCAGTTCTAGTCCAAAATACTCGCAGTTTGTGAACGGTGAAATACGCGACTCAGAAACTGCAAAGTTCCTAAAGAGTCAATATTACGCCCTTCTGAATACGCTAGACCATTTCTGGACCGTTTGGCGACAGGATTATCTCCAGTCCTTGGCCGAACGTGCACAGAAGTCTAAATCCGCTCAACATTCACGCTTGACCCCTCAAGTGAGACAAGTTGTGGTCATTAAACAGGATAATACGCCCCGAGCCGTATGGCCCCTGGGAGTAATTACACAGCTGAAGAAATATGGAGACGGTCAGATTCGATCCGCTCAATTACGAGTCGGGAAGAATAACCACCACCGGAGATCTATAAATCAGCTTATTCCGCTGGAAATCGACACGATTTTTAAACCTACTACGCTTCATAACGACCATTCTCGCTCAGAAAACGTCAAAAATCGACGTTCTTATACGCCTAAACCCACTCGGTTTCAGCCGAGTAAGCGCGCTAAGCGCTCTAATTCGCACTAGAGTGTCGCTAGTCGACACCTACTACGCTAAATTACTCCGCAAAATGTGTATTTCGCCTAAATGTGCCTTTTTGGGCGCTTACTACGTTTTCTCCTAACTCGCAGGTGTCATTTTCGACACCTACTACGCTCAAATACTGCGCCTTACGTGTATTTCGCACTGAATGAGCCTTTTTCAGGCACCTACTACGTTTCTTTCTCCCTAGCAGGTGCCATTTCTGACCCCTGCTTCGCTTCCCCTTTCGCAGGTGTCCTTCCCAGACACCTACTGCGCATTATTTTATGTGGAAATCGTCGTTCTCGACGATTTCTCCCTAGTTCGCCTTCTTCCTCGCTCGGCCTCGTAGCCGTCGTGGCTGCGAAATAGTCCCGTGCCTGCGAAATCACCGCAGGACCTTTTCGGGCACGCAGCCAACCGATGACAGTCGAGTCCGCCCACTCCGCAGACGGTATCGATCGTCAGTCATTCGATCTGTCCTCGTCCTCGCTTGCTTGCTTCACAGCTCTCATTCATTGTTAGCCTACTTCGCTAATCTCTATCATTTGTTATCCTAATCTTATACTACGCTATAAATACGCGAACCACTACTGATTTGTATTCATTTCAGTTACTCGTTACCCGTTGAGATGCCCAGACCATCGGTTTCGTCTTCAAAGAAGTCGGAGCGGTCCCGTTCTGCTTCGACCTCTCGTTCTCGTTCGTTTTCCCCCCTTTACGCAGTATTCCGCAGACGGGGCGAGAAGCAGCCAGCGGGCCCCTCCTCCTCGTCGTCAACGTACTCCGCCAGAAGGGCAGCCGCCCTGTGTCTTCTGCTCCGGCAGAGGGCATTATTCCGCTGAGTGTATTACGCGCAGGCGCTTGCTGAAACGGGCCGATTATCTCGTTGACGGCGAGCTATGCTCGGTCTGTCTACGACATCACACAGGACACTGTATCCGGGCCGACAGATGCCTTATCTGTTACCGGACAGGTCACCACCAGGCTGTGTGCGTAGGTAACCCGTTTGTAATCGCAAACATTAATGCGACGGCCCAGCGTTTTTACGAAGACTTAGCTAGTGAGACGTTTCGCCCTAATCCGCCTGGCCTTAGAGCCCGTACTCCGCACTCGCAGTCGCGCAGTCGACGCGACGCCAATCGCCGCCAAAACCGCGATCGTTCACCCTCTGAACGTAGGAGAGATGACCGTATCGGCAGGCGTTAATACGCCTGCGCTAGACGCAGCTAATACGCATGTTCACACCTGGTCAATACGCCGCTTTGAATACGCTGGTTAGTTGTAATTAACCGTAATACGCAGGTATAGCCATTTTCGTGGCTTGCTATAGTACGCCGTTTTGAATACGCATGGTTTAATATTGTTATTACGCGGGTTAGTAATAACCACAAAACGCTCAGTACGACACTTTTGTGTTGTGCTGAAATACGCTAGTTAATACGCTTAGTCTTGTTTCTAGTGGCTGACTAACTAATACGTTTTTACAGTCTAGACCACTAAGGCAGACTCTACTACGCAGGTCTGATCTACTCACGTCAGACTTATTTCGCTCTATCCTGGCCTTCGTTGCTAGGTCATACTACGCTGGTGGCAAAGTTTTACATATTTTGATCTTGTATTCTATCTGATTACTTCCAGATCGATTTGCCGCCTAACACGCGTAATACGCGTCTTCGAGATGCCTGGTTGGATGCGTCATGGTATTCTGATGGATCTGTGGCGCTGGAAGGATGGCATGCTATATGGCCGACTAGATGGACATATACTCCCTATATACGACGGATGGATCGACTATGGTATGCCTGATGGTATCGCAAGAAGGCTTGTACATATTTGTGATCTATTTAGTTAGTTTTTGTCTAGTTTTTACTCTTGTATTTTTTTATATTTATTTCGCTGTGTTTATTTTGTGTTGTAGCTCATGTTTTTGTGTGAGCATCTGGAGGTGAGGCCATAAGCTCCTCTCGCCCGTTTCAAGTGAGGGCCTTAGGTAGTTTTGTCTTAGTTTTAGTTTTTGAACTACCGGTTTTCTGAGGGAGGCCTTAAGCCCCCTTTGCCCGTTTTTGCTGAGGGCATGTATGTATTTCGCTTTTCTTTAAGGTGTGGCCTTAAGCCCCTTCGTCCGTTTCTGTCGAGGGCATATATGTAAAACGCTTTTTTCTTTGAGGTGAGGCCTTAAGCCCCTCTAGCCCGTGTTTGATGAGGGCTTGTATATAGTGTATATATTGCTTCTGAGGTGAGGCCTTCAGCCCCTCGAGCCCGTTTCTGCTGAGCGCTTGTATGTATAGTTTTTATATTCCGGTTCTCTCTGAGGTGAGGCCTAATGCCCCTTAAGCCCGTTTCTGACGAGGGCTCGTGTATATAATTTGCATCGTATTTCGCCCTTGTTATGAGTGAAAGGGTTCGCCTCATTAGGTAGGGTAGAACGTATGTATGAGGAATCATAATACGCTGGCTCATCCCCGCAGCATAATTTTTGCTGCCTCTTTTCTGTTAATTTATAATTCGCTCAACTGGGTCCTCTCGGTGGCCCTGTCCCTGTTGTCACAGTATTCTGCGGCCCCCTGGCCGCAATTCTTTTGTTGTCGAGAGTGTCGCGGATGCGACGGTGGCTGGGGGTGCACCGTGAGGCCCCGGCCTGTTTACCACTACGCCAGCCGCTTGGAGGCGGGGCATGCCCGCGCCGGCCGCGGTGCCCCGCCCCCTTCCTCCGCGCTGCCTATATAAGGCGGCTGTCCTCGGCTCAGTGGTCTGCCCGGCGCCGGATGGCGTTGGCCTACAGTACCCATTGGTACTGCACTGCTTCGGCAGTGATGGCCTACCGGGTGACCCCGGAACCGTGGGCTCCGTCCCCAGCTGAGGAAGCCGGCATCTGGGCGCCAGCTCGGCCTAGACCGAGCGGCCTGGAGGTTTGCGGAGGCCCAACGGCTCCTGGCATTAGTCGCCGCTAGGGATGTGCGGTCGACTAGTGGGAGAGGCGCGATACTGCGCCACCACGTACTACGCAATCTATATTACGCCGTGGTAGACTACGCTATCTACTACGCGCTGTGGAATGCGAGCCAATTGAACCGTTAACTGTGAGGCGAATCCTGTAAATGTCTTTAGGTGTTAGTGCCTTAAGGATAAAGGGCTATAACTTACCACTGTGTACTGTGTACCTGTATTGGTGTTCATATAGCGCTGCTATATCGGTGTCAATACGATTGGCTTGTGTTGTTGTGCTATTACGCTGGTACTACGCGGGACTATCCCCCATAGGCCCCCCCCATACATGTTGGTTGGGTTACGTGGCTTGCTAGTGCGGCTGTCCCAGATTAGTGGACAAGGCGATCCCCAGTGAACGCGAGGACTCCACCTGCTTGAGGGGAGCAGGTTGCGAGATAACCTTGCGGTAACGGAGCGAGCTGACGGATAGTAGCCATCGAAGCGTCGCGATAGTGGGCGGGGGAACCAGGAATTTAGTGAGATCCTTCTACGTGTTGGCCACACCGCTATCCAGGCTTGTCATACCCGCGGGTCGGTCCATGCGCGACGCCTTAGCATCGTGCTAGGTGACCATAAATCCCATCGCGTTCGCGGCAACCATCATCAATTAATCTAGCTTGAGTTAACAAGAAGCAAGAACGTTAGCAAGAAAAAAAAATGCAGAAACAAAAACACTATGAACTTATTTTCCAACCTAATGAATATAGTCGTAACTGTAAGATACTTGTAAGCGATTAGACAAAAAAACAATAAATCATTATTTACTTGCTTTGCCTAAAAAAGAAAAGAAGAGACAAGGCACGTAAAGGCCTTTATGAGTATATTACAACAAGTCGAATCAGGGGTTTTCAATATGATTACATGTAAAAATAGTTTAACCCATGTACAAACTAGACATTCTCATGACTTATAACAACCTTTGAAAGAGAGGGAGTGACACGCTTTTGAAGAGAAAGAGCTGCCTGTATCATGCATGCTACTTGAACATAATGTGAACAGCAATCGTTAGCTTCTAGTCATGGTCCTCATCAAATGAGAAAAACACCCGAGCAGATTGGAACGTGAATGAGAGCAGTTTGAATTCCTGAAACAACAACACCATC
Source organism: Aplectana chamaeleonis (assembly GCA_029168955.1). Taxonomy (NCBI): domain Eukaryota; kingdom Metazoa; phylum Nematoda; class Chromadorea; order Rhabditida; family Cosmocercidae; genus Aplectana; species Aplectana chamaeleonis. The sequence goes on along the minus strand of JAPDOI010001186.1, from coordinate 84,044 downwards.
GCCTAATGTGAAAATAGCGAAAAGAAGGCTTCGCTAACCCTTTCGTACGCCTGTAATCGAGTCGCTTTCAAATGAACACTGCGGGCATCCTTGGAGGTCTTCATCTCATCTGTTAGCAATTCATGATCAGCTGCGCATTTTCTACAAGAACGGGAATGTTTGAGGTTTGTGAATGACAAAAGCGAGAAAATTCTGACTTCGTCACTGAGCGAAACCAATTCAACGAAGTGAACTGTGGCCAAAGATTGAGCACCGTGAGAATGTAAGCCAGTCCTGAAAGGAAGAAAAAATACTAAAAGGCGCTGCGAGATGCGATTTCGCCCCAATATGTCAGGCATTGATCAAAATTCCGATCAAAGCTGGCGTTACAAAAAGATGTGAAGAATTGCAAAACAGCTTTTCGATCCAGGAGGGAAACCTTGGTTCGCAGTGCAATCAGAGAAAAATTAAGTGCCCTTTGAATAAGTGCTTCTAATTTTTTTGTAAAAATGTGCGGGAAGTGGTACGAATTACTGACTCTACTGCGTTCATCGACTTGAGAGACCTGATAAACCACTCAATTACAGTCGGCGCTGCTCGCACTGATACTTTGCATTTCCTAATGTCCGCTGGCTCGGTGCACGTATGTAACAGTATACGTGCACAGAGTTTGCACCACCAACAATAAGGAACGCAAAGTAATAGTGCGATCCGAGCCAACTGTACCTGTCACCTACCCTCTGCGCACAGCGCGTTTGGATAGCGTCGCGACAAGTAGACACGACGTTAAAGGTTCCAGTTCCAAACTCAATTTCAAGCCTGCTTGTACACTGACAGCAGGATGGGAGTCAGCAGGATGGGAGTCGGCAGGCCGGAAAATTGTGTAGAGACTGTCAGACTTCACAAGCCCAAAGCCCACTTACAGTAGGAATCAAGACTCAAACCAAATCAAATAGTAATTCGTACAGCTTTTTACTAGCGACTGTAATTCATCCTTACAACCCGCTTTCGCTGAATCACTTTGCAGATCAGAACTTCCTTTACTTTTGTGATAAAAAAAGGCGAAGATCTTTCTCTGAACAACCACTCTGCTCTGTTTGCAAACATTCCCTCTAGCAGGGTTGGTAAACGAGAATCGATGCGAACGGAAAAACGGGTCGGTTGAAACAAGGCGTTGGTATTCCAGAATCTACGAGAAAATTCTCCGTTATCGAAGAAATCACGCCTATCCAAGTTCAGGCTCGTCATCCGCTCTAACTGAAACCCCACCATTCACAACAAATCCAAAGAAAAGGAGTATTTCCCCGCAGAACGTTTCCACAATGCTCGCCAAAATGAAAAGAAAATGTGTCTCTGCCAAATGGAAAGTCTACCATTCTCCAAGTACAATACTCGTGAGCCATAATTTGAGCCATAACAAATAATTTGTTTATACAATTTGTCCTCCCGAAATTCATGATCTTTCTAACGGACAGTCATATGTGGACGCTTAGGTACCCTTAAATTCAATTTTATCAATATTTAAAAAAAAAGTTCTGCAAAACGAGGGAGTTCAACGAATGGTCTTGGTTTGAAAGAAACAGAAAAATATATCTTGCTTGCTTCATCTGTTTCTATTAATTCTTTCAATAGACATCTTTTTTTGTTTTGTTAGACCCTACACACCCAAACGCTAAGGGCGCACATGCAACTGGCTGCTGTGGGTCTGACCCATCACTATTTCCTTCTTTCCCCTAAACCAATAGCCACCAATTCCCTTAGAGTATCAAAACGTCAGACCTTTCAAACAGAGCCACCATTTTCACAGGCGGTAACTTCAGTTTGCTTTTAGGATCTCTTAAAGTCAATCTAAATGTATATTGATTACTTCATTAGTTCTGTTCATCATTTGTGATTGACTAATAAATTATTATTATTACTTCGGTGCTTTGGTAGGTAATATGAGAGACGACAGCCATACGCGTGCGCGTAACACTCATGCTCGGAGTGGCTTCGCCTGAATCCTCAAAAAAAAACAATCCGAGGGCCGAATAGGGGATCGGATGCTCTGACACTTCGTCACCAGAGTTCAGGACTGCATACAGGATTCACACCTTATAAGGATCTTGCAAAACTTAGAGGCATCGCACGAAAATTTTTTTGTGTTTGATCGAACAATTCGGGCAACCTGACCACCCACGAAAGTTGATGCTCTAAAAATGCAAACCTTTAATGTTATGGCTACCAGAAAACTGCTGTGGGGTCGATCATCTCCCACTTCTGGGTCGATCATCTAGCACTTTTTATAGAATGTTGATGCGACCGTGAAACAACATGGAAAACTACTATTGTACAAACTACACATGCAGGAATACTTCAAAATGGCAGTGGCCATTTCTTCGAATGCAGAAGAGCGTTAAAGACAATTTTGGCGCAACTTCGAAACCATTTTTACAGTGTATTCAAACTATTTCTCCTTTACACGTGAAGGTTTTTCAGAGGCTCTCTCGACATTTTCGTTCAGTATAGAGGAGTATAGGTTCAGTATATAGGCTATACAAAAACATGAAAAATTAATATATGGTTTTCTGCGAGTACGATGCAGTAAAGGCAGTGTTCACGATGAAAAAAGTTTTCGAAATTCCACTAGGATTGGGTAGTGGAGGGACACTCTGTAACGTTAACGTCGAAAGAACGCATGAAAACGAGCCAGGAAGAGCCCCAAAAGAGCCCGAAGTTGCAACTTCGAGCGCATTGAAAACCCCAAAAGCGCATCACACGCCCACCGACGTGAACAAATGAATGCTCGAGATCGTGAGATGAGCGATGATTTTCAATCATTAGCCCCGTTCCTCCCTTCATTCTCAGCTTCTCTCTTTACTCAGGTCAGCTCGCATAGATCGGCTGCAAAAGACGGAAGTTACAAGCCTCGGACAACTCGTCCACCATGTTTCCATAGCTCAATCTTTGAGGGACCATACCTGCGTTCACAGAAGGTCTTGTGGGATTTCAGAGGCACCATTGGAATCAGCATGGGGCCGTTTTCAAGATAGGGGGAAAAACAGAAAAACGATTTTCATCGTGAACACTGCCTTTAAGAAGAATCTTCGAAAATTCCACCTAAACCTTCGATGGGAAGGAAGTCCCGATTTTAGTTGGCCTCGACACGTTCTGTGGGACCATTAAAGAAAGCCAAATCGTTTTCTGCTTCGAAGACAGATTCTTTTAATTTCTTGTCGTTGTAAATTTTAGTTTTCTCCCTGCTTCACTGGAATTTCTTAAGAGTAAGTCCATCTATAAGTTCTGCTATTAGCTCACAGATTTTTTATGAAAACGTTTCCTAAGAAGCATAGATGTTTTGCAAGCGACACTGTGAGCAGATAAGCGGTCTAAGCTGACACGAATTTTTTGTTGTTCGTTCGTTATAACTGCTGCCCAGCCCGTTTTGAGGCGAAAATTCCGCCTCTTAGATTCACTTGTAGCCTCAGCCGTGCTTACGGTGAGGCGAGCTCACTTTACATAGATGTTTCCATGCTTTAGATCTGGTTTGTAAACAGTAGGCACTAAGCAAGACATCACATTTCGTTGTCAATGCCCGAAGATTGTTTCAATGGCGACAAGTCTCTTGAAATTTGATTTCAGCACGCCTGAAGACTGAGTGAATAAAGGAAAGCTTTGTGAACTGAACAGAAGAGTCAGAGAACCTTTCAACTAACCAAGTACACAAGTAAACATTGATAGGATGGACACAAACCCATGATGAATCCGTCGTCGGTGAAGGTGATCTCCTTGTGCAGCTGAGCGCGTTTCTTCAGTCGATCCCTGCATACCAACATATGCTCCACGTAGTTCACCATCAAAGCAGGCACAGCCACATAGAAGTAAAGCAGATGACTGAATTTCGAGTCATCCAGGAACGCGCTCCGAAACACTTCCACCAACATCTAGAAAAAAGTTTCTCAGGAGGAACCTTTGGATTCATATCGCTCCTTTCGCATCGGATTGTGAGCTTCGGTGTCATAGTACGGCCAGGACCTAGGAGTCACCTCTTGAATTTCGCGACATGACAGAATTTGCTGACATAGAATCAAACGAAACAGTTTTCTCAAGTTCAGAGGGTCGATTACCCGGGGTGACTCTATAAAGCTAGCATTCCAAGGGCTAAAAAAGGTGTGAGGCGCCACTTTTTCATAACAGGGCGGGCCCAGTTTTCAAAAGGTTGCAAAAGTGCTGAAACGTTTACTGTTAACCGTGGTGTAGCTGTGCAATGATTTACTTGACTTACACTTGAAGGCAGCATACATGCTTGTAAACGTGATTGAGATAACTACGGAAATAGAATGGTGTGGCTAAGAACACAACGTCTACACGTTTTGAAGCGTCAAACACGACCCACAATGACGCTACACGGGTGGGAAATCGGCCCCGCCCCTGTATTTGCGTCCTCCTCCAAAACGGGTGCTGGGGCATTCCCTCCTTCGCCGATGTATGTAATTCACCTATTGTATCTATTCTACCACCCACACACGCCGTCGACGGTGGGAATGGCCCACCACCTCTGTTTTGGAGGAGGACTCAAATACAGGGGGCGGAGAAATACAGGGGAGTGGCCATCTTCTTCCCCGCAGACAGGAGAGAGAGGGCGAAAACTAGTTTAAGGTTGAGAACTAATTATCAGAATATACACTTTTACGCTCTAGAGGTTATTTCTTCCAGGTCTGACAAAGAACTCCAAACCGGCCATTCCAAATGAAATGTATTTTTCTAGAACTATTTTTGCACGTAAAGTCCGAATATGCCCAACGCAGCTGCCTAGGCTCACTCTGAAAAAAGTTATGTGCGTTTTTAAAGCTTCGCGAGAAGGTAAGCGTACCCAATAGACAACTTTCAGGGTGTTTTGAAAAAAAATTTCCGTATTCTGCTAAAAACATGTATTCAGGGGTAATCTGGGGTGCTGAACACGAGTCTGAAGTTCGTTTGTTGAAATTATCAGCTTTACTGTAGGTTAAGGTAAGTAGCATGCTACATATTTAGGGAGCGAAACCTACCTTATTAATTCGAAAATCGACAAATGCATACCGCAAATAACTTCCGCATAGAATTTTGAATCAAATTTGAGACTACCGTATACCCACCGTAATCTACCGCAAACTGTCAAAAATCGATAAACTGACATCAAATTCGTGTTGAGCATTCCAAATAACCCCTGGAGGCACGATTTGGGTCACATCTGTCGTCACATACCGGAGATCGTCAAAAGTCTATTTTAACTTCAAAATTTTCAACCGGTGGGAACCTTTAAAGGCAGTGTTCACGATAATCTTCAATTCTGAGATTATTCGCTATATTGATTAAGTGGCCCCCGGGTGGACCTAAAATAACGGAGAAATTGGGGGAAACGCACCAGAAGTATACGAAATCCTTAAGTATCACCCCGCCTCTTAAGTATCAAAGGAAGTGTTTGTTGTGACAATGAAATCTTTTTTGGACCCGTCCTTTGCAATTTTCTACTCTCTATTGCTCCATTCTTTCCTTAGGGCCCTACCTAATCCGACTTCGCATAAAATATTCTTCTATTTTCGATTGACCCAATTTTCCACCGGTGACAATCCCCATGAACATGTTCATCCAACCGGACAACTAGTCCATGTTGTTGAATAATGTCACTGAAATAAGACGTTTCAATGCGTTTCTCGCCGTTTCTTCGCAATTTCGGTAACACTTGGAGGCCAACGTATTGTTTTATGTGAAAAACTCGGGGAGGAAAATCATCGTGAACACTGCCTTTAAACGAATTTAGCCGAAAACTTTGGAAAAACGACAAATAAAGCTCAGATTCGTGATCAGCACCCCAAATTACCCTCATGAAACGATTTAACGTGAAATCTGGAATATTTTTCTTTAAAACTTTCAGAGCCCTTTAACTGGGGTAAATAAACGCTCAACCGAAAATCCGTGCAAGTCCAAAACACCATCAGTCTGTACAAAGTTTGGAAAATGTGCTTTCACCCAAACTTTGCCTAGGGGGGGGTTGTTTTGGGCCCTGAACACGTTTATGAGGTCCGTTTTCGGATTTTCGAAAGATTACTGCTCTTTTTGGAGGGTACGATAGGTAAAAGAAAATCAAAGAAAAATAGCTTACAACTTTTTTCAGAGTGATTCTAGGCAGCTGTGGAGGGCATATTTGGAACTTACGTCAAAAATTGATTCAAGAAAAGTACATTTCAATCGGAATGGCCAGTTTGGCTTATAGTACTTTCCTTGTAAGGCTTTTTGCGGTTTAGTCTTGTGTGATGATGCTATTTGATGACAATTGGAAAAAATAGCCTACTCTCTGCTCCGATTTCGGCCTAGACGTCCGCCACCTTAAAGAACTTTTTTATGGTATACTCGCAGCCAGAAATATCCTAGCAGACGCCTAGAAAGCTTCCTCTCCGTGCAATCTATCCTTTCCATCTTCGTCTTCGGTGCTGCTCTCGTCTCTAATCAGTACACCACGATAGGGCGAACAGCGGATAAGTAGACACAAAACTTGACAAACTTCGCGACGGGGGTAGACCACAAACACTTGGTTAGAGAATTAAATGCAGACGTAGCTTTCGCACATCATTGTCGAATATCCGCCGCATTACTACCATCGTCCTTCAGCAAACAGCCCAAATAACAGAAATCATTCACAAGTGCAATACGTTGTACGTCGTAACACACTCCTGTTCAAAACCTCTAAGAGACCCACATCTGCGTGCATTTGTCGGGACGAAGATGATGTCTATAGCTGCGGCATACTTCGAAACGAGGTTAACAATCCTCTGCAGTTTTGTGTTGTTTTCAGCGAATACCACGATGTCGTCGGCGTACTCCAGGTAGACAACGAAACCTAATGGTGACAAGGCCACTTCCGCAGGAAAGGAACTGTTTTGCAACTCTGCGCATGATGTCATCAACGGCGAAGTTGAAAAAAGGAGGTCCTGCTACAGCTTCTTGCCTTACCCTTGTTTTCACATCGAAAGATTACGTAGATCCGATAGATGTACGAACTTCTGCTATAGCTCTTTTGTTCATGTCATTGATTAGTCGAACACACTTTTCTGGGACACCATCGGCACGCAGAGTGTTAAAAAACCAACAATGAGGAGAGTCGAATGCGGCTTCAAAGCCCAAAAAAGCAACCTGTAATGACTTCAATTACCGATGCGACGATTCCATTACTCTTCACACGACAAACACTTGTTCGGTGGCTGATCTTCCAGGAGGACAACCGACTTGTTCCTTTCTGATCGTTTGTTCACGATGTTTGATGAGTCGCTCAACAATGATACGTTTTAAATCCTTCTACATGACAATCCTTCTGCCGTGGGGGAATTCCCCTGTAGTTCTTGGGGTCCGTGATGGATAACTTCTTGAGAAAAGGTACGATTATTGCTTGTCTCAACAAAACGGGTATCCTTCTGCTCATCCATACTGCATACATGGTGATGGTCACTTCTAGAATCCCTGCGAAGCAGAGCTTTCAGCAGCTCAGCAGGACGTTGTCATCTCCACTTACCTTCCCATTCTCCATTTTCCGGGTACAACACAAAACTTCAGGCTCGGTTGGTGGTTTTTCACGGAGATCGTAATGTGCTCTCTGAATATACGGGAGCTCGTGTTCTGATGGAGCTGGACGAGTTAGTCGTGAACCAAAGTAATACTCCCATATTGGCACCGTCGCCTCACCAACCACATCTTTATTGGCAAAGTTAAGGACAGGAAAACATCACTCCTTCTTGCCGCTTTACAAACAACCATTCTTAGAGAATTTCACACCCTTGATATGTAATAACAAGTGATGCAACATTGTCACTTCACTTCAGAGGCTTATAACAGGTAATTTATAATAGTCTAACGAGTACCGATTGGCTCTGCTGAAAGAGCGAAAAGGTGTCACCTACCTTTGTGAAATTCCTGTTTTTACTAGCCTGCTCACGCAATTCTTGGATGAGCTCTTTCGCTGTTTTCAAGGGTGAGTCTCCTAAATAAAAAACTTTTCAGCGAGCTCTAGTCAAACCAATTCAGGAGACCAACCGTCCGCGTCTGGAGGGGCAATATCCTCCTCTACCGTGTCGTAGGCCTTCATATGGCTTGCCACCGCTGCCGCTCCAGAAGACATTGAACGGACGAAGCCCAGTGCGTTGCCCATCTGTGAAAGGAAAACGTTCGCCGAGGAGCAGGAAGATAGAGTTCTGTATCGCAAAATCTTGTTAAATCACGGAGATGAACCTGAGTGATGAGCATTCGGAACCGATCCATGTAGGTTAGTTCACCATGTTGAATGGAGAGCTGTGAGAAGGCGCGATTGAACTGTTCAGCCTTTTTTGGAGGGTACTAAGCCGACAAAATTTTTAAGAAAGATAGTCGTATTTGGGCAAAAATTTCTACAGAACACACCAGTTTTCTTAATGATTCCAAGTTCTCCAGGAAATATCGAATGTCCTTTTGCAACTGTGCATGTATATGCTCGTCACGAAGAAAGTGATTGAAAATGCTGAACTTGTTTCGAAGAAACTAAAAATAGGGCGTAGAATTCTTAACGGTGCATGATATTCCTTTAAAATGGTTTGTTTGTAATTAAGGACAGCACACACGCTCACAGATACAGCCGGGATAACAGCAAAATAGGCCCGCACGGTCTCTATCATGTTGTCAACAAATTTTGAAGCGCTGAAACCTATCCTGGATGACAGTACTCGAGCACGCCTACGACTTCCATTTTCGTGAAGGCCGAAAATGATAAGCTTCTAATTGTCTAGCACGCGAACTCGAAATTTCAATGCTAAGGACTAGAAAAGTCGGAGCGGTCGAGCTAAAAGCGGAGGAAAATTAAAAGGAAGAGTCGCTTTCTGCGGTCACTTCTTTCATGCAGAAAAGTCCTCAGCTTGAGCTGAACGGCAGCCAAAACCATGGAATAGTTCTGTCACGGCTACAAGGCATTAAACACTCTAGTATTGCTCCTTCCTTTTCGGAGACCCCTTTTGAACAGTTCACGAGAATGGAAGCACCAGTGCTCAATTTCATGAAATGCGGGATGCTGCGTCTTGATTGGTCGGCTGAGTTGAATGCTAGACCCGCTTACTGAATTTAAGATGACTCCCCCCTCAACTCTTAGGGGTCAAGCATCTTGAGATCAACTCTCTTGTGAGGCTCCGTCCATACTTGGCGAGAGCGTGCGATAACGCAAAATCGATGGTCATCGTAGGCAAACGATTTGCTAGCCGCTCACAGGCGCTCCTTCTCGCGCGCCCTCACCCGCTCGCTCTCGCTCGCTTACGCCAGCACCACGAGGCAAGCAGCAAGTTTGAAGCTTACTGCTTCCTCACTAAAGCAGGTGGCACTAGACCTGTAGCGAAACTACTGCCCTTCTTTTCCATAATCCCACCACGGAAGTCGCAATCATCTTCCGTTGCGCCGACTCGAGCAATTGATCACCCGATCAAACGCTTTTAATCGAATCAACACGAGGTAGGGGGTGTTTGCCTGTGTTCATTTGCGCGCAGGGGCCGCTCCAGCGTTGAGGAGCGTCGAGAGGCGAACAACAGCGGTAGCGCCCGCTCTCGCCACGTATGGACGCTGCCTGAGGCAATCAAATTGCAGTGCAATGATTTGCTGTGGGATTAAATATAATTGACCTTCCTAACAGCTAACCAATATTATTAATTCATGCTCCCCAACGTTCACATCAATAGCTCTGTAATCTCTAAAACTGACCTGGTAAGTGACGTTAGCACTCGTGTTCAGAACGCCGAGACCATGAGTTCTCATTGAGTCAGCCATATGTTCAGCAGTCAAAACCCGAAGTGTTCGATTCGGCGATATTTTCTCGATAAATAGCTGAATCAACGTAATCGTCATCATCACTGAAGTCAAAACGCACACGTCTACTCAGAACTTTACCAACATGTTACGAACACCTTAGCCGACATGTTACGCAAGTCTTAGGTAGCATGTTGCTATAGCTGCGGAAAGCTGTCCCTATGCGTGACCGATAGCTGTCTACAAGGATGAAGGAAGGCTGTTATGCTTGCGTGCTGAACTTGTCGGTAGGAGCCTCGCTATACTTACGTGTTTCGATGCCTGGCGCTCGAGTCAGATTTGGCGTCCGTTAGATTACGATACTGACAGATTGCCAACAACGCTGAGGCCAATGGCAAGCAAAACGCTGAAGCACAACGAGATTCTAACATGTACTCAAGACGTGAACTCTTGCTCTGCTGTTTGGAGTAGGCTTCCTTACCTTTCGCGAAAGGCAGGCCTGCTCATGGACTCGGGTTCAAACAGGTTACGAGTCTGTAGCATTTGATTTTGGTGTGCTCTTTCATGTATGTAGTTATCAAAGATTTGGTAATATGTGGCCCTGTCTTATGCCAATAATCCATACTCCCCCCCCGCTTCATTCCTCACAGTACCCGCACAAGATCATTCATGGTCTCCAAATCCTGGTATACATGAAGTTTTAAGTAATGTTTTCGTGCACTGGAATGCATTGTCATTGCTGGATAAGAGGCATGTACAGTGAATCTAGTGGTGAAGATGAACGTTTCGTGGCGGTTGATTGCGCACTTACAGAAAATTCGACTTCAAGTAAATGCATTTCGGCCACGGTGGCTGTTCTTCCAGCTCTTGGTTATGACCCTGATTTCCAAGAGTATAAAATGTTGGATAAAGAAACGTTGGCAACAGAAATCATGAGCATTCCAAGAAAATTTTGATGGTGTTCTAGAAAGCTCGCTTTTCGTCTGGATAATTCTCGATTTAAGGCTTTCAAAACATTTGGTAAAATGATTGTGGACGAAACGGTGCTCCATTGAAGGCATGCAGGATTAGCCTCGCCGAAAAAGTCTTTCTTGACAAGTTTGTAAGAAAAGCGTCTGGACGTAGAAGATAAAAATGGCAATGGCATCAAAAAAACACATGCGGAGTGGTTTTCACCGTTCAACACTACCCCCACCATTTACTATCATTGCCTTTAGAACCGTTTTCAAAGGCGATGTTTACGATGAGTTCCGCCTGCAAGTTCTTAAGATGGAACTAGCACCATGTGTATTTAAAATCACGAATAGGCAACATAAAAAGGCTAGAAAGGACTGGCTCTGATACTACGGAGTTGAAAAGCCCGCACTCACGCCGCGATTTCGTCTACTGAAGGGTTTCAACCTTTAAGAAAAGATTAGGGAAAGTTCGACACAGAGGTCAGCTCCATAAAATCGCCGAGTGTCCAATCCATGACGAAAACCGGAGGACGGCGCGCTATATCAGTATCCAATGTACTTCCAGCTAAAACGCCTGCTTCACTCGGATACCCTAGCGACCCTATTTCAGGCAGCGTCCATACGTGGCGAGAGCGCGCGTTCCCGCTGTTGTCGCCTCACGACGCTCCTCAACGCCGGAGCAGCCCGTGCCCGCAAATTAATCCAGGCAAAGATCCCCTACCTTGTGTTGATTCGATTGAAAACGTTTGATCGGGTGATCAATCGCTCGAGTCAGTGCAACGGCTGATGATTTCCGACCGTTTTCGACTTCCGTGGTGGGATTATGGAAAACAAGGACAGTAGTTTTGATACAGGTTCAATGCCACTTGTTTTGGTGATGGAGCAGTAAGCTTGAAACTTGCTGCTTGCTTCGTGGTGCTGGCGTAAGCGCGCGAGAGCGAGCGGGCGAGGGAGCGCGAGAAGGAGCGTCTGTGTGCGGCTATCGAATCGTGTGCCCACGATGACCATCGATTCTGCGTAATCGCACGCTCTCGCCACGTATGGACGGAGCCTAAAGCAGTCCGTAGAATGAGGTTGTGTTCTACAAAACTGATGTTGTATCGCAATCGAGTGGCTGAGCATGTTTTGTGAAACCATACTAATCGCGCTTAAAAACAAGAGACACTGCCAAAAAGAAGGTGCAGGAAGAGAACTTCAAAAAAAGGTACATAAAGGCATCGTCCGCGCTGGAAACCACTTTCAATTTTCGTGCTCGAATTCATGAATGAGCCCAATAGAACATAATGGTAAACTACGGCGCGTCAAAAAATAGGGTTGTGAGGTTGGAAGGGGTCAAAGATGGGGATCCGCCACCAGTTGTCACCGGTCATCTAGCACTTTTTCATGTTGATGCGACCGGCGAACAAGATGAAACACAGTGACGGCACAAACTCCACATGCATAAAAACTTTGAAAATGACAGTAACGACGTCTACCAATGCAGAAAAGCTTCAAAACGACTTTGGCGCAAAATTTGAATTTAGTTTACGTGTTCAGAATGACTTTTCTTTAGAAATGGAGGTTTTTAATAGGCCATTTCGGCAATTCAATAGAGAGGCCAAGCCACTCAAAAAAATGAAGAATTAGTATACGGTTTTCTATGCGCACGATATGTACCTTTGAATCATTTTGATTTTTTACGGACAGTTTGCTATGAGCAAGGTGGAGTGAGAGTCCAACGCTTGATGTATATCAGGAGCAATTTTTCACTTTCAACATAGCCACAGATCTACCTGGGGACGAAGTTGTCGTTTGAGCGTTTTTTATCATCATTGAAACTGTTTTTGCTCAAACCACAGAACTTTATTTTCTGACATTCCGACCAAATTAAAACATTCTCCAACCAACGGGAACCCACGGACAGGGTTCACGGGATTTTTTTTTCAAATCGAGATTACTTGCTAAAACAACTACATGCCCTTCGCGTAGAGCTGAATATGCAAAACCTTGGGAGACGCGCACCAGGAGTACACCAAACGCTGAAATCTCACCCCGCCTCAGTATAGAGAGTGAATATAAACATTTTAAAATATTTGGATCTACACTGCACAGTATGTTTTAATGTGGAATCGAAAAGTTACTCGTTTTTACGAGAGATGACAATGATCATGAGATACGGGAAAATGAGCTTTCGAATGCTAAATGATACTTTGCTATACAATGCTGAAAATAACATTTTTAAAAGGCGCGGGAAATTATTCCTCAGCTTAAGGCCTATTTTAGAGTTCCATCGCAGAATTCACACATGAATCATGAAATCGCGCCGCGGGGGAACTCTAAAAACCCCCTAAGGGACCGATTAGAGTCCCGCCGTTGAGAGGCGCGGCAGCATACAATAGAGGAGTATCGATCATGTGGCGCCGTATGATCGATTTTCCTTCATTGCATGATGCCGCGCCCTCCAGCGGTGGGACTCTAATCGGCCTCTAATAGATTCTAGCTAAAGATCAAAGATCAACGCGCGTCTCGAACCTATTGTGATCAAAAACTTGTCGGTGGGCGTGGTTGCTCTTTTCCGGGACATGATTGGCTTTTTCCTCGTTTTTCTTTTCTCACTTACTTGAACGAATTGAGCATTTGCGCTTGCCAGGATTACCATTCATGTACATCGGCCAGACTATAGCATAAAAAACTACCACTCAGGTTGGACCCTGCCTTGAACGAGGCGAAGCTATAGGGAAAAAACTAGAAAGCGCATATTAGGAGTCATTGCAACTGTGAAAAAATGACTGTAAAAATTACAGTACGTTACCTCAGCCAGCCTGACAATGAGAGATGTTCATGTGGCGATTGCTGATTGTCAGCACACAAACAAATACAACATAGGAGAATAATTTCATGAGAATCTTGACAAGGAAAACATGAACCCCAGCAGTTATGGGGGGGGGCGCGTGGAGGGGGAAGCAGCGAGAACGTTCACGCGAAATCGATTGAGCGAGCGGGCGAAAATTCGAAAATGCCTGCTTGAAGATGCCGTAATATGTTTGATGCCTGACGGTACCATGTTTGCTCGCTCCCTGACTGCCCCGGCTATCGCTCTTCTGAAAAACCCGGGGAGGAAGCATGTTTATAAGCTGCGCGAGACGGGATAACATGTCGGAAACATGTTGAGGTCATTTTATGCTGCTAGCATGATGTTCCAAAAGTTCTGAGTAGCAGAGAACCTGTTGATTAAGGCAGTAGTTGAAATTGGCAACAAATTGGCCCAGAGATCGCATCACATTCACTACGTCCATACTCTGACCCGTTGAGCAATTCGGCAGCATTCCATCGACCAGCTTTAGCCCATATCTTAACAGATTGACCTGCAAACTCTTCGGATTCAGTTTATTTCTCGATCCCACCTTTGCTCAGCTAACATAGCCATTTTGCTGTAAGTGTGTCGATCAGCAAGCGTAACAGATGTCAAGTCGTAGAAAGTCCTTTGAAGGTAGCAAGATACAAACTCTGCAGAGGCTGTATTCATCATTCCGCCAACCTTATTCTTGTCGATTTCAATTAGGTTACGCGCGAAAACAACAGCGTTAAACTTCGCGCTAAACCCAATTTAAATCTATAAACGCACAGTCAATGCGATTACGGTTACGGCTCTAAGAGATTGTGATTGAATAAGGTCACAGATAGACTTTGATTTGGCAACTTCTCTGCTTCACCTGTGGTATACCTGTAATTGGTCCTGGATTTCTCACTCACAATTAACAGCATAGGAACGAAACAGAACAAACGAAAACGGTACATGCTTAACTACTTCTCGAAGTTTTGAGCCTTCTTCAATATTAAAGGCATCGTACGCGCTTAGAACCTCCTACTGTTTTGCATGATTGATCATTTGTTTGGGCCCGTATGAAAACGTAGGGAGAGTTTGTTGGAGAGTCAACAGGACATGGTTTTCTTCGGGTACGATACGATTAATGTAAACCAACACACCGCTAAAATTCAGGATCGAGCCATAAAGGCGGATTTCGGGGTTGGACATTACTTCTCTAAGGAAATACAGCTGCTCTTCTGATGGTTTGTCTCTGCAAGACCAATGGTTATTGAGATGTCGGGCGAAATAGGCGAAAACTGTTTGTATTTCCAATACCTCTTATCAACGACAAGATGTTGATGGGATAGAACTCTCAGATCGTTCTCTATCGTTGCAGAAAGTGGGAAAAGCAGACCCTGAAAGGCTGGTATTTCCCGATTTTCGTTGAAAATTAAGGTGAACATTACCTTTTTGACCAAATAGAACATTTTTGCGCGAAAACTTTCCATCTTATCATCTCTACTGCATTTGCTCATATAACGAATGCAATCGGAAACTGCCAATGCAAAACACTGCAATCACAAAAATCAGATGAGTGTTGCGGGAAATCTATATAAACTCAGTAAATTTCATGATGTTGGCAGAAGTAGGACTTGAAGTCTCACGATTTTCGTCGATTCATTTACAAGAAACCCAAGGCACATCGATCATGGTCGCAGTGGGTGGGAGGACTGCTCACGAAAGGATTCAAAGTCCGCAAAGCTGCGTCCGGGTACGGCGCGAGGTTCCAGCCCTCAGAGTAAGTCTGAGCTTATTCGTCTGGGGAAGGATGAGTGTTGAAAATCTGGGATTTAGGCAGGCATCCCGCCCCGGTCCAGGGTCAGATTGGGCGTTGTCCACCTGGACAACAGGGGAAGGGGAATTTTCGGAAATTTAGAGTTTTTTCTTGGAGGGGGGGGGTACGAAAACACTTCGGGCTAAAACTTAAAAAATCGGGGGTGTTTTCAGTCGCGTTTCTCTTTCTGTGAAGGAAACAGGTCTTGAAACGAGGGGTTCGGACGTGGTTGTCTTACACATGGCAATAGCAACAAAAAGATCAAAGAGAACAACAGTACAGAACCTCAACAGCACATGTGAGGAAAGATTCTTTACACAGCGATGTATAGACATATTTTAGGTAGTATCCCAGTTTTTAGCAGATTAAGAAAATTTTCAGACGAGTTACATTCTTTAGACGGGCCTATTACCGCTTAAATTCTTCACTTCGAAAATTGGACAACGTACGTCCCCCAATAAAATTTCAGATTTTCGAAATTCTGAAAAAAAGATTCAGATTCTCCACGAAAAAAGATTCAGATTCCACTCAAACTGATACCTAACACCCTCCCACGACTTCAACATCACCAAGAAAATCGCCTAAAACAAGTTTTACCGTTGTCCAAGGCCGGTGTTCAAAACTGCGCCTTCGGCCGAGATTGGACAACGCAATTTTTTCAAAAAAGCAATCCTGAGATCCTAAAGGTAAATACTTCATCCCTGTTCTATCTTCTACTAACTACCACGATGTCGCTCGGAAACTTCATCGTTATGGCATCATGAGATTGTGAGGCTATGTGTCACAATTTTAATTATTTCTTTCTCAAAACAGATGTTGTTGCTCAAGGGCAAGTCAAAACTACACTCCCCGAGGCTAATCAGTCGGATAGGATCCGCAGTAATTCTTTTTTTGAAAATTCAGGTTGAAAAATACTTCTTTTTCGAATTTTTGACAAAATTTTTTTCAGAACCTGGGGGAACGTAGAAGTTTCGGACATTTTTTCAAAGATTTTGATCTCCAGGATGGTGGGACGTAGCTTCGTCGAAGTTCTGGACAACGGTCTGCCTGACCCTGTCCCAGTCATCGTCGGTCTTTCATGAACACTCGATCGCCTGCGTGTGCGAGCGTACGCTGCGTCACCTTCTCCCTTACACATTCGCTCCTCTCAAGCACGCGAAGGGACAAACTAAATTTGGCTTCGAAGCAGAGGATACAGTCGGTGAGGACTTGCTCCTCACGTCGTGTATCTTGTGAAAAATACGACGCTACAGCAGTCAAAATAAATTTGTAGAACAAATCCGCGCAAAGCACGAATGTATTATGGAGACCGGAAAGTAATGTCATTTCTGTGCAGCACGCGCAGAAACCCCACCAAGGTGTGGGGGACTGTAGCAAATCCGTATTAGACGATTGAGGAATTGTCATAGAGTTTCAAAATCAAGCAGATCTGGTGTATGGGTCCCGCTTAAAGGCAGAGGTCGCGATCAAATGTGCTTGTCTTCTTTTCCTCTCTTAACCCTCTTCTGGTTTCAGAGAAGTAGAACCTATGAGAAAAAATTGCGAAAAAAACTCTGTTTCGGGCCGAATTTCAACCCTGAACTTTCTTGTCTTTTGATGGTGGACGACTCAGACAGTAGGTGCGGGCGGATCGCTGGCTTTTGGCGGGCGGATCGACATCCCCCCCCCGCCATCCGCCCGCCAGTAGCCAGCGATCCGCCCTCCAGTAGCCAGCGATCCGCCCGCCGGTAGCCAGCCATCCGCCCGCCAATAGCCAGCCATCCGCCCGCCGGTAGCCAGCGATCTGCCCGGCAGTAGCCAGCGATCCACCCGCCAGTAGCCAGCGATCCGCCCGTCAGTAGCCAGCGATCCGCCCGCCAGTAACCAGCGATCCGCCCGCCAGTAGCCAGCGATCCACCCGCCAGTAACCAGCGATCCGCCCGGCAGTTATCATCGATCCACCCGCCAGTTATCAGCGATCTACCCGCCGGTTATCAGCGATGTACCCGTAATTTGAACCCCTTCTCCTTTTGATCCCTCGGGTCGGGGACCAATTCTTAAGCGCCTATGACGCAGTGTTAATCAACCCAAAGAGTTGACTACCTAAACATGTTGAGGAAAACCTGGGCCAAAAAATCCGGTCAAAAATTTTTTACTGCCTAAGAAACTGAAGCCCTGAAGTTTGTGCTGCACCCTAGATCCCAACCGGCGTATAGTCGACAACAGATCGCTTTGATATTTTGCTTTCCTTATTGTTTCTTGGAGCAAAGCCGATGTGCCTATGTTATACATAACTTGCGTGCATCGAGCTTGCGCTAAGTCACAATAAGGAACGCAAGGTATGTGGGCAACCGGTGCCGGCCGTACTTCTGCACACCTCAGTACTGCTCATCTACTGCCTTATACCCACATAATAATGAATCAATTCGTTTACTCCGTCCCGTATCTCATATTCTACCCTTTAATGTTTGAAAACTTTACAATTTTTCTTAGAAGTTGGTTCACGACAGATTGACCCACCGGTGTACGATAGGCCTCTTCGAACACCAGACACGGCAGTTGGTCAAGCTCTTCAAAAATTGAATGCAATGCCCCAGTCTCTCAAAAGAATTACGTCCAGCCCGCCCCGCAGTGTCCGAACAGGAGTGAAATAGCGCTCCGCACTTGCAGATAAGGTCTGTTGCAGCACGCAGCTTACAAACAATCTTGCTGGGACCTAAATGATAGTGCCGTGACCCCGTAGACCCAGCTCTAGTATATCCGAGCTGCTCGCTGCAACTACGGTTGTTTGCAGCTGCAGACCCAAAGTTAACTCCGATTAGGGCAGTAGAGATTTGAAGCTCATCAGCTGCGCTAGTAGTGTACTTTGCGGTTCGATTGTGCTCCAATATGGGGCGCAGGTTGGATATTGTGGAATCATTCACGCGACCATCCTTTCAGGGCGCCAGTTCACAATCACCCTGAAAAGTTCTGTGGCCATATCCATGAAACTACGGGAGCCTCCCGGAAGGGTTCCTACAAGCAGCCAGTGTATGCGTTGGGCGAACTTTGGACCTTCCCGGGAGGCTCCGTTTGTTTCATGAATACGGCCAACTGCCTAAATTGCGCCAAAACGTGTTGCTAGCTAAAACTAGTCGCATTGTCATCTTTTGGCAAATGAAGTAAAATCACATTGTGCTAGAGCGGACAATTTGGCTCACTCGGCACTTTCACAAAGTTAGTAAGGGCTCCCTACATTGTCTATGTTCCAGAAAAGTCTGCATTGTGGGTCTCGGAATAATGAAATTCTATTTACCATGCGTTCCTGATTGAAGGTTGGCACAAACTTGGTGCACCTATGTATTAGCATATGGCACCGAGCTTGCGCCAACGTTTACTAGGGAACAGAACGTCTCACTGGGATCCATGCAGAGACGACATTTCAAATATCGTAATTCGACTTATAATAATAATATAATAATAATAATAATTTATTACGTTATTTAAGACAAACGTGAGATAACTAGAGAGAGAGAAAAAAAACAATAATACTGTCAACCGCAATCTTATTCAAAAAGAATTTTGGCCTTAGCGAAACGCTTGAACTGTGTTAAAAAGGGAGGGATAGGTTGTATTCCATGTCTTAAGGCGACGTATGCGGAGCCCGCTCGACAAGTAAAACCAAAGGCTCTAATGTTCGATCTTGGTTTACGATACGAAATTTTTACGGAATCGCCTCGTGTCCGTGATTTTGAAAGAGTGAAGAACGGTGAAACATCAACTTTCACGACTCTGGATATCATTTTGAATACCATGCACACATCTCTCAGTTTACGACGTGATTCTAAACTGACCAGTCTCAATAAACTATTCCTCATCCTCGCACTAGGGATTTCTGAATAGGAGAAACCCCGAGAGCGAATTAGCAGCTTTCTCGTGAAATTGTTCTGAGCTTTTTCAACCAAGGCAATGTCCTTCTTTTTGTAAGGACAGAAGACTGTTGTTCCTGTCTCAAGTATTGGCCTGACATAGATTTTATAGGCTTTCAGCAAAATTTCCTTATTTTTTGTAGACAACGCTTTGAATATTTGAAAAGTGCGCGCATGCGCTTTTCTACTTATTATTCTAGGTGTTCTGAGAAATCCAGCTCATCATTATAGTAGAAACCTAGATCCTTGACAGACCGAACCACTGAGATGCACTGCTCATCAATTAAATAGTCACAAACCTCGTCTGAAATTCCTAGCCTCATGACTGCGGTCTTTTCAGGGGCAAGGGGAAGTTCCCACAAACGGGACCATATCACCACTTGGTTAATTGCATGCTGCAGAGCAGCTCTATCTTCACAGTTAACTACTTCTCGGTAAATTTTTATGTCATCAGCGAATTGTTTCATAGCAACGTTAGGTCCCACTGTTTGAGAGAGATCCGAGGTGTATATCATAAACAATAGAGGCGAAAGCACACCACCTTGCGGCACACCACTTGTGACATTTCTACAAGATGAGAATTCTGACCCTACTTTAACCTGGAACGTTCTACCAGTCAAAAACTCTTCGAGCCATTTGCAAATTATTGGATGTACTTTCAGTTGAGATAACTTGTGCAATAACTTGACATGACTAACTCTGTCAAATGCCTTCGAAAAGTCAAAGTATACCACATCATTTGCCTCTCTCAAATCGAGACTATTGGTCCAGTCATTTATGCACTCCAGCATGTTGGTCTCCGTCGACCGGCAAGGTACAAATCCATGCTGGCAGCCCGGAATTAGCATATTATTCTGTAGGTATTCAAATAGATGAGCCTTGATAACCTTCTGGAACGCCCTACAAAGGAACGAAGTAATGCTGACTGGACGATAATTTTCCACATCACTCGCGGGGGCTTTCTTAAGCAATGGTGTGATAAAGGAATGCTTCCACCGTGATGGGATTTCAGAAACCATTAGAGATTGATTATAAATATAGCACAGAGGGCTAACTATAACATGAGCAATGTTTTTCAGAAAGGAAGTAGGGATGTAATCAGGTGTCAAGGAAGGAGAGTTTGGCCACTTTTTTATGATATCAAACAGGGAAGATTCATGAAACCATGGAAATGTGCTCATGGGCTCAGAAACTGTCGGACTGAAAGTTGGAATTTGCCCATTGTCGTCAAGAAAAACTTCGCAAAATTTATCTGCTAATATGTTGGCCTTGTCTATGTCGGATGTCGCCACATAATCTCCTATTCTGATACTACCAATCCAATTGCTACTTTTCAGCTTTCTGTTCAAAAGCTTGTAGAAATCATTTTTACGCCCCGAATCGACTATCCTTTTCTCAATATTGCTGTTGAACTTCTCTAAAGCGCTTTGAAATTTTTTCGAGAATCGGTGAAATTTATCCCAGTCACACTGATTTTGAGAAGTTTTCGCCAGCCTAAATAAACATGTGCGATGTTCAGACATGTTCTGTAGATAAGCAGGTAGATTAGCACGCATCGCAGTAACGCGACGCCATGGAACAAACATGTCTATGGCATGAGTGAGTATGGCCAACAACATTTCATATTTTTCATTTACGCCAACCACTGTGTCCAGCGATTCCCTCCAAGCAACATTTGACAAGTAACTACAAACTTGGTCATAATCACACTTTTCAAACTGACGACAGTACGTGTAGCGGGGCTCAATGTATGTCGAACAAACATGGAACGTAACGCCCAACACATACATACATTACCGAGAAGAGTTGGTTCATTGGTGAGTAGAATATCAAGAATGTTTCTCCCTTTAGTGGGTTCCGTAATGTATTGTTTAAGATTATGAGCAATTGTCATCTCCACGAAGGCGGTCTTGTCGGTAGCAAGTGGTTTATCTAGGTCAGACCAATCGATTTCCGGATAGCTGAAATCACCCAAGACAATAGAAGGGTGCTCACACACTAATAGATCACTTATAGCTTTTGTCAGCTGATCATTATATTCAGTCCTGCAAGAAGGGGTACGGTACACCGCGATAAATCTGATTTGGTGATTCTCAAGAATCATGTCAGTTGATAAAATTTCATAGGAGTCTGAGACGGATTCAGCAAAAATTTCTATAAACCCAATTCTTTTGTTCATCAAAATTATTACTCCGCCACCCATTTTTCGGTTTCTGTCACACCTCACTACTTGATAGCTATGGCTAAGATTACCTAGCAGCGATGACATTGTATGTTGCGAATTCAACCAAGTTTCAGTGAAAACGTAAATATCGTAATTCTTTTGCAGCACAAGATCAATGTAAAGCGCATTTTTGGGAACAGATCAGCAACTTGCATAGAAACAAGTCAAAAGTCTTTCCGAATAAAGACTGCGGTTCACTGGTTTGACGAACCCGATTGCGATTGACCAACACAAGTCTGATCGGTATTAGAAACAAAAGTCTGATCGACATTAGAAACAACAACATTACTAGGGATGGTGCCAACAACATGATCCTCAGAATTTTGGCGTTCCTCTTGTTGAGCGTTCGCCACATCTAAGCTGACACGAGCAAGCCTAGCCTCCCGGTTCCGATCAATCTCCTTTTTTGTAAGGGAACGGCGTATGAACACCCTCCCATGAGGATATGATCGCAACCAGTGGGCTCTTGTGAGAATGAGGCGTTGATAATAAGAGCTAGGTAAAACAACCTTCAACAAACGAGCACGTTCCACATTAGGTTTTCCTAATCTGTAAACAGATTGTGGGACACATTCAACCTCAAGATGGTCAAGTACCTTTTTCACACTATCATAGTTGAGCATAGCCCTAGTTGTGGAAGAGGAATTCCTAGGCTCAGCTTTACCCGATATCACAATTGAGCGCTGGCGCTCTTTCTCCTCAAAAAAATTCGACAGAACAAGAACAATTCAATCCATCCACAGGAATAGGAGAAGAATTCTTATGCGCGTCAGCTAAGGCCTTACGCAGCTCGTCATTCTCATGACGCAATGTCGCAATTTGACTTTGGAGCTCTACATTTTTCGTGAGTACAGTCGAAAGTTGACCTTGAACATCAATAACATGGAGGATCAGAGTTTTCAAAAATACCGGCGTCTTCTTGTCAGCACGCATTTGTTCCATTGCCATTTCGACATCATTCGACGCATCTGGTTCGTTTTCCTCGATAGCTCTGCTCCTGGCTTTCTTTTGAGACGTGGCAGCAGTAGACGACGGCATTGATCTTTGCCGGTGGCTTTTAATAAAAATTCTCAAAAGAACCAGAACCCGCCACAAGGTTCCTCGCAGACTGACGACAACGACAAGGCTTTGAAGGTAGTCAGAGATTTCTTGAGAGTAGTCGAATGAGAGCGCTGATTAGGCCGACCGGTCGACACCAGAGTTCGTCAGTTGAATGACTTCTTTGAAACTCGGACTTTCGGGTATATTCAGGTTTTCAAATTCTTACCTTTCGTATCCTCCCATAGAAAATCCTCAAAAATGTGGGCTGTCACGGTCCACATATCCAAATTGGGGAACCTCATCACTCGAATTCAACACTGCGCCCACACAGCTAGCCTACGCGCTAAACCGGGACACCGCCTGCACGCCGACACGCGACGCGGCCGGCACAGCGACACACGATGCGGCCGGCACCCCGACACGCGGCGCGACGACTCCTCCCAACCTCTATTGGGGCCTTCACCGGGTGAGAGGGACCTCCAGATAGGGTTCAAGCACCGCAAACTTTAGTAACTGAACCGAGGACGCAGCTGCCATGTGACTCCTGCGCCTGAAAAATGCGTCATATATCTACTTCCCTCGAAGGAGGCTCGCTTCCTCTAAAAACAAGGTTGACACCAGTTTACTTAAGTTGTGCCCTGGAAGAAAAGACCGAATATCGAATAGATTCAAATGACTCCCTTTTTTAACGTCCGATTTTTGAATATATTCGAATGGCCTCTTTTTCTCGAGGTCCGAATTTCGAATAGTTTCGAATGAAATCGACTCGAATATATTCGAATAATTTTTCGAATAATTTCAAAGCGAAAAACTGAAAACAGGCCAAGTGAGCCGTCAGTGGATTATCGTGAATTACTCCAAGCGCAGGAGAGGCGGGGAAAACTCGGTGACTCTTCCATTCACGCGCTTCGCTTCGCTTCTCCCCCGTTCGTCCACTCATGCGCTCCGATCATCCCCCTCTGCCCGTCCCTTTCGTAATCGGAATACATTACGACCACCACCCTAGTTGCCCAAGAAATACTGACAACACAAGTCGTTTTCGCTGATGCGACCTGAGGTTTCTCTTGTAAAACGTGGATGAGTACATAGTATACTTATGTCGAGTCGAGTCATCGAATCTTGATATCGACTGAAACAATCGACATCGAGTCACTGGACTACTCGAATATTCGACATTTTCAGAAGTCGAATCAGTCAGAAACTCGATTATTCGAAATTTTCAAAAATCGACTTAGTTGACAACTCGATTATTCGAATTTTTCAAAAATCGACTTAGTCGAAAACACGATTATTCGCAATTTTCAAAAATCGACTTAGTCGAAAACTCGATTATTCGAAAAAATTTTCGAGTTGCCGAAGTATAGCACATAGCACCATCTGTGCCAAGAATTTGACGATATTGTATGGTGTCTATCATATCTCTAAATAGCCGCGGCGTAGATGTTATTCCGCCATCTTTTGACAAAGCGTTTTTTTCTCCATTTCTAGCATACACCACATGTTTTTTTTTCAAAGACAACCGCTTCCCCGAATTAGGATACTAGCGATAAACTGGGAGAATTGAAGAACACGTACTCTAATGAGCTAAATACAAGGTAAGCATTATAAGATCTTTCAACAATTAAGCAACATCAAGAAAAAAGCGACATATAGAAGTGAAACAACTATGACACTGAAGTAGAGGTGGCGGATGGGGATTTATGGCGTGGCAGTGGATCAATAAATGAACTCCAATCCACTCATTATTGATTGACCAGTTTCACCGTGTACAATTTGAGCGGGCGGATCGCTGGCTATCGAAGCCCTGGCGGGCGGATCGCCGGCAAGTTGCGGGCGGATCGCTGCATCTCATAGCTCAGCGGGCGGATCGCTGGCTATCAAAGCCCTTGCGGGCGGATCGCTGGCAGGTTGCGGGCGGATCGCCGCTTTAGAGCTTGCCGGTGATCCGCCCGCTAGGGTGTTCAAGTTTCCCAGGCGCCGCTATCCGCCCGCCAAAACGCAGCGTACCGCCCGCAAAGGCTTTGATAGCCAGCGATCCGCCCGCCGAGGCCACGATGAGCAGCGATCCGCCCGCAACTTGCCGGCGTACCGCCCGGAAAGGCCTTGATTGCCAGCGGTCAGTCCGCACCTGTTGTCTGAGGAGCCCACTCCACATCATCGACATCGATGATCTCTAATATCAGCTGGCTTGAAATTGAATTCCAACATATTTATGTACTCATCTAGCCAAAAACTGACCGAAGTTCTTGCTTTCCTTGTTCAAACGTTTTATTAGGTAAATTTGTGTTTATTTCATCCTCTAAATGTCCATGATTTTTTACAGCTCGGTTTGAGACTGCGATCTTTTTGAGCGGCACTGTGCACGTGTGCACGAATTGGTATCTTTGGGCCCTAGAAACTCTAATTCTAGCCCGTTTCTCACCGCGCTTCCTTCATAGTTTTTCAGTTGCTTTCGGTCTAAGTTGATTTTTATAGTTTTTTTTTCGATAACGTTTTTCATCGTGACCACTGCCTTTAAACTGTCCGAACAGAGCAAGGCTAACCGATCAATCACATGCAAATTACTTTGAGCGCTTCATCACAGGAGATGAGAAATGGGTTCTGTATGAGAACCCTAAACGCAAAGGCAGTGGTTCTCTCCAAATAAAATCCTTCGGCAGGCTGTTAACAAGGAGACCACTCTTAGCCAAACTGCCCATTCCATATGAAATGCACTTCTCTAGAATTATTTTTGGACTTAGAATCCAGATATGCCCCTCGCAGCTGGCATGTATAGCTGCTATTGATGACGTGTGAATAAACTACATAGAAAACTGTGTAAAGGAGATGAATACCGTGTTTATTACATTAGCACATGCATGCTGAATACGAGAAAGGATAACAGAAAAAGTACCTTCAGGCTTTCGCTGATAGGCGATCGACTCAGGGCAGTGTCCCAATAAATCGCAATCAAACCTTGATGGAAAAGTAGGAAAGAGCAGTCTGTGACCCTACAACCAATTATTAACTTCATTCACAAAATTTCTCGAATTTTATAATTTTATTCGGTGTGGCCTCTTCGCCAAATATTGTGCTTGTCTGAGAGTGCGACTCCCTCAGTAATGTCTTCTGAAAAGAGGGATGCGTTGACACGGGAACGGAATTGAATCACCTTTCCTAGCTTCAGCCGGTCCTCCGACTAAGTTCCTTCTTCAGAACTTTTCTTGAAGGCAGTACCCAAGATAAGAACACTTCAGGTTGACACTGGGAATAAACTGGTCTTCTCAAGAGTCTCATCGAGAAAACCCATACAAACGGGCCCGAAATAATTTTATACGACTCACAAAATCGAAGTCTTTCACTCACACGAAGCACAAGTTCCACCCAACGTAGTCAACAAAGGAATTAACTATACTCTGGCAAACGGCGTAGCAGCAAGGGCGGTAGGTCCGCCTCTAATCCCACCCCTCCGAAGGTTCAGCAGCAAGTCTAGAGCGGCGGGCTTGCTGCCGTGAAAATTCTGATTGGTCAGCCGCGGAAGTGGGCGGAGAGTGGGCGGGGACAGATATCCGCCCTTGGTGCTGCGAGCGAGCGAGCTTGGAGATGTCCGCCCTTTGACCTGCAGCGCGAGAATCGACGCCAACGCTCCACCCTCCTCGTCTGCTATTGATCGAATTGAAATGCCGCTTCGCGCAATCGACCTGTCGATAGCATCGATCGGTCAGAATTCAACCAGACGGCTTCAGGCCGCTTTTTTTCATTATTTTTATCATTTTTCATGAATTTTTGCTTGATTTCTAACTATATGTGCCTGTCTTCATCTCCTCCGTAGTTAAGCGCTATGAAAACGTCAGGGCTACGCCTTTTTGAACTCTCACGGTACTTCTCTTACGGTTTCCTGCTTTTTTAGTGTCTTTTGAATTTTTTCTTGTGTACACACTAAAGACATCAGCTGCATTTATATCCTGTTCACGATTTACGGTTTACGATTTTCAGAGGTCTCTCTCAAAAAATCCGTTTGCAACATGGAATATTTTTCACATCATTGAATTCCTTTTTCCAGCTTGCGATTATTTTGAAGATATTTTGATGCTAAAAAATTGAAATCTCACTCCTGATTTGCTGTTTTCTGCTCGTTTATCTCTTCATCCGGGTTTACATGAGTTTGAAATGTTTGGTGTTGCATAAAGAGGGTTTTGTGGAGTGGAAATGGATCAATGCGAAAAATGTACATAAGAAATTGGATAAGAAATGAGAGGAAATCAAACCAGTCATGTTCGATTCGTAGATCTACTGAAAATATTTCCCACTCAACGAAATTTTAATAATCTTCTGCCAATTATTTCGGAATTTCAAAAATGTTGTGAATGTCTGAATGAGGGAATTCAAAAAATGTTGTGAACTAAAGTCTGTCTGAATGAGAGTGTCCGCCCAGGCGGTCGGCGTACGTGTCGAACGGGAGTCAAGAGGGCATCTGTTGGACATGAATCGAATAACACGAATATTACACGAAGAAGGAGTAATATTCCTGTCAGCTGCTTGCAGCCCCTACAACTCTTCCAAAAAAAGCTACGTGACAACCGTTCAACACGCACGCCGACCGCTTGGGCGGACATTATCATTCGGGCAGACCTTACATGTACTAGTTGTTGTTCATATTGAACTCCGTTTTCGTAACTTCTGGAGTTCTATCGTGTTACACCGCATTCCCATTTCTCATGTCTGAAAACTGCCGTGATTGCGAGATTGTCGTCGACGACTATTTCCAGAATGCTTTCCTGCAGACTGATGCCGGCTGGAGAGGTGTTGGATGTTGAGATCGTGAAGGATAGGCCACATGCTGCACAAGTTCTCCGTTACTTGTGGAGCTACAAAAAACTGGAAGTCAGTTGTTACATGCAAGCAAGACCAACATGAACATGATAAGTTGTTTTAGGTAAGAGAGAATGTTTTTGGTAAGAAGTCAGACAAAGTTAATTACTGCTTTTCAGATCTGATGTCTGTTTGTACGTGGAAAGAGATGAAGCGCTTGTCCCAATCAAGGTGAGTTTTATCTCAAATAACTTCTCAAGTAATTGGTTTTAGACTGTTCTATGTCATGCCTTGTCGTCGGGGGAGTCATCGGAAACCCGGCTTAGAGTCCTGTCGATCGGACGTCGAGCTCAGACCATTTTGGGAATGTGAGTTGTGATATTCAGTGAGCAACTTGAATGTCTCAAGTTACTTACTCATAGCAGACAAGTCACATACACAACGTGGTGAGTAACTTACCCGAGGGGTTTTCACAGGGTCGCCTCGAGTAAGTTGCTTACCACATTGTGTATGTGACTTTTATGCTATGAGTAAGTAACTTAAGACGGTCAAGTTATTTACTGCTCACCACAAGTAGTTTTCCCGAAATTTTCTGAGAGTTTTTTTTGCATTTTTTGCGTTTTATATGCTTTTGACTTTTGTTTTTCTTGTTCTGTCCCCGTTACTCTGCCTACGATTCGATGAAGATGCTCTAAATCCAATTTATCTCACTTTTATTCCAGTGTCATTCCGTAGTTTCATATCTCTCTATCTGCTCATCATTCCGAACTCAGTTACCTCTAAACCAATCTCATGGATATCGAAACTAACTCTTTTAGACTTTGTGAACCTTGTGGTCGTCATGCATGTATTCTGTTGTAGTGTTCTGACATAGTTTGCAGTCTTGATTGCGTTTGCCGTAGCACGGTTTTTTTTCGCATCTCAAACATTACATCATCATGAATTGCCTTCAAAGGCTTTTTGGTTACACGTTAAACCTTTATTGTATAAGTAATTCCGAGAAATAAATTTGCATTTGTTAATACTTGTAGTTTTCATTATATATATATATATATATATATATATATATATATATATATATATATATATATATATATATATATATATATATATATATATATATATATATATATATATATATATATATATATATATATATATATATATATATATATATATATATATATATATATTATATATATATATATATATATATATATATATATATATATATATATAAAATAGTTTAAATATATAGTTTTTATTATGTGTTGCTCCAGAGATTCTTAGCGGGCTCACTCAAGATCAAGGTTGTAATGGAGCGATTTTGGATTTACGGCAAATTCAGAAGGCCGCTCTAATACAACCTGGTCTTGGGTGAGACCGCTAAAAAGGAATTTGTGAGCAGTACGGGTGTTGGAGTAATCGCTTGCAAGGGCGTATTAGGGCAGGATGAAGGGTGAATATGAAAATTTGCGGCAGTAAGGGCGTAGTGTCAGGATGGACGAGCGGCCCTAGCAAGGCCGGTCACCGCCCGTGCAAGGCTAGCCACCTGCCTTTCCCCTCGGACTGAAGTGGCTGGTTTTCCCTGAAGTGCACTGCTTTGAACGGATGGAGCACGGACGGAGGCTCCGCCCCAAACACGCCCCTTTTCGACTATCAAGGGTGGGGCCCGAAACGTGAACCTGCCCTGCGTCCTCCTTCCTGCTGCCCCGTTTGCCAGAGTAGTTGAGCTTTTTCGTAAACGCTGCCTCACAACTGATGGTTTTAGGAAAAGCCTTCCGGAAATACGAACCTTTCTCGCGCTTGGCTCTTGTAGAAGTGTTTTCTTTCCCTTGACACTTTCACCTATTCAGTTTAGGACACTAACCTCTCGATGATGGTGTCGATCTTACTGAAAGTGTCAAGTCGGGCAAGAAGCGCGTCCAGCTGTGCTGAGTCCACCTTACGCATGACTTCCTTAACAGTTGACATGGAAACAGAATGAAGCGTGAGCAAAACAAAGCTGATCGCTCACCCTATACTGCGCAACTTCTAACGCCACTCCACAGATGCAAAGGCGAGATCGAGATTCTGGAATTTGGGAAAAAATGAGACGGGAAGGGAGTTCCGAATGTGGAAAATTATTGCATCATAAATCACCGCTTCCTAGCAGACACTGAATAGCTATG
Organism: Aplectana chamaeleonis; assembly: GCA_029168955.1. Classification (NCBI taxonomy): domain Eukaryota; kingdom Metazoa; phylum Nematoda; class Chromadorea; order Rhabditida; family Cosmocercidae; genus Aplectana; species Aplectana chamaeleonis. The sequence goes on along the minus strand of JAPDOI010001186.1, from coordinate 54,605 downwards.
TGGATGGCAGATGCTCGTTGCACATCTCCGGATTCCCGCGACGAGAGCCGGGCACGGTCGACGATGGCCAAGGAATGGCAACGCCATTGCAGACAGGCCATCTGACAGCACTCTAGAAGCATTCGACGGCTGTCAGCGAACGTCTGCGAGATAGCCTAGAACTGGTCCACAATGATTGCGGAGTTAAGACATGATACACCATCAATGTAAAAAATCGAGAGCTTGAGTGCTCCTGGAAACAAATCATCACACATCATTAAAGCAAAAACCAAACTCGGCTACTTAGAACCTTCAAAATGAGTTCCTCGTATGTTACAACAAGTTATCTACCTGGTTCAAGGCAAACATCTCATTCGCGGCATAAATGCAGTGTTCACGATAAATTTCGCTTGCGAAATCTTCATGGTTTATGGAAAGTCTGGTGCCCTATTAATCAAGGTCTGCTTAAAGGCAGTATCCACGATAAAAATCGCTTTTCTGTTTTTTTTTTAGCCTATCTTGAAAACGGCCCCATGCTGAATCCAATGATATCTCTGAAATCGTACGCGACCTTCTGGGAACGGAGTTATGGTCCCTCAAATATTGAGCTAAAGAGACATGGTGGACGAGTTTTCCGAGGCTTGTAACTTCTGTCTTCTGAAGCCGATGTATGCGAGCTGATCTGAGTAAAGAGAGAAATTGAGAATGGAGAGAAGAACGGGGGCCAATAATCGGGAACCACCGCTCATCTCACGATTTGAAGCTTTCATTCGTTCACGTCGGTGGGCGGGCAATGCGCTTTTGGGGTTTGCCTTGCGCTCAAAGTGGCAGCCTAGGGCTCTTTTGAGGCTCTTCCTGGCTCGTATTCATGCGTTCCTTCGACGTTAACGTTACAGAGTGTCCCTCCGAAACCCATTCCTAGTGGAATTTTCAAAATTTTTTCATCGTGAACACTGCCTTTAAAAAGAACGCGGAAGACGCGTTTTTGAGCCAAAATAAGCCCTCCCTTGTCTACGTTGATTTTTGAGCGTGGAGGAATTGACCGCTATCAAGGATGATTCTCCTTGACTTGATCATTTCTGTAATTTGAGTGTTCATTTCTTCATATCGGGGCCGTATGCATATCGCCCCTGGCCGGGAATGGGGGCCCCGCTACGGGAGAGATGCATCCGGCGGGGGCTTCCGTGATGCATAATGCTTGGGGATCCCCCGGAAGGTGGTCCCATCTCCCCGGTGGGGGCTCTCAACGTCCCCCTACTCCGGACTAAGAGGGAGATGGAGAATTTTACCCTTCTTGACAAATTTTTTTCTGTATGGTGGGCAGTTTTTCGGATAACTTTCTCAATTTCGACAAAAATATTCCTCTTGATCGTCTTTATTGCGGGTGAGTTACAAGATAAGATACAAACTTTCTGCAAAAAATAATTTTATAATTTTTCCAGTTTCTTCACCCTATTTCATTTCTGTTCCAAAAAAAATTATGAGTTCTGAATTTGTTCGTCGTTTCAGTTTTTTTGCTATTCCAACATAATCGAATATTTTTGTGGTTAGAAACCAAAACAACCCGCATTAACGAATGTGTGCGAATAGTGGCTTAACGTGGGTATACTGATGCAAATTTGATTTTTTTTTCGAATGATCGACTTTTCGAATACACCGAAGTTCAGACTTTCTCGAAAAATCGACTTATCGACTTATCCGAAAATCGCCCTTTTTCAAATTATCGACTTCTCGACTTCTTCGAAAATCGCCCTTTTTCGAATGATCGACTTCTCGACTTATCCGAAAATCGCAGTTTTTTGAATGATCTTTTCGAATAATAAGTCGCCTTTTTCAATCGATTAAAAATATTTCACCCTTCCATTCAGCTAATCGAACAGTATACGAAGACGTGACAGCCATATTGAGCTTTTCGTTCCCGAAACCGCTCCATAACTTATTTTTGCGCATAATATGAAATTGGAGTGCGAAAAAAAGTATCTACAGTGCCGGGAAGACACCATGGCGTTGCAGCTTCATCCACAGTGCCGGGAAGACTTCATGACGTTGCAGTTTCATCTACAGTGCCGGGAAGACTTCATGGCGTTGCAGCTTCATCTACAGTGCCGGGAAGACACCATGGCGTTGCAGCTTCATCCACAGTGCCGGGAAGACTTCATGACGTTGCAGCTTCATCTACAGTGCCGGGAAGACTTCATGGCGTTGCAGCTTCATCTACAGTGCCGGGACGAAACCATGGCACTGCAGCTTCACCTACAGCGCCGGAAAGACTACATGGTGTCACAGCTTCATCCACAGTGCCAAGAAGACACCATGGCGTTGCAGCTTCATCCACAGTGCCAAGAAGACACCATGGCGTTGCAGCTTCATCCACAGTGCCAAGAAGACACCATGGCGTTGCAGCTTCATCCACAGTGCCGGGAAGACTCCTCCAAGGTGTTGCAGCTTCGTCTAAATGCCGGGACGAAACCATGGCGTTGCAGCTTCACCTACAGCACCGGGAAGACATAATAGCGTTGCATTTCCATCCACAGTTCCGGGAAGACTTCATGGCGTTGCAGCTTCATCTACAGTGCCGGGAAGACTTCATGACGTTGCAGCTTCATCTACAGTGCCGGGAAGACTTCATGACGTTGCAGCTTCATCTCCAGTGCCGGGAAGACTTCATGGCGTTGCAGCTTCATCTACAGTGCCGGGACGAAACCATGGCACTGCAGCTTCACCTACAGCGCCGGGAAGACTATATGGTGTCACAGCTTCATCCACAGTGCCAAGAAGACACCATGGCGTTGCAGCTTCATCCACAGTGCCAAGAAGACACCATGGCGTTGCAGCTTCATCCACGGTGCCGGGAAGACTCCTCCAAGGTGTTGCAGCTTCGTCTAAATGCCGGGACGACACCATGGCGTTGCAGCTTCATCTACAGTGCTGGAAAGACACCATGGCGTCGCAGCTTCATCCACAGTGCCGGGAAGACTCCTCCAAGGTGTTGCAGCTTCGTCTAAATGCCGGGACGACACCATGGCGTTGCAGCTTCATCTACAGTGCCAGGACAACACCATGGAGCTGCAGCTTCATCTACAGTGCCGGGACGATATCATGGCGTTGCATCTTCATCTACAGTGCCGGGACGACACCATGGCGTCGCATCTTCATCTACAGCGCCGGGATGACTACATGGTGTCACAGCTTCATCCACAGTGCCAAGAAGACACCATGGCGTTGCAGCTTCATCCACAGTGCCGGGAAGACTCCTCCAAGGTGTTGCAGCTTCGTCTAAATGCCGGGACGACACCATGGCGTTGCAGCTTCATCTACAGTGCCGGAAAGACACCATGGCGTTGCATCTTCACTTACAAAGCCGGGACAACACCATGGCGTTGCATATTCGTCTACAGTGCCGGGAAGACACCATGGCGTTGCATCTTCATCTACAGTGCCAGGACAACACCATGGAGCTGCAGCTTCATCTACAGTGCCGGGACGATATCATGGCGTTGCATCTTCATCTACAGTGCCGGGACGACACCATGGCGTCGCATCTTCATCTACAGCGCGAGGAGGACGCCATGGAGCTGCAGCTTCATCTACAGCGCCGGGCGACACCATGGCGTTGCATCTTCATCTACAGCGCCGGGAGGACACCATGGCCTTGCAGCTTCATCTACAGTGCCGGAAAGACACCATGGCGTTGCATCTTCACCTACAGCGCCGGGAAGACTACATGGTGTCACAGCTTCACCTACAGTGCCGGGACAACACCATGGCGTTGCATCTTCATCTACAGTTCCGGGACGACACCATGGCGTTGCATCTTCATCTACAGCGCCGGGAGGACACCATGGCCTTGCAGCTTCATCTACAGCGCCGGGAAGACTACATGGTGTCATAGCTTCACCTACAGTGCCGGGACAACACCATGGAGCTGCAGCTTCATCTACAGCGCCGGGACAACACCATGGAGCTGCAGCTTCATTAACAGTGCCGGCACGATACCATGGCGTTGCAGCTTCATCTACAGTGCTGGGACTACACCATGGCGTTGCATCTTCATCTACAGCGCCGGGACGACACCATGGCGTTGCAGCTTCATCTACAGCGCCGGGATGACCACATGGTGTCACAGCTTCATCTACAGTGCCGGGACGACACCATGGCGTTGCAGCTTCATCTACAGTGCCGGGACGAAACCATGGCGTTGCAGCTTCATCTACAGCGCCGGGATGACCACATGGTGTCACAGCTTCATCTACAGTGCCGGGACGACACCATGGCGTTGCAGCTTCATCTACAGTGCCGGGACGAAACCATGGCGTTGCAGCTTCATCTACAGCGCCGGGATGACCACATGGTGTCACAGCTTCATCTACAGCGCCGGGACGACACCATGGCGTTGCAGCTTCATCTACATTGCCGGGACGACACCATGGCGTTGCAGCTTCATCTACAGTGCTGGGACTACACCATGGTGTCACAGCTTCATCTACAGCGCCGGGACGACACCATGGCGTTGCAGCTTCATCTACAGCGCCGGGATGACCTCATGGTGGCACAGCTTCATCTACAGTGCCGGGACGACACCATGGCGTTGCAGCTTCATCTACAGTGCCGGGACGAAACCATGGCGTTGCAGCTTCATCTACAGCGCCGGGATGACCACATGGTGTCACAGCTTCATCTACAGTGCCGGGACGACACCATGGCGTTGCAGCTTCATCTACAGTGCCGGGACGAAACCATGGCGTTGCAGCTTCATCTACAGCGCCGGGATGACCACATGGTGTCATAGCTTCATCTACAGCGCCGGGACGACACCATGGCGTTGCAGCTTCATCTACAGTGCCGGGACGAAACCATGGCGTTGCATCTTCATCTACAGCGCCGGGAAGACTACATGGTGTCACAGCTTCACCTACAGTGCCGGGACAACACCATGGAGCTGTAGCTTCATCTACAGTGCCGGGACGACACCATGGCGTTGCATCTTCATCTACAGCGCCGGGACGACACCATGGCATTGCAGCTTCACCTACAGCGCCGGGAAGACTACCTGGTGTCATAGGTTCACATACAGTGCCGGGACAACACCATGGAGCTGCAGCTTCATCTACAGCGCCGGGACAACACCATGGAGCTGCAGCTTCATTAACAGTGCCGGGACGATACCATGGCGTTGCAGCTTCATCTACAGTGCCGGGACAACACCATGGCGTTGCAGCTTCATCTACAGTGCCGGGACGACACCATGGCGTTGCAGCTTCATCTACAGTGCTGAGACTACACCATGGCGTTGCATCTTCATCTACAGCGCCGGGAAGAAACCATGGCGTTGCATCTTCACCTACAGCGCCGGGAAGATTACATGGTGTCACAGCTTCACCTACAGTGCCGGGACAACACCATGTAGCTGCAGCTTCATCTACAGTGCCGGGACGAAACCATGGCGTTGCATCTTCACCTACAGCGCCGGGAAGACTACATGGTATCACAGCTTCACCTACAGTGCCGGGACAACACCATGGCGTTGCAGCTTCATCTACAGTGCTGAGACTACACCATGGCGTTGCATCTTCATCTACAGCGCCGGGAGGACACCATGGCGCTGAATCTTCATCTACAGCGCCGGGAAGACACCATGGCCTTGCAGCTTCATCTACAGTGCCGGGACGACACCACGGCGTTGCAGCTTCATCTACAGTGCCGGGACGAAACCATGGCGTTGCATCTTCACCTACAGCGCCGGGAAGACTACATGGTGTCACAGCTTCACCTACAGTGCCGGGACAACACCATGGAGCTGCAGCTTCATCTACAGTGCCGGGACGACACCATGGCGCTGCAGCTTCATCTACAGTGCCGGGACGACACCATGGCGTTGCATCTTCATCTACAGCGCCGGGACGACACCATGGCGTTGCATCTTCATCTACAGCGCCGGGAAGATTACATGGTGTCACAGCTTCACCTACAGTGCCGGGACAACACCATGTAGCTGCAGCTTCATCTACAGTGCCGGGACGAAACCATGGCGTTGCATCTTCACCTACAGCGCCGGGAAGACTAAATGGTGTCACAGCTTCACCTACAGTGCCGGGACAGCACCATGGAGCTGTAGCTTCATCTACAGTGCCGGGACGACACCATGGCGTTGCAGCTTCATCTACAGTGCTGAGACTACACCATGGCGTTGCATCTTCATCTACAGTGCCGGGACGAAACCATGGCGTTGCATCTTCACCTACAGCGCCGGGAAGACTACATGGTGTCACAGCTTCACCTACAGTGCCGGGACAACACCATGGAGCTGTAGCTTCATCTACAGTGCCGGGACGAAACCATGGCGTTGCATCTTCACCTACAGCGCCGGGAAGACTACATGGTGTCATAGCTTCACCTACAGTGCCGGGACAACACCATGGAGCTGCAGCTTCATCTACAGTGCCGGGACAACACCATGGAGCTGCAGCTTCATTAACAGTGCCGGCACGATACCATGGCGTTGCAGCTTCATCTACAGCGCCGGGAAGACTACATGGCGCTGCAGCTTCATCTACAGTGCCGGGACGACACCATGGCGTTGCAACTTCATCTACAGTGCTGAGACTACACCATGGCGTTGCATCTTCATCCACAGCGCCGGGAAGAAACCATGGCGTTGCATCTTCACCTACAGCGCCGGGAAGACTACATGGTGTCACAGCTTCACCTACAGTGCCGGGACAACACCATGTAGCTGCAGCTTCATCTACAGTGCCGGGACGACACCATGGCGTTGCATCTTCATCTACAGCGCCGGGAAGACACCATGGCGTTGCAGCTTCATCTACAGTGCCGGGACGACACCATGGCGTTGCAGCTTCATCTACAGTGCTGAGACTACACCATGGCGTTGCATCTTCATCTACAGCGCCGGGAAGAAACCATGGCGTTGCATCTTCACCTACAGCGCCGGGAAGATTACATGGTGTCACAGCTTCACCTACAGTGCCGGGACAACACCATGTAGCTGCAGCTTCATCTACAGTGCCGGGACGAAACCATGGCGTTGCATCTTCACCTACAGCGCCGGGAAGACTAAATGGTGTCACAGCTTCACCTACAGTGCCGGGACAACACCATGGAGCTGTAGCTTCATCTACAGTGCCGGGACGACACCATGGCGTTGCAGCTTCATCTACAGTGCTGAGACTACACCATGGCGTTGCATCTTCATCTACAGCGCCGGGAAGAAACCATGGCGTTGCATCTTCACCTACAGCGCCGGGAAGATTACATGGTGTCACAGCTTCACCTACAGTGCCGGGACAACACCATGTAGCTGCAGCTTCATCTACAGTGCCGGGACGAAACCATGGCGTTGCATCTTCACCTACAGCGCCGGGAAGACTAAATGGTGTCATAGCTTCATCTACAGTGCCGGGACGATACCATGGCGTTGCAGCTTCATCTACAGTGCCGGGACGATACCATGGCGTTGCAGCTTCATCTACAGTGCCGGGACGACACCATGGCGTTGCAGCTTCATCTACAGGGCCGGGACGAACCCATGGCGTTGCATCTTCACCTACATCGCCGGGAAGACTACATGGTGTCACAGCTTCACCTACAGTGCCGGGACGACACCATGGCGTTGCAGCTTCATCTACAGTGCCGGGAAGAAACCATGGCGTTGCATCTTCACCTACAGCGCCGGGAAGACTACATGGTGTCACAGCTTCACCTACAGTGCCGGGACAACACCATGGAGCTGTAGCTTCATCTACAGCGCCGGGACAACACCATGGAGCTGCAGCTTCATTAACAGTGCCGGCACGATACCATGGCGTCGCAGCTTCATCTACAGTACCGGGACAACACCATGTAGCTGCAGCTTCATCTACAGTGCCGGGACGACACCATGGCGTTGCAGCTTCATCTACAGTGCTGAGACTACACCATGGCGTTGCATCTTCATCTACAGCGCCGGGAAGAAACCATGGCGTTGCATCTTCATCTACAGCGCCGGGAAGACACCATGGCGTTGCAGCTTCATCTACAGTGCCGGGACGACACCATGGCGTTGCAGCTTCATCTACAGTGCCGGGACGAAACCATGGCGTTGCATCTTCACCTACAGCGCCGGGAAGACTACATGGTGTCACAGCTTCACCTACAGTGCCGGGACAACACCATGGCGTTGCATCTTCATCTACAGTGCTGAGACGACACCATGGCGTTGCAGCTTCATCTACAGTGCCGGGACGAAACCATGGCGTTGCATCTTCATCTACAGCGCCGGGAAGACTACATGGTGTCACAGCTTCACCTACAGTGCCGGGACAACACCATAGAGCTGCAGCTTCATCTACAGCGCCGGGACGACACCATGGCGTGGCATCTTCACCTACAGCGCCGGGACAACACCATGGCGTTGCATCTTCATCTAAAGTGCCGGGACAACACCATGGAGCTGTAGCTTCATCTACAGTGCCGGGACGACACCATGGCGTTGCAACTTCATCTACAGTGCCGGAACGGCACCATGGCGTTGCATCTTCATCTACAGCGCCGGGAAGACTACATGGTGTCACAGCTTCACCTACAGTGCCGGGACGACACCATGGCGTTGCAGCTTCATCTACAGTGCCGGGAAGAAACCATGGCGTTGCATCTTCACCTACAGCGCCGGGAAGACTACATGGTGTCACAGCTTCACCTACAGTGCCGGGACAACACCATGGAGCTGCAGCTTCATCTACAGTGCCGGGACGACACCACGGCGTTGCAGCTTCATCTACAGTGCCGGGACGAAACCATGGCGTTGCATCTTCATCTACAGCGCCGGGACGACACCATGGCGTTGCATCTTCACCTACAGCGCCGGGAAGACTACATGGTGTCACAGCTTCACCTACAGTGCCGGGACAACACCCTGGCGTTGCAGCTTCATCTACAGTGCCGGGACGAAACCATGGCGTTGCATCTTCATCTACAGCGCCGGGAAGACTACATGGTGTCACAGCTTCACCTACAGTGCCGGGACAACACCATGGAGCTGTAGCTTCATCTACAGTGCCGGGACGACACCATGGCGTTGCATCTTCATCTACAGTGCCGGGAGGACACCATGGCCTTGCAGCTTCATCTACAACGCCGGGAAGACTACATGGTGTCATAGCTTCATCTACAGTGCCGGGACGATACCATGGCGTTGCAGCTTCATCTACAGCGCCGGGACAACACCATGGAGCTGCAGCTTCATTAACAGTGCCGGCACGATACCATGGCGTTGCAGCTTCATCTACAGTGCTGGGACTACACCATGGCGTTGCAGCTTCATCTACAGCGCCGGGATGACCACATGGTGTCACAGCTTCATCTACAGCGCCGGGACGACACCATGGCGTTGCAGCTTCATCTACAGTGCAGGGACGACACCATGGCGTTGCAGCTTCATCTACAGTGCCGGGACGAAACCATGGCGTTGCATCTTCATCTACAGCGCCGGGACGACACTATGGCGTTGCAGCTTCACCTACAGCGCCGGGACGACACCATGGCGTTGTATCTTCATCTACAGCGCCGCCGGGAGGACACCATGGCCTTGCAGCTTCATCTACAGTGCCGGGAAGACACCATGGCTTTGCATCTTCATCTACAGCGCCGGGACGACACCATGGCGTTGCAGCTTCATCTACAGCGCCGGGATGACCACATGGTGTCACAGCTTCATCTACAGCGCCGGGACGACACCATGGCGTTGCATCTTCATCTACAGCGCCGGGAGGACACCATGGCCTTGCAGCTTCATCTACAGTGCCGGGAAGACACCATGGAGTTGCATCTTCATCTACAGCGCCGGGACGACACCATGGCGTTGCAGCTTCATCTACAGCGCCGGGATGACCACATGGTGTCACAGCTTCATCTACAGCGCCGGGACGACACCATGGCGTTGCAGCTTCATCTACAGTGCCGGGACGACACCATGGCGTTGCAGCTTCATCTACAGTGCCGGGACGAAACCATGGCGTTGCATCTTCATCTACAGCGCCGGGAAGACTACATGGTGTCACAGCTTCACCTACAGTGCCGGGACAACACCATGTAGCTGCAGCTTCATCTACAGTGCCGGGACGACACCATGGCGTTGCAGCTTCATCTACAGTGCCGGGACGAAACCATGGCGTTGCATCTTCACCTACAGCGCCGGGAAGACTACATGGTATCACAGCTTCACCTACAGTGCCGGGACAACACCATGGCGTTGCATCTTCATCTACAGCGCCGGGAAGACTACATGGTGTCACAGCTTCACCTACAGTGCCGGGACAACACCATGCAGCTGTAGCTTCATCTACAGTGCCGGGACGACACCATGGCGTTGCATCTTCATCTACAGTGCCGGGAGGACACCATGGCCTTGCAGCTTCATCTACAGCGCCGGGAAGACTACATGGTGTCATAGCTTCACCTACAGTGCCGGGACAACACCATGGAGCTGCAGCTTCATCTACAGCGCCGGGACGACACCATGGCGTTGCAGCTTCATCTACAGTGCCGGGACGACACCATGGCGTTGCAGCTTCATCTACAGTGCCGGGACGAAACCATGGCGTTGCATCTTCATCTACAGTGCCGGGAAGACACCATGGCTTTGCATCTTCATCTACAGCGCCGGGAAGACTACATGGTGTCACAGCTTCATCTACAGTGCCGGGACAACACCATGGCGTTGCAGCTTCATCTACAGCGCCGGGACGACACCATGGCGTTGCAGCTTCATCTACAGTGCCGGGACGACACCATGGCATTGCAGCTTCACCTACAGCGCCGGGAAGACTACCTGGTGTCATAGCTTCACATACAGTGCCGGGACAACACCATGGAGCTGCAGCTTCATCTACAGCGCCGGGACGACACCATGGCGTTGCATCTTCATCTACAGCTCCGGGACGACACCATGGCGTTGCAGCTTCACCTACAGCGCCGGGACGACACCATGGCGTTGCATCTTCATCTACAGCGCCGGGAGGACACCATGGCCTTGCAGCTTCATCTACAGCGCCGGGACGACACTATGGAGCTGCAGCTTCATCTACAGTGCCGGAACGACACCATGGCGTTGCGGCTTCATCTACAGTGCCGGGACGAAACCATGGCGTTGCATCTTCATCTACAGCGCCGGGACGACACTATGGCGTTGCAGCTTCACCTACAGCGCCGGGACGACACCATGGCGTTGCATCTTCATCTACAGCGCCGGGAGGACACCATGGCCTTGCAGCTTCATCTACAGTGCCGGGAAGACACCATGGCGTTGCATCTTCATCTACAGCGCCGGGACGACACCATGGCGTTGCAGCTTCATCTACAGCGCCGGGATGACCACATGGTGTCACAGCTTCATCTACAGCGCCGGGACGACACCATGGCGTTGCAGCTTCATCTACAGTGCCGGGACGACACCATGGCGTTGCAGCTTCATCTACAGTGCCGGGACGAAACCATGGCGTTGCATCTTCCTCTACAGCGCCGGGAAGACTACATGGTGTCACAGCTTCACCTACAGTGCCGGAACAACACCATGGCGTTGCATCTTCACCTAAAGTGCCGGGACGACACCATGGCGTTGCAGGTTCATCTACAGTGCCGGGACGAAACCATGGCGTTGCATCTTCACCTACAGCGCCGGGAAGACTACATGGTGTCACAGCTTCACCTACAGTGCCGGGACAACACCATGGCGTTGCATCTTCATCTTAAGTGCCGGGACGACACCATGGCCTTGCAGCTTCATCTACAGTGCCGGGACTACACCATGGCGTTGCATCTTCATCTACAGCGCCGGGACGACACCATGGCGTTGCAGCTTCATCTACAGTGCCGGGACGACACCATGGCGTTGCATCTTCATCTACAGCTCCGGGACGACACCATGGCGTTGCAGCTTCACCTACAGCGCCGGGACGACACCATGGCGTTGCAGCTTCATCTACAGTGCCGGAACGGCACCATGGCGTTGCATCTTCATCTACAGTGCCGGGACGACACCATGGCGTTGCATCTTCATCTACAGCGCCGGGAGGACACCATGGCCTTGCAGCTTCATCTACAGTGCCGGGAAGACACCATGGCTTTGCATCTTCATCTACAGTGCCGGGACGACACCATGGCATTGCAGCTTCACCTACAGCGCAGGGACGACACCATGGCGTTGCATCTTCATCTACAGCGCCGGGACGAAACCATGGCGTTGCATCTCCATCTACAGCGCCGGGAAGACTACATGGTGTCATAGCTTCATCTACAGCGCCGGGACGACACCATGGCGTTGCAGCTTCACCTACAGCGCCGGGACGACACCGTGGCGTTGCATCTTCATCTACAGCGCCGGGAGGACACCATGGCCTTGCAGCTTCATCTACAGCGCCGGGAAGACTACATGGTGTCACAGCTTCACCTACAGTGCCGGGACAAAACCATGGAGCTGTAGCTTCATCTACAGTGCCGGGACGACACCATGGCGTTGCAGCTTCATCTACAGTGCCGGAACGGCACCATGGCGTTGCATCTTCATCTAAAGCGCCGGTACGGCACCATGGCGGTGCATGTTCATCTACAGCGCCGGGACGACACCATGGCGTTGCAGCTTCATCTACAGTGCCGGGACGACACCATGGCGTTGCAGCTTCATCTACAGTGCCGGGACGAAACCATGGTGTTGCATCTTCATCTACAGCGCCGGGAAGACTACATGGTGTCACAGCTTCACCTACAGTGCCGGGACAACACCATGGCGTTGCAGCTTCATCTACAGTGCCGGGACGAAACCATGGTGTTGCATCTTCATCTACAGTGCCGGGACGACACCATGGCGTTGCATCTTCATCTACAGCGCCGGGACGACACCATGGCGCTGCAGCTTCATCTACAGCGCCGGGACGAAACCATGGCGTTGCATCTTCATCTACAGCTCCGGGACGACACCATGGCGTTGCAGCTTCACCTACAGCGCCGGGACGACAACATGGCGTTGCATCTTCATCTACAGCGCCGGGACGACACCATGGCGTTGCAGCTTCATCTACAGCGCCGGGATGACTACATGGTGTCACAGCTTGATCTACAGCGCCGGGACGAAACCATGGCGTTGCAGCTTCATCTACAGTGCCGGGAAGACACCATGGCCTTGCAGCTTCATCTACAGTGCCAGGAAGACACCATGGCGTTGCATCTTCATCTACAAAACCGGGAGGACACCATGGCGTTGCATCTTCATCTACAGCGCCGGTAAGACTACATGGTGTCACAGCTTCACCTACAGTGCCGGGACAACACCATGGAGCTGCAGCTTCATCTACAGTGCCGGGACGACACCATGGCGTTGCAGCTTCATCTACAGTGCCGGGACGAAACCATGGCGTTGCATCTTCACCTACAGCGCCGGGAAGACTACATGGTGTCACAGCTTCACCTACAGTGCCGGGACAACACCATGGCGTTGCATCTTCATCTACAGTGCCGGGACGACACCATGGCGTTGCATCTTCATCTAAAGTGCCGGGACGACACCATGGCGTTGCATCTTCATCTACAGCTCCGGGACGACACCATGGCGTTGCAGCTTCACCTACAGCGCCGGGACGACAACATGGCGTTGCATCTTCATCTACAGCGCCGGGAGGACACCATGGCCTTGCAGCTTCATCTACAGTGCCGGGAAAACACCATGGCGTCGCATCTTCATCTACAGCGCCGGGACGACACTATGGCGTTGCAGCTTCACCTACAGCGCCGGGACGACACCATGGCGTTGCATCTTCATCTACAGCGCCGGGAGGACACCATGGCCTTGCAGCTTCATCTACAGTGCCGGGAAGACACCATGGCGTTTCATCTTCATCTACAGCGCCGGGACGACACCATGGCGTTGCAGCTTCATCTACAGCGCCGGGATGACCACATGGTGTCACAGCTTCATCTACAGTGCCGGGACGACACCATGGCGTTGCAGCTTCATCTACAGTGCCGGGACGACACCATGGCGTTGCAGCTTCATCTACAGTGCCGGGACGAAACCATGGCGTTGCATCTTCATCTACAGCGCCGGGAAGACTACATGGTGTCATAGCTTCATCTACAGTGCCGGGGCGACACCATGGCGTTGCAGCTTCATCTACAGTGCCGAGACGACACCATGGCGTTGCAGCTTCATCTACAGTGCCGGGACGAAACCATGGCGTTGCATCTTCATCTACAGCGCCGGGAAGACTACATGGTGTCACAGCTTCACCTACAGTGCCGGGACGACGCCATGGCGTTGCAGCTTCATCTACAGTGCCGGGAAGAAACCATGGCGTTGCATCTTCACCTACAGCGCCGGGACGACACCATGGCGTTGCATCTTCATCTACAGCGCCGGGAAGACTACATGGTGTCACAGCTTCACCTACATTGCCGGGACGACGCCATGGCGTTGCAGCTTCATCTACAGTGCCGGGACGACACCATGGCGTTGCAGCTTCATCTACAGTGCCGGGACGAAACCATGGAGTTGCATCTTCACCTACAGCGCCGGGAAGACTACATGGTGTCACAGCTTCACCTACAGTGCCGGGACAACACCATGGCGTTGCATCTTCATCTACAGTGCCGGGACGACACCATGGCGTTGCAGCTTCATCTACAGTGCCGGGACGAAACCATGGCGTTGCATCTTCATCTACAGCGCCGGGACGACACCATGGCGTCGCAGCTTCATCTACAGTGCCGGGACGACACCATGGCGTTGCATCTTCATCTACAGTGCAGGGACGACACCATGGCGTTGCAGCTTCATCTACAGCGCCGGGACGAAACCATGGCCTTGCAGCTTCATCTACAGTGCCGGGAAGACACCATGGGGTTTCATCTTCATCTACAGCGCCGGGACGACACCATGGCGTTGCAGCTTCATCTACAGCGCCGGGATGACCACATGGTGTCACAGCTTCATCTACAGCGCCGGGGCGACACTATGGCGTTGCAGCTTCACCTACAGCGCAGGGACGACACCATGGCGTTGCATCTTCATCTACAGCGCCGGGAGGACACCATGGCCTTGCAGCTTCATCTACAGTGCCGGGAAGACACCATGGCGTTGCATCTTCACCTACAGCGCCGGGAAGACTACATGGTGTCACAGCTTCACCTACAGTGCCGGGACAACACCATGGAGCTGCAGCTTCATCTACAGTGCCGGGACGACACCATGGCGTTGCAGCTTCATCTACAGTGCCGGGACGAAACCATGGCGTTGCATCTTCACCTACAGCGCCGGGAAGACTACATGGTGTCACAGCTTCACCTACAGTGCCGGGACAACACCATGGCGTTGCATCTTCATCTACAGTGCCGGGACGACACCATGGCGTTGCATCTTCATCTAAAGTGCCGGGACGACACCATGGCGTTGCATCTTCATCTACAGCTCCGGGACGACACCATGGCGTTGCAGCTTCACCTACAGCGCCGGGACGACAACATGGCGTTGCAGCTTCATCTACAGTGCCGGGACGACACCATGGCGTTGCATCTTCCCCTACAGCGCCGGGACGACACCATGGCGTTGCGGCTTCATCTACAGTGCCGGGACGAAACCATGGCGTTGCATCTTCATCTACAGCGCCGGGACGACACTATGGCGTTGCAGCTTCACCTACAGCGCCGGGACGACACCGTGGCGTTGCATCTTCATCTACAGCGCCGGGAGGACACCATGGCCTTGCAGCTTCATCTACAGTGCCGGGAAGACACCATGGGGTTTCATCTTCATCTACAGCGCCGGGACGACACCATGGCGTTGCAGCTTCATCTACAGCGCCGGGATGACCACATGGTGTCACAGCTTCATCTACAGCGCCGGGGCGACACCATGGCGTTGCAGCTTCATCTACAGTGCCGAGACGACACCATGGCGTTGCAGCTTCATCTACAGTGCCGGGACGAAACCATGGCGTTGCATCTTCATCTACAGCGCCGGGAAGACTACATGGTGTCACAGCTTCACCTACAGTGCCGGGACGACACCATGGCGTTGCAGCTTCATCTACAGTGCCGGGAAGAAACCATGGCGTTGCATCTTCACCTACAGCGCCGGGAAGACTACATGGTGTCACAGCTTCACCTACAGTGCCGGGACAACACCATGGCGTTGCATCTTCATCTACAGTGCCGGGACGACACCATGGCGTTGCAGCTTCATCTACAGCGCCGGGACAACACCATGGAGCTGCAGCTTCATTAACAGTGCCGGCACGATACCATGGCGTTGCAGCTTCATCTACAGTGCTGGGACTACACCATGGCGTTGCATCTTCATCTACAGCGCCGGGAAGAAACCATGGCGTTGCATCTTCACCTACAGCGCCGGGAAGACTACATGGTGTCACAGCTTCACCTACAGTGCCGGGACAACACCATGGCGTTGCATCTTCATCTACAGTGCCGGGACGACACCATGGCGTTGCAGCTTCATCTACAGTGCCGGGACGAAACCATGGCGTTGCATCTTCATCTACAGCGCCGGGAAGACTACATGGTGTCATAGCTTCATCTACAGTGCCGGGACGATACCATGGCGTTGCAGCTTCATCTACAGTGCCGGGACGAAACCATGGCGTTGCATCTTCACCCACAGCGCCGGGAAGACTACATGGTGTCACAGCTTCACCTACAGTGCCGGGACAACACCATGGAGCTGTAGCTTCATCTACAGTGCCGGGACGACACCATGGCGTTGCAGCTTCATCTACAGTGCCGGGACGAAACCATGGCGTTGCATCTTCATCTACAGCGCCGGGAAGACTACATGGTGTCACAGCTTCACCTACAGTGCCGGGACAACACCATGGCGTTGCATCTTCATCTAAAGTGCCGGGACGACACCATGGCCTTGCAGCTTCATCTACAGTGCCGGGACTACACCATGGCGTTGCATCTTCATCTACAGCGCCGGGACGACACCATGGCGTTGCAGCTTCATCTACAGTGCCGGGACGACACCATGGCGTTGCAGCTTCATCTACAGTGCCGGGACGAAACCATGGCGTTGCATCTTCACCTACAGCGCCGGGAAGACTACATGGTGTCACAGCTTCACCTACAGTGCCGGGACAACACCATGGAGCTGTAGCTTCATCTACAGTGCCGGGACGACACCATGGCGTTGCATCTTCATCTACAGCGCCGGGACGACACCATGGCGTTGCATCTTCATCTACAGCGCCGGGACGACACCATGGTGTCACAGCTTCATCCACAGTGCCAAGAAGACACCATGGCGTTGCAGCTTCATCTACAGTGCCGGGACGACACCATGGCGCTGCAGCTTCATCTACAGTGCCGGGACGACACCATGGAGCTGCAGCTTCATCTACAGTGCCGGGACGACACCATGGCGCTGCAGCTTCATCTACAGTGCCGGGACGACACCATGGCGTTGCAGCTTCATCTACAGTGCCGGGATGACACCATGGCGTTGCATCTTCATCTACAGTGCCGGGACGACACCATGGCGTTGCATCTTCATCTACAGCGCCGGGACGACACCATGGCGTTGCATCTTCATCTACAGCGCCGGGACGACACCATGGCGTTGCAGCTTCACCTACAGCGCCGGGACGACACCATGGCGTTGTATCTTCATCTACAGCGCCGGGAGGACACCATGGCCTTGCAGCTTCATCTACAGTGCCGGGAAGACACCATGGCTTTGCATCTTCATCTACAGCGCCGGGACGACACCATGGCGTTGCA
The DNA here is from genome assembly GCA_029168955.1 of Aplectana chamaeleonis. Classification (NCBI taxonomy): domain Eukaryota; kingdom Metazoa; phylum Nematoda; class Chromadorea; order Rhabditida; family Cosmocercidae; genus Aplectana; species Aplectana chamaeleonis. Next base: position 36,848 of record JAPDOI010001186.1, on the reverse strand, counting down.
GCTTCATCTACAGCGCCGGGATGACCACATGGTGTCACAGCTTCATCTACAGCGCCGGGACGACACCATGGCGTTGCAGCTTCATCTACAGTGCCGGGACGACACCATGGCGTTGCAGCTTCATCTACAGTGCCGGGAAGAAACCATGGCGTTGCATCTTCACCTACAGCGCCGGGAAGACTACATGGTGTCACAGCTTCACCTACAGTGCCGGGACAACACCATGGAGCTGCAGCTTCATCTACAGTGCCGGGACGACACCATGGCGTTGCAGCTTCATCTACAGTGCCGGGACGAAACCATGGCGTTGCATCTTCACCTACAGCGCCGGGAAGACTACATGGTGTCACAGCTTCACCTACAGTGCCGGGACAACACCATGGCGTTGCATCTTCATCTACAGTGCCGGGACGACACCATGGCGTTGCATCTTCATCTAAAGTGCCGGGACGACACCATGGCGTTGCATCTTCATCTACAGTGCCGGGAAGACACCATGGCTTTGCATCTTCATCTACAGCGCCGGGACGACACCATGGCGTTGCATCTTCATCTACAGCGCCGGGACGACACCATGGCATTGCAGCTTCACCTACAGCGCCGGGAAGACTACCTGGTGTCATAGCTTCACATACAGTGCCGGGAGGACACCATGGCCTTGCAGCTTCATCTACAGTGCCGGGAAAACACCATGGCGTTGCATCTTCATCTACAGCGCCGGGACGACACCATGGCGTTGCAGCTTCATCTACAGCGCCGGGATGACTACATGGTGTCACAGCTTGATCTACAGCGCCGGGACGAAACCATGGCGTTGCAGCTTCATCTACAGTGCCGGGACGACACCATGGCGTTGCAGCTTCATCTACAGTGCCGGGACGAAACCATGGCGTTGCATCTTCACCTACAGCGCCGGGAAGACTACATGGTGTCACAGCTTCACCTACAGTGCCGGGACAACACCATGGAGCTGTAGCTTCATCTACAGTGCCGGGACGAAACCATGGCGTTGCATCTTCATCTACAGCGCCGGGACGACACCATGGCATTGCAGCTTCACCTACAGCGCCGGGACAACACCATGGAGCTGCAGCTTCATCTACAGTGCCGGGACGACACCATGGCGTTGCAGCTTCATCTACAGTGCCGGGACGAAACCATGGCGTTGCATCTTCATCTACAGCGCCGGGAAGACTACATGGTGTCACAGCTTCACCTACAGTGCCGGGACAACACCATGGAGCTGTAGCTTCATCTACAGTGCCGGGACGACACCATGGCGTTGCATCTTCATCTACAGCGCCGGGACGACACCATGGCATTGCAGCTTCACCTACAGCGCCGGGAAGACTACATGGTGTCATAGCTTCATCTACAGTGCCGGGACGATACCATGGCGTTGCAGCTTCATCTACAGTGCCGGGACGACACCATGGCGTTGCAGCTTCATCTACAGTGCCGGGACGAAACCATGGCGTTGCATCTTCATCTACAGTGCCGGGAAGACACCATGGCTTTGCATCTTCATCTACAGCGCCGGGACGACACCATGGCGTTGCATCTTCATCTACAGCGCCGGGACGACACCATGGCATTGCAGCTTCACCTACAGCGCCGGGAAGACTACCTGGTGTTGCAGCTTCATCTCCAGCGCCGGGGCGACACCATGGCGTTGCAGGTTCATCTACAGTGCCGAGACGACACCATGGCGTTGCAGCTTCATCTACAGTGCCGGGACGAAACCATGGCGTTGCATCTTCATCTACAGCGCCGGGAAGACTACATGGTGTCACAGCTTCACCTACAGTGCCGGGACGACACCATGGCGTTGCAGCTTCATCTACAGTGCCGGGACGAAACCATGGCGTTGCAGCTTCATCTACAGTGCCGGGAAGACACCATGGCGTTTCATCTTCACCTACAGCGCCGGGAAGACTACATGGTGTCACAGCTTCATCTACAGTGCCGGGACGAAACCATGGCGTTGCATCTTCACCTACAGCGCCGGGATGACCACATGGTGTCACAGCTTCATCTACAGCGCCGGGGCGACACCATGGCGTTGCAGCTTCATCTACAGTGCCGAGACGACACCATGGCGTTGCAGCTTCATCTACAGTGCCGGGAAGAAACCATGGCGTTGCATCTTCACCTACAGCGCCGGGAAGACTACATGGTGTCACAGCTTCACCTACAGTGCCGGGACAACACCATGGAGCTGCAGCTTCATCTACAGTGCCGGGACGACACCATGGCGTTGCAGCTTCATCTACAGTGCCGGGACGAAACCATGGCGTTGCATCTTCACCTACAGCGCCGGGAAGACTACATGGTGTCACAGCTTCACCTACAGTGCCGGGACAACACCATGGCGTTGCATCTTCATCTAAAGTGCCGGGACGACACCATGGCGTTGCATCTTCATCTACAGCTCCGGGACGACACCATGGCGTTGCAGCTTCACCTACAGCGCCGGGAAGACTACATGGTGTCACAGCTTCACCTACAGTGCCGGGACGACACCATGGCGTTGCATCTTCATCTAAAGTGCCGGGACGACACCATGGCGTTGCATCTTCATCTACAGTGCCGGGACGACACCATGGCGTTGCAGCTTCATCTACAGTGCCGGGACGGCACCATGGCGTTGCATCTTCATCTAAAGTGCCGGGACGACACCATGGCGTCGCATCTTCATCTACAGCGCCGGGACGACACCATGGCGTTGCATCTTCATCTACAGCGCCGGGACGACACCAAGGCGTTGCATCTTCATCTAAAGTGCCGGGACGACACCATGGCGTTGCATCTTCATCTACAGCTCCGGGACGACACCATGGCGTTGCAGCTTCACCTACAGCGCCGGGACGACAACATGGCGTTGCATCTTCATCTACAGCGCCGGGAGGACACCATGGCCTTGCAGCTTCATCTACAGTGCCGGGAAAACACCATGGCGTTGCATCTTCATCTACAGCGCCGGGACGACACCATGGCGTTGCAGCTTCATCTACAGCGCCGGGATGACTACATGGTGTCACAGCTTGATCTACAGCGCCGGGACGAAACCATGGCGTTGCAGCTTCATCTACAGTGCCGGGACGACACCATGGCGTTGCAGCTTCATCTACAGTGCCGGGACGAAACCATGGCGTTGCATCTTCACCTACAGCGCCGGGAAGACTACATGGTGTCACAGCTTCACCTACAGTGCCGGGACAACACCATGGAGCTGCAGCTTCATCTACAGTGCCGGGACGACATCATGGCGTTGCAGCTTCATCTACAGTGCCGCGACGAAACCATGGCGTTGCATCTTCACCTACAGCGCCGGGAAGACTACATGGTGTCACAGCTTCACCTACAGTGCCGGGACAACACCATGGAGCTGCAGCTTCATCTACAGTGCCGGGACGACACCATGGCGCTGCAGCTTCATCTACAGTGCCGGGACGACACCATGGAGCTGCAGCTTCATCTACAGTGCCGGGACGACACCATGGCGCTGCAGCTTCATCTACAGTGCCGCGACGAAACCATGGCGTTGCATCTTCATCTACAGCGCCGGGAAGACTACATGGTGTCACAGCTTCACCTACAGTGCCGGGACAACACCATGGGGTTTCATCTTCATCTACAGCGCCGGGACGACACCATGGCGTTGCAGCTTCATCTACAGTGCCGGGAAGAAACCATGGCGTTGCATCTTCACCTACAGCGCCGGGAAGACTACATGGTGTCACAGCTTCACCTACAGTGCCGGGACGACACCATGGCGTTGCAGCTTCATCTACAGTGCCGGGAAGAAACCATGGCGTTGCATCTTCACCTACAGCGCCGGGAAGACTACATGGTGTCACAGCTTCACCTACAGTGCCGGGACAACACCATGGGGTTTCATCTTCATCTACAGCGCCGGGACGACACCATGGCGTTGCAGCTTCATCTACAGCGCCGGGATGACCACATGGTGTCACAGCTTCATCTACAGCGCCGGGGCGACACCATGGCGTTGCAGCTTCATCTACAGTGCCGAGACGACACCATGGCGTTGCAGCTTCATCTACAGTGCCGGGACGAAACCATGGCGTTGCATCTTCATCTACAGCGCCGGGAAGACTAAATGGTGTCATAGCTTCATCTACAGTGCCGGGACGATACCATGGCGTTGCAGCTTCATCTACAGTGCCGGGACGAAACCATGGCGTTGCATCTTCATCTAAAGTGCCGGGAGGACACCATGGCCTTGCAGCTTCACCTACAGTGCCGGGACAACACCATGGCGTTGCATCTTCATCTACAGTGCCGGGACGACACCATGGCGTTGCAGCTTCATCTACAGTGCCGGGACGAAACCATGGCGTTGCATCTTCATCTACAGCGCCGGGAAGACTACATGGTGTCACAGCTTCACCTACAGTGCCGGGACAACACCATGGGGTTTCATCTTCATCTACAGCGCCGGGACGACACCATGGCGTTGCAGCTTCATCTACAGTGCCGGGAAGAAACCATGGCGTTGCATCTTCACCTACAGCGCCGGGAAGACTACATGGTGTCACAGCTTCACCTACAGTGCCGGGACGACACCATGGCGTTGCAGCTTCATCTACAGTGCCGGGAAGAAACCATGGCGTTGCATCTTCACCTACAGCGCCGGGAAGACTACATGGTGTCACAGCTTCACCTACAGTGCCGGGACAACACCATGGGGTTTCATCTTCATCTACAGCGCCGGGACGACACCATGGCGTTGCAGCTTCATCTACAGCGCCGGGACGACACCATGGCGTTGCATCTTCATCTACAGCGCCGGGGCGACACCATGGCGTTGCAGCTTCATCTACAGTGCCGAGACGACACCATGGCGTTGCAGCTTCATCTACAGTGCCGGGACGAAACCATGGCGTTGCATCTTCATCTACAGCGCCGGGAAGACTAAATGGTGTCATAGCTTCATCTACAGTGCCGGGACGACACCATGGCGCTGCAGCTTCATCTACAGTGCCGGGACGACACCATGGCGTTGCATCTTCATCTACAGCGCCGGGACGACACCATGGCGTTGCATCTTCACCTACAGCGCCGGGAAGACTACATGGTGTCATAGCTTCATCTACAGTGCCGGGACGATACCATGGCGTTGCAGCTTCATCTACAGTGCCGGGACGAAACCATGGCGTTGCATCTTCACCTACAGCGCCGGGAAGACTACATGGTGTCACAGCTTCACCTACAGTGCCGGGACAACACCATGGAGCTGCAGCTTCATCTACAGTGCCGGAACGACACCATGGCGTTGCGGCTTCATCTACAGTGCCGGGACGAAACCATGGCGTTGCATCTTCATCTACAGCGCCGGGACGACACTATGGCGTTGCAGCTTCATCTACAGTGCCGGGACGACACCATGGCGTTGCATCTTCATCTAAAGTGCCGGGACGACACCATGGCGTTGCATCTTCATCTACAGCTCCGGGACGACACCATGGCGTTGCAGCTTCACCTACAGCGCCGGGACGACAACATGGCGTTGCATCTTCATCTACAGCGCCGGGAGGACACCATGGCCTTGCAGCTTCATCTACAGTGCCGGGAAAACACCATGGCGTCGCATCTTCATCTACAGCGCCGGGACGACACTATGGCGTTGCAGCTTCACCTACAGCGCCGGGACGACACCGTGGCGTTGCATCTTCATCTACAGCGCCGGGAGGACACCATGGCCTTGCAGCTTCATCTACAGTGCCGGGAAGACACCATGGCGTTTCATCTTCATCTACAGCGCCGGGACGACACCATGGCGTTGCAGCTTCATCTACAGCGCCGGGATGACCACATGGTGTCACAGCTTCATCTACAGTGCCGGGACGAAACCATGGCGTTGCATCTTCATCTACAGCGCCGGGAAGACTACATGGTGTCATAGCTTCATCTACAGTGCCGGGACGATACCATGGCGTTGCAGCTTCATCTACAGTGCCGGGACGAAACCATGGCGTTGCATCTTCATCTACAGTGCCGGAACGGTACCATGGCCTTGCAGCTTCATCTACAGTGCCGGGACTACACCATGGCGTTGCATCTTCATCTACAGCGCCGGGACGACACCATGGCGTTGCAGCTTCATCTACAGTGCAGGGACGACACCATGGCGTTGCAGCTTCATCTACAGCGCCGGGACGACACCATGGCATTGCAGCTTCACCTACAGCGCCGGGAAGACTACATGGTGTCACAGCTTCACCTACAGTGCCGGGACAACACCATGGAGCTGTAGCTTCATCTACAGTGCCGGGACGAAACCATGGCATTGCATCTTCATCTACAGCGCCGGGACGACACCATGGCATTGCAGCTTCACCTACAGCGCCGGGAAGACTACATGGTGTCATAGCTTCATCTACAGTGCCGGGACGATACCATGGCGTTGCAGCTTCATCTACAGTGCCGGGACGAAACCATGGCGTTGCATCTTCACCTACAGCGCCGGGAAGACTACATGGTGTCACAGCTTCACCTACAGTGCCGGGACAACACCATGGAGCTGTAGCTTCATCTACAGTGCCGGGACGACACCATGGCGTTGCAGCTTCATCTACAGTGCCGGGACGGCACCATGGCGTTGCATCTTCATCTACAGCGCCGGGACGACACCATGGCGTTGCATCTTCATCTAAAGTGCCGGGACGACACCATGGCGTCGCATCTTCATCTACAGCGCCGGGACGACACTATGGCGTTGCAGCTTCACCTACAGCGCAGGGACGACACCATGGCGTTGCATCTTCATCTACAGCGCCGGGAGGACACCATGGCCTTGCAGCTTCATCTACAGTGCCGGGAAGACACCATGGGGTTTCATCTTCATCTACAGCGCCGGGACGACACCATGGCGTTGCAGCTTCATCTACAGCGCCGGGATGACCACATGGTGTCACAGCTTCATCTACAGCGCCGGGGCGACACCATGGCGTTGCAGCTTCATCTACAGTGCCGAGACGACACCATGGCGTTGCAGCTTCATCTACAGTGCCGGGACGAAACCATGGCGTTGCATCTTCATCTACAGCGCCGGGAAGACTACATGGTGTCACAGCTTCACCTACAGTGCCGGGACAACACCATGGAGCTGCAGCTTCATCTACAGTGCCGGGACGACACCATGGCGTTGCAGCTTCATCTACAGTGCCGGGACGAAACCATGGCGTTGCATCTTCACCTACAGCGCCGGGAAGACTACATGGTGTCACAGCTTCACCTACAGTGCCGGGACAACACCATGGAGCTGTAGCTTCATCTACAGTGCCGGGACGACACCATGGCGTTGCAGCTTCATCTACAGTGCCGGGACGGCACCATGGCGTTGCATCTTCATCTACAGTGCCGGGACGGCACCATGGCGTTGCATCTTCATCTACAGCGCCGGGACGACACCATGGCGTTGCATCTTCATCTAAAGTGCCGGGACGACACCATGGCGTCGCATCTTCATCTACAGCGCCGGGACGACACTATGGCGTTGCAGCTTCACCTACAGCGCAGGGACGACACCATGGCGTTGCATCTTCATCTACAGCGCCGGGAGGACACCATGGCCTTGCAGCTTCATCTACAGTGCCGGGAAGACACCATGGCTTTGCATCTTCATCTACAGTGCCGGGACGACACCATGGCATTGCAGCTTCACCTACAGCGCAGGGACGACACCATGGCGTTGCATCTTCATCTACAGCGCCGGGAGGACACCATGGCCTTGCAGCTTCATCTACAGTGCCGGGAAGACACCATGGGGTTTCATCTTCATCTACAGCGCCGGGACGACACCATGGCGTTGCAGCTTCATCTACAGTGCCGGGACGGCACCATGGCGTTTCATCTTCATCTACAGCGCCGGGACGGCACCATGGCGTTGCATCTTCATCTACAGCGCCGGGAAGACTACATGGTGTCACAGCTTCACCTACAGTGCCGGGACGACACCATGGCGTTGCAGCTTCATCTACAGTGCCGGGAAGAAACCATGGCGTTGCATCTTCACATACAGCGCCGGGACGACACCATGGCGTTGCAGCTTCATCTACAGCGCCGGGAGGACACCATGGCCTTGCAGCTTCATCTACAGTGCCGGGACGATACCATGGCGTTGCAGCTTCATCTACAGTGCCGGGACGAAACCATGGCGTTGCATCTTCACCTACAGCGCCGGGAAGACTACATGGTGTCACAGCTTCACCTACAGTGCCGGGACAACACCATGGCGTTGCATCTTCATCTACAGTGCCGGGACGACACCATGGCGTTGCAGCTTCATCTACAGTGCCGGAACGAAACCATGGCGTTGCATCTCCACCTACAGTGCCGGGACAACACCATGGAGCTGTAGCTTCATCTACAGTGCCGGGACGATACCATGGCGTTGCAGCTTCATCTACAGTGCCGGGACGAAACCATGGCGTTGCATCTTCATCTACAGCGCCGGGAAGACACCATGGCGTTGCAGCTTCATCTACAGTGCCGGGACGACACCATGGCGTTGCATCTTCATCTACAGCGCCGGGACGACACCATGGCGTTGCAGCTTCATCTACAGTGCCTGGAGGACACCATGGCGTCGCAGCTTCATCTACAGTGCCGGGACGACACCATGGCGTTGCAGCTTCATCTACAGTGCCGGGACGACACCATGGCGTTGCAGCTTCATCTACAGTGCCGGGACGAAACCATGGCGTTGCATCTTCACCTACAGCGCCGGGAAGACTACATGGTGTCACAGCTTCACCTACAGTGCCGGGACAACACCATGGAGCTTGCAGCTTCATCTACAGTGCCGGGACGATACCATGGCGTTGCAGCTTCATCTACAGTGCCGGGACGAAACCATGGCGTTGCATCTTCACCTACAGCGCCGGGAAGACTACATGGTGTCACAGCTTCACCTACAGTGCCGGGACAACACCATGGAGCTGTAGCTTCATCTACAGTGCCGGGACGACACCATGGCGTTGCAGCTTCATCTACAGTGCCGGGACGGCACCATGGCGTTGCATCTTCATCTACAGTGCCGGGACGACACCATGGCGTTGCAGCTTCATCTACAGTGCCGGGACGGCACCATGGCGTTGCATCTTCATCTACAGTGCCGGGACGGCACCATGGCGTTGCATCTTCATCTAAAGTGCCGGGACGACACCATGGCGTTGCATCTTCATCTACAGCGCCGGGACGACACCATGGCGTTGCAGCTTCACCTACAGCGCCGGGACGACACCATGGCGTTGTATCTTCATCTACAGCGCCGGGAGGACACCATGGCCTTGCAGCTTCATCTACAGTGCCGGGAAGACACCATGGCGTTGCATCTTCATCTACAGCGCCGGGAAGACACCATGGCCTTGCAGCTTCATCCACAGTGCCAAGAAGACACCATGGCGTTGCAGCTTCATCTACAGTGCCGGGACGACTACATGGCCTTGCAGCTTCATCTACAGTGCCGGGAAGACACCATGGCGTTTCATCTTCATCTACAGCGCCGGGACGACACCATGGTGTCACAGCTTCATCTACAGTGCCGGGACGAAACCATGGCGTTGCATCTTCATCTACAGCGCCGGGACCACCCCATGGTGTTGCAGCTTCATCTACAGTGCCGGGACGACACCATGGCGTTGCAGCTTCATCTACAGTGCCGGGACTACACCATGGCGTTGCATCTTCATCTACAGCGCCGGGACGACACCATGGCGTTGCAGCTTCATCTACAGTGCCGGGACGACACCATGGCGTTGCAGCTTCATCTACAGCGCCGGGACGACACCATGGCGTTGCAGCTTCATCTACAGCGCCGGGACGACACCATGGCGTTGCAGCTTCATCTACAGTGCCGGGACGACACCATGGCGTTACAGCTTCATCTACAGTGCCGGGACAACACCATGGAGCTGCAGCTTCATCTACAGTGCCGGGACGACACCATGGCGTTGCAGCTTCATCTACAGTGCCGGGACGAAACCATGGTGTTGCATCTTCACCTACAGCGCCGGGAAGACTACATGGCGTTGCATCTTCATCTAAAGTGCCGGGACAACACCATGGCGTTGCATCTTCATCTAAAGTGCCGGGACAACACCATGGAGCTGTAGCTTCATCTACAGTGCCGGGACGACACCATGGCGTTGCAGCTTCATCTACAGTGCCGGGACGAAACCATGGCGTTGCATCTTCATCTACAGTGCCGGGACGACACCATGGTGTTGCAGCTTCATCTACAGTGCGGGGAAGACGACATGGCGTTCCATCTTCATCTACAGCGCCGGGACGGCACCATGGCGTTGCATCTTCATCTACAGCGCCGGGAAGACTACATGGTGTCACAGCTTCACCTACAGTGCCGGGACGACACCATGGCGTTGCATCTTCATCTACAGTGCCGGGACGACACCATGGCGTTGCAGCTTCATCTACAGTGCCGGGACGAAACCATGGCGTTGCATCTTCATCTACAGCGCCGGGAAGACTACATGGTGTCACAGCTTCACCTACATTGCCGGGACGACGCCATGGCGTTGCAGCTTCATCTACAGTGCCGGGACGACACCATGGCGTTGCAGCTTCATCTACAGTGCCGGGACGAAACCATGGAGTTGCATCTTCACCTACAGCGCCGGGAAGACACCATGGCGTTGCAGCTTCATCTACAGCGCCGGGACGCCACCATGGCGTTGCATCTTCATCTACAGCGCCGGGACGACACCAAGGCGTTGCATCTTCATCTAAAGTGCCGGGACGACACCATGGCGTTGCATCTTCATCTACAGCGCCGGGACGACACCATGGCGTTGCAGCTTCATCTACAGTGCCGGGACGAAACCATGGCGTTGCATCTTCATCTACAGTGCCGGGACGACACCATGGCGTTGCATCTTCATCTACAGCGCCGGGACGACACCATGGCGTTGCAGCTTCACCTACAGCGCCGGGACGACACCATGGCGTTGTATCTTGATCTACAGCGCCGGGACGACACCATGGCGTTGCAGCTTCACCTACAGTGCCGGGACAACACCATGGCGTTGCATCTTCATCTACAGCGCCGGGACGACACCATGGCGTTGCAGCTTCATCTACAGTGCCGGGACGACACCATGGCGTTGCAGCTTCATCTACAGTGCCGGGACGAAACCATGGCGTTGCATCTTCACCTACAGCGCCGGGAAGACTACATGGTGTCACAGCTTCACCTACAGTGCCGGGACAACACCATGGAGCTGCAGCTTCATCTACAGTGCCGGGACGACACCATGGCGTTGCAGCTTCATCTACAGTGCCGGAACGAAACCATGGCGTTGCAGCTTCATCTACAGTGCCGGGACAACACCATGGCGTTTCATCTTCATCTACAGCGCCGGGACGACACCATGGAGTCGCATCTTCATCTACAGCGCCGGGACGACACTATGGCGTTGCAGCTTCACCTACAGCGCCGGGACGACACTATGGCGTTGCAGCTTCACCTACAGCGCAGGGACGACACCATGGCGTTGCATCTTCATCTACAGTGCCGGGAAGACACCATGGGGTTTCATCTTCATCTACAGCGCCGGGACGACATCATGGCGTTGCAGCTTCATCTACAGTGCCGGGACAACACCATGGAGCTGCAGCTTCATCTACAGCGCCAGGACAACACCATGGCGTTGCATCTTCATCTACAGCGCCGGGACGACACCATGGCGTTGCAGCTTCATCTACAGTGCCGGGACGACACCATGGCGTTGCATCTTCATCTACAGCGCCGGGACGACACCATGGCGTTGCAGCTTCATCTACAGCGCCGGGACGACACTATGGCGTTGCAGCTTCATCTACAGCGCCGGGACGACACCATGGCGTTGCAGCTTCATCTACAGTGCAGGGACGACACCATGGCGTTGCAGCTTCATCTACAGCGCCGGGACAACACCATGGAGCTGCAGCTTCATTAACAGTGCCGGGACGATACCATGGCGTTGCAGCTTCATCTACAGTGCCGGGACTACACCATGGCGTTGCATCTTCATCTACAGCGCCGGGACGACACCATGGCGTTGCAGCTTCATCTACAGTGCCGGGACGACACCATGGCGTTGCAGCTTCATCTACAGTGCCGGGACGAAACCATGGCGTTGCATCTTCACCTACAGCGCCGGGAAGACTACATGGTGTCACAGCTTCACCTACAGTGCCGGGACAACACCATGGAGCTGCAGCTTCATCTACAGTGCCGGGACAACACCATGGAGCTGCAGCTTCATCTACAGTGCCGGGACAACACCATGGAGCTGTAGCTTCATCTACAGTGCCGGGACGACACCATGGCGTTGCATCTTCATCTACAGCGCCGGGACGACACCAAGGCGTTGCATCTTCATCTAAAGTGCCGGGACGACACCATGGCGTTGCATCTTCATCTACAGCGCCGGGACGACACCATGGCGTTGCAGCTTCACCTACAGCGCAGGGACGACACCATGGCGTTGCATCTTCATCTACAGCGCCGGGAGGACACCATGGCCTTGCAGCTTCATCTACAGTGCCGGGAAGACACCATGAGGTTTCATCTTCATCTACAGCGCCGGGACGACACCATGGCGTTGCAGCTTCATCTACAGCGCCGGGAGGACACCATGGCCTTGCAGCTTCATCTACAGTGCCGGGAAGACACCGTGGAGTTTCATCTTCATCTACAGCGCCGGGACGACACCATGGCGTTGCAGCTTCATCTACAGCGCCGGGACGACACCATGGCGTTGCAGCTTCATCTAAAGTGCCGGGACGGCACCATGGCGTTGCATCTTCATCTACAGCGCCGGGACGGCACCATGGCGTTGCATCTTCATCTACAGCGCCGGGACGAAACCATGGCGTTGCATCTCCATCTACAGCGCCGGGAAGACACCATGGCGTTGCAGCTTCATCTACAGTGCCGGGAAGACACCATGGCGTTGCAGCTTCATCTACAGTGCCGGGACGACACCATGGCGTTGCATCTTCATCTACAGCGCCGGTACGTCACCATGGCGTTGCATCTTCATCTAAAGTGCCGGGACGACACCATGGCGTTGCATCTTCATCTACAGCGCCGGGACGACACCATGGCGTTGCATCTTCATCTACAGCGCCGGGAGGACACCATGGCGTTGCATCTTCATCTACAGCGCCGGAAGGACACCGTGGACTTGCAGCTTCATCTACAGCGCCGGGACGACACCATGGCGTTGCAGCTTCATCCACAGTTCCGGGAAGACTTCATGGCGTTGCAGCTTCATCTACAGCGTCGGGAGGACACCATGGCGTTGCAGCTTCATCTACAGTGCCGGGACGACACCATGGCGTTACAGCTTCATCTACAGTGCCGGGACAACACCATGGAGCTGCAGCTTCATCTACAGTGCCGGGACGACACCATGGCGTTGCAGCTTCATCTACAGTGCCGGAACGGCACCATGGCGTTGCATCTTCATCTACAGTGCCGGGACGGCACCATGGCGCTGCATCTTCATCTACACCGCCGGGACGACACCATGGCGTTGCATCTTCATCTAAAGTGCCGGGACAACACCATGGAGCTGTAGCTTCATCTACAGTGCCGGGACGACACCATGGCGTTGCAGCTTCATCTACAGTGCCGGGACGGCACCATGGCGTTGCATCTTCATCTACAGCGCCGGGACGACACCATGGCGTTGCATCTTCATCTAAAGTGCCGGGACGACACCATGGCGTTGCATCTTCATCTACAGCGCCGGGACGACACCATGGCGTTGCAGCTTCATCTACAGTGCCGGGACGAAACCATGGCGTTGCATCTTCATCTACAGTGCCGGGAAGACACCATGGCTTCGCATCTTCATCTACAGCGCCGGGACGACACCATGGCGTTGCAGCTTCATCTACAGCGCCGGGACGACACCATGGCATTGCAGCTTCACCTACAGCGCCGGGACGACACCATGGCGTTGCAGCTTCATCTACAGTGCCGGGACGACACCATGGCGTTGCAACTTCATCTACAGTGCCGGAACGGCACCATGGCGTTGCATCTTCATCTACAGTGCCGGGACGACACCATGGCGTTGCATCTTCATCTACAGTGCCGGGACGAAACCATGGCGTTGCATCTTCACCTACAGCGCCGGGAAGACTACATGGTGTCATAGCTTCACCTACAGTGCCGGGACAACACCATGGAGCTGCAGCTTCATCTACAGTGCCGGGACAACACCATGGAGCTGCAGCTTCATCTACAGTGCCGGGACGATACCATGGCGTTGCAGCTTCATCTACAGTGCCGGGACGAAACCATGGCGTTGCATCTTCACCTACAGCGCCGGGAAGACTACATGGTGTCACAGCTTCACCTACAGTGCCGGGACAACACCATGGAGCTGCAGCTTCATCTACAGTGCCGGGACGACACCATGGCGTTGCATCTTCATCTACAGTGCCGGGACGACACCATGGAGCTGCAGCTTCATCTACAGTGCCGGGACGACACCATGGCGCTGCAGCTTCATCTACAGCGCCGGGACGACACCATGGCGTTGCAGCTTCATCTACAGTGCCGGGACGACACCATGGCGTCGCATCTTCATCTACAGCGCCGGGATGACTACATGGTGTCACAGCTTCATCTACAGTGCCGGGAAGACACCATGGCCTTCCATCTTCATCTACAGCGCCAGGAGGGCACCATGGCGTTGCAGCTTCATCTACAGTGCCGGAACGACACCATGGCGTTGCAGCTTCATCTACAGTGCCGGGATGACACCATGGCGTTGCACCTTCATCTACAGCGCCGGGAGGACACCATGGCGCTGAATCTTCATCTACAGCGCCGGGAAGACACCATGGCCTTGCAGCTTCATCTACAGTGCCAGGAAGACACCATGGCGTTGCATCTTCATCTACAAAGCCGGGACAACACCATGAAGCTGCAGCTTCATCTACAGTGCCGGGAAGACACCATGGCGTTGCAGCTTCATCTACAGTGCCGGGACGACACCATGGCGTTGCATCTTCATCTACAGCGCCGGGACAACACCATGAAGCTGCAGCTTCATCTACAGTGCCGGGAAGACACCATGGCGTTGCATCTCCATCTACAGTGCCGGGACGACACCATGGCGTTGCATCTTCATCTACAGCGCCGGGACGACACCATGGCGTTGCATCTTCATCTACAGCGCCGGGAGGACACCATGGCGTTGCATCTTCATCTACAGCGCCGGAAGGACACCGTGGACTTGCAGCTTCATCTACAGCGCCGGGACGACACCATGGCGTTGCAGCTTCATCCACAGTTCCGGGAAGACTTCATGGCGTTGCAGCTTCATCTACAGCGTCGGGAGGACACCATGGCCCTGCAGCTTCATCTACAGTGCCAGGAAGACACCATGGCGTTGCATCTTCATCTACAGTGCCGGGACAACACCATGGAGCTGCAGCTTCATCTACAGTGCCGGGACGACACCATGGCGTTGCAGCTTCATCTACAGTGCCGGGATGACACCATGGCGTTGCATCTTCATCTACAGCGCCGGGAGGACACCATGGCGCTGAATCTTCATCTACAGTGCCGGGAAGACACCATGGCGTTGCATCTCCATCTACAAAGCCGGGACAACACCATGAAGCTGCAGCTTCATCTACAGTGCCGGGACGACGCCATGGCGTTACAGCTTCATCTACAGAGCCGGGATGACACCATGGCGTTGCATCTTCATCTACAGCGCCGGGAAGACACCATGGCGTTGCATCTTCATCTACAGCGCCGTGAGGACACCATGGCGTTGCATCTTCATCTACAGCGCCGGGAGGACACCATGGCGCTGAATCTTCATCTACAGCGCCGGGAAGACACCATGGCCTTGCAGCTTCATCTACAGTGCCGGGAAGACACCATGGCGTTGCATCTTCATCTACAGTGCCGGGACAACACCATGGAGCTGCAGCTTCATCTACAAAGCCGGGACAACACCATGAAGCTGCAGCTTCATCTACAGTGCCGGGAAGACACCATGGCGTTGCAGCTTCATCTACAGTGCCGGGAAGACACCATGGCGTTGCATCTCCATCTACAAAGCCGGGACAACACCATGGCGTTGCAGCTTCATCTACAGTGCCTGGAGGACACCATGGCGTCGAATCTTCATCTACAGCGCCGGGAGAACACCATGGCCTTGCAGCTTCATCCACAGTTCCGGGAAGACTTCATGGCGTTGCAGCTTCATCTACAGTGCCTGGAGGACACCATGGCGTCGAATCTTCATCTACAGCGCCGGGAGGACACCATGGCCTTGCAGATTCATCCACAGTTCCGGGAAGACACCATGGCGTTGCATCTTCATCCACAGTTCCCGGAAGACACCATGGCGTTGCATCTTCATCTACAGCGCCGGGAGGACACCATGGCGTTGCATCTTCATCTACAGCGCCGGGAGGACACCATGGCCTTGCAGATTCATCCACAGTTCCGGGAAGACACCATGGCGTTGCATCTTCATCTACAGCGCCGGGAGGACACCATGGCCTTGCAGCTTCATCTACAGTGCCGGGAAGAAACAATGGCGTTGCATCTTCATCTACAAAGCCGGGACAACACCATGGAGCTGCAGCTTCATCTACAGTGTCGGGGAAGACCCTCGCTGCCGGACTCTTTCAAAAAAAACGTAGCTTTCGAAAAAAAAACCCTTTCGAGACATTCGATTTCAGGATTGAGAATAATAGCCGATAACCTTAATGGTTTCGATCACACTGAACATCTTGTACGCTTTCGCTTTCGACATGCGTAGAGGTTCTGTATGCGAGTTGAGCACGATCCTCAACAGACTACACATCACATCTGCTATTCGAGCACCCTGTAACAATGAAGTAGAGATGAAAGAATACCGCAATGTTAAAGGCAGTGTTCACGATAAATCTCGTTCTCGAGGTCTCGGTGTGACACACTAAGTTGGCAGATGCTGGAGAGGATAGGGTCGAAGAAAGCAACGAAAACTGGCCAGAAATGAATACAAACGGCTTTGAAAGCTCTCCCGGTGCGCCTATCTATCCCGGTCTGCCCACCAATCGGACGAGCTTGTGGCGCCGCACACGTTTCGATGGCAAATTGCCAAGCAACTCTGCCGCAGTTAGCGTTATCGATTCGCGCATATTTCGCGATTAGCGCGCGCTTGCCGAAATCAGCAGGGCCAATGATTCTCGTCCACGTCCTGAATTTAGAAACCGCTGTTTTGATTTATTCTGGACGTTTTTCTTCCCTGTTTCTTCACTATTAGTTACCTGACGACCAAACCATCCCATTTTTAGGTGAAACTCGAGTGCGATATTCATCGTGAACACTGCCTTTAAGCTCCACGAACCTTAAGTATCAATTCAGCTACGACCAAGCTTGCTGCTGCATCGCGTGGCTCTTGAAGACGAGATTCCGCTAGCATCTTCAAAAAATATATGTTAATGTATATGGAACAGAATATCCTGTTTTGTAACAAAATTTATTTCCCTTCATCACTGCGTCTGCGCGCGTTTCCTGCGTCGCCTTCTCTCTACACTCTCTCGCTATCTCTACCCTTGCTCCGAACAAGCGCGCGAAGGAACAGAGAAAATTTGGTTCCGAAACAGAGGATACATACATAGAATACCCCGCTGAATCGGAAGGTACGCTTAAGTTAGTCTCATGGTATGTGCGAAAATGCGGTGAAAATGGTCTTCTTCAGGTTACTCAACTCAGTTCAATAAACTACTGTGTCACAAAAATGTGTCCATCGTCCATGTTTTAGTCATCGCCCACGCATTCTTCAAAACTACCGTGTAAATATCGGCATTCTGGCCATGATTATCCTCACGTGAATACCGTAATCAAAGACTTCAAGGCTGATTCCCTCAAAAGTAAGGTCTAACGATTTGTGAAACATCCAGACAGTGTTCAGCTAGCCCAGCCCAATCTATCTAACCCAATTTTTGATAGTGTTAAAATTCGGACCTTGCGTGAAACTTTGGCCGCCGCGCGAAGATATCGCGGTAGTCTTACTAAATCAGTGTAGGATGAACCTTCGTTCGCCACTCGTCTGCCGATGAAATGTAGGAGATCGCTTCTTCCAACATGTTGTCACTCTGCTCAACCATAAGCGTCTCCCTTAAACAGAAGCATATATCACAATTCAAAAAGTATAAATGAAATATCGGGAGCACATCGCAACCTCATATGTCTTATTTGCTGTGAACTCTTCTTGTCAATGCTATTTACAATTGAAGGTACCTCTCGCACAAGAAATTCGCACGGGATCCATAGAATATCCCCGACCAAATGAAAGGCGCCAATCTGAAGTAAGGAAATCGCTAGGGGTCAAAACATGACTTCTACAGCTCTATCATCATTCCATTAGTATTAAGATAGTTCACACAGCTTGAGTTCCCATCTTTTCCTATCCCCTTTTCCCTTCAACTCGAACTTGTAATCGCGATAAAAAAAACAAAGAAGTCTAGTAATCCAGTGGCTGACATGGTCGTATATTACACAAAATCATGAGTCGTGTGTACGCTCTTCGAATCATATCTGCAGCAGTTTGTACGCTTCAAAAAGATTCGAGTAAAGAAGAAATCTGAAGCTTTCTCATATGCTTTGACCGCAATGACACCAAGCCTATGTAGAAGATTCGAAATCGGTAACATGACTGGTTGAGGGCTTTCGAGGGCAGCTAGCAATGTATTTCAATCACATCTGAGCAGGCCAACTTCCAGCTCACTGGAGATCAGCAATGCACAAAGCGACTTTCGGCAGCAGCAAAGTCAGGAGGGAAGCAGTGAGGAGGGTTCCGATCATGCCACATGAAACTTGAATTCCTGACAAGTCGTTCAGCAGAAGAACGTCTCAAAAGCAGTGTTCACGATAAAAAATGTTTTTCAGTTTCCACTAGGAATGGGTAGTGGAGGGGCACACTGTAACGTTGACGTCGAAAGAACGCATGAAAATGAGCCAGGAAACGCTCCAAAAGAACCCGAAGTTGCCACTTCGAGGGCAAAGCAAACCCCAAAAGCGCAACACACGCCCACCGAAGTGAACAAATGAATGCTCAAGATCGTGAGATGAGCGATAATTTCCAATCATTGGCCCCGTTCTTCCCTACATCCTCAGCTTCTCTCTTTACTCAGGTCAGCTCGCATAGATCGGCTGCAAAAGACGGAAGTTACAAGCCTCGGACAACTCGTCCACCATGTTTCCTTAGCTCAATCTTTGAGGAACCATAACTCCGTTCCCAGAAGGTCTTGTACGATTTCAGAGACATCATTGGAATCAGCACGGGGCCGTTTTCAAGATAGGCGGAGAAACAAAAACACGATTCTCATCGTGAACACTGCCTTTAACGCAGGTCAGTTAACCATAGGGTGGCCATGCAAGCATTTAGCTTTGGTAGCGACTTGACGGAAAAGCAAGATCTTCAATGGAAATGTTTAGGCGCGGAGTCAATAGTTTGCAGCTTTTGAAGAAACGAAGACTATCACTAAGGATTCGTGAAGTTCCATGGATGATCGACTGTTCACGGCGTAACTGGAATAAATCCAAGCCACTTGGAGATCATGTACAGTACCGCGCAAATTTTTTGCCAAAAAATGCGTTCTGCGGCGTTTTCTGAGCTCACAAAGCGCCACTTCGCCATAACTCTTTTCGAAATTGACGAAATGAGTTTTTCATGTAGTTTTCCTGATCCTCCTCTCAGTGAGGCGAATGCAATGGTATGTGTAGAAAGTGTTTTAATTACAGTATTTTGTTGAAAATGTGTGTTTCTATCTGAAATTCACACCGACCACAGGTCAAAACATGGCAGATTTCTGCTGTCATTGCCATGTGACCAGTTCATAATGAGGGATTTCGTGATGCAAATATGCAGTTTTCGACTAACGTCCAAAGTTGAGTACGTTATTTTGTAGCACTATCAAATAGAACTCAATCAAAGCAGTCCAGAAATGACTTCAAGCTAGAACTCGGACCACTTCGAAGCAAGTTATGGTGACGCGCGCTTTATGAGCGCAAATAACACCGGAAACACTTTTTCGCACAAAATTTGCTCGGTATTGTACGTGATCGATCAATAATCTAATTATTGCGGTACAATTTTGTTTTCTCAGGTGGTAATATACTGTGGAACAGGCCTCGCTTATTTAAATGGAGAATTTACGAAGGCAGGAAAGGATGGTTCACCTCTTTGTGGCTCTTCCAGATTAATCTTCCTAATTTGGTGTCATTGGTAGCGAAATGTAGCTGGAAGAAAACAAAGAGTGCCACTATCACCATCAGGCGATACTTGTCCGGCATGTCGCCATCTAAATTGCAACGTTACGGCGCAACACTAATAACTAACTTCCTTATTTTACACCACAAACTTCAGAACGACTCAATGACCTCAATCCTGGAAACTATTAGATTACTTCAATAAAAATTGTAATTGTAACCTGAGGACTCAACACAATCCCCTCTTCTATCAATTTTATAAACTCTCCCCCAGTTCGTGGAGTATCAAATTTGGTTTTCATTGAATGACATCCTCGCATATGTGTAATATATATGAAAAAGCTCTTTCTTCTCAATACGAATGTCATATCATCGAATGTGTTCACGATAAAAAAAACTGTTCTAGTTTTCAATGTTTTCCCGCAGGGAAGACCACGAAGAAGAAGTTAGTAGGAAAAAGTTCCCACAAAACTCTCAAATACCAGATAAAAACTGTTTAAAAAAAACTTCTGAAATAATTAATTACGCCAGTTCGGGGGAATTCGGATATAGCGTCATATATAACGTCGGAAATGATTTTGCACTTGAAAATTGTTGGGTGAATGATTTTGTTTTCTGCTTTTTGCACAGGAAATTCTTACAAAATAAGATGGTCAATGCAAAGTTGCTCTGGTGAAATGAACGCAGGACAACTGTTATATGACGGGGGCGGGGTGATCCAATGGGTCGGCCGGTCCTGAAGATTTTCACTAACTTCCTGGCCGTTTGTTCTTACTTTTCTTAGAGCGACCTAAAGCGCATGATTTGCCAAGAAACGGGCAACTTTTTCATCGTGATCACTAACTTTAATGGATTTTCTTTGTGATTTGTTCAACTTAGAAAGGGGAATAGGCAGGGGCGCTTTTTCCGCAATCGTTTTTTTAGTTTTCACAGAAATAGTTATGTATTGGCGCGATACTTAGAAAGTGTGGTGGATGTTGAAGAACTCTTCCTTCGAGTTGATAGATAGCAGTTTTGACGACCTTTGGAGCGTTAGGTCTGGCGTTGTCGTGGAGCAGAATGGCTTAGCGGCGTCGGCTGGGGCGTTTTTGTTAGTTAAACCTTATTTCACGGCGTTTGAATTTCCAGGAAGTTCTTGTCTAATTTTTTATTGCAACTGAGCATTTCCCCGTGCACCAGCCTCGCCAAACACAAGAAGACATATTTCAGTCCTCACCGCAAGCGCGGCACGCACACGACGAGCGGTGGAGCATGAAACTTCTTATGCACAGGAGGGAGCTATGAAATCTCTAGTGGCACCGCAATGACAATATCGGACGAGCGGGCGGGGCTAAACCGTCAGCTATGGCGTGAAATGCGGTGTGTCCGTGACCGCGTACCCCAAGTTCGAAACTCGTGGCATTCACAAAACGGATTTTAGCAGCCGGGATTCTGTGTTACCGTAACCGCATTCGCCGTGGAGCGCGTTATCGTATCATCGAGCGCCAGCGTCACATCTACATAAGTGGTATTTGAGGCTGAGATCAGCCACGGGGAGTGGTTTTGTTCTGAAACTAAGAGTGATTATCTTGTACATTGTATGCTTAGGTATTTATAACGCACTTCAGTGTTTTCGTGCTTGTCTCTCTTCACCAAAAAGGCTGTGTTCTTTAAGAACTCTTAGAAGATGAATTATGTTGTGTATGTAACATCGGTTCGTTGCAATATAGCGAAAATTGACAGATTTCCGAATGATCTCCCAATAATAAGTTAAGCTCATCTCCTAGTATGAGAACGAATACGGATACTAGCCCCATGTTGTATACTTAGTATCCGAATCACTCCTTTTCGGATATCTGACCAGATATCCGAGATTCGGATAATCCGATATCCGAAAATTCGAAAAAACGCATTATCTGAATCGAACCATTATCTGAAGGGTCGGAAATTCGGATAAAATCGGATGAAATCCGGATAAATTTCGGATAAAATGGGATAAAATTCGGGTAAAATTTCGGATAAAATCGGATAATTTTTGGATGAAATCGGATAAAAATGCACTAAGCCACGCCCATTTTCTGTACCGCCTTCTATTTACTACATCAACCCAGGATTTTCCTCCTCCATCCGAAATCGAAAGTCGTTCCGGCGCCGAAAAATGGGCGTGGTCAAGTGAGATGACCAAATGGCTAGTTATTCAGTGTAGAAGTTTTTTTTTTGTATAGACGCTTTGCATACTTTTCACTTGCTAGTTGACCTCAAAAACCTGTGTAAGGATAATACTGTGCCTCACAACAATGATAGAGTGATTAAAGATTTGCTTTCATAATTTTATCAATATGCATATATGAAGATTGAAGCTTGTATGCGAACATGCTGCAAATTCAATGATGTACTACTGTTTGCTCAATTATGAATGTTTTCAAACGCTTGCCTTGAGCGCCTGGTTTCTTTTAGACCGTTTTGCCTCAACTTTGTTCCGAAAACATCCGAAGTTATCCGAAATTATCCGACCGGATATCCGTATCCGAATCATTGGAAAAATGGCATTATCTGAATCGATCCATTATCCGAAATTTTGAAAAAGCTCATTATCTGAATCGAACCAATATCCGGAAAATTTTAAACCGGCATTATCCGAATCGATCCATTATCCGAAAAATTATCTTCGGATAACAAGTATACCGTGTTGTCGACTTGCTCGCCTACGTCGCCAGCAAGGCCTAAATAAAGTGCTTGACGCGCTCACCGTTTGCGCTCTCAATAAATATAAATAATCTAATCTAGGAGAGTTTTCTTTTGCGTATGACTGTTATGTGAAGTTATGCTGTCGATTGCTTTCCAATTTCTCAGGCAAACCATCGCTCCGAGCGGGACCGGTTCCTCCCAATTATGACGTCATCGCCCGGACAGCGGCCGAGGGGCCAACTGGCACCGCGGTCCCGGTCCGGTGCCAGTTCGCCCCTCGGCCGCTGTCCGGTCGCTCTCGGGGCCACAGCAGTGCGAGCAGTGTTAGCCAGACCGTCACTTGGTACATTGCAATCAAAGACCCAGCATGGAATCCCACTGCCAATTGTGGTATTCACGCTTTCCAAAGCCTCAGCTATCCTCCGTCCTTATCCTCCGCGACCGAAGCTCCGCGTTCCAAAATTTGGGCGGGGTTAGTGGTGCGTGCAGCATTGTGGAGAGGTACAGAGCGTTTTATGCGAAACTTGCACGGAAAACGAGTAGCCATTAATGCGAAGCGTGTACCGCGTCATTGAAAATGGCAAACGTTCCATGAGAAGCGTGCTACACGTCATGGAAAAGAGTCGCGCTTCACTAGAAGCGTGCCCCACGTCAAGGAATATGAGTCGCGCACCATGAGAAGCGTGCGCCGCGTCATGGAATATAAGTCGTGCATCATGAGAAGCTTGCGACGCGTCATGGAATATGAGTCGCGCACCATGAGAAGCGTGCTCCGCGTCATAGAAAATGAGTCACGCATCTTATGAAGCGTGCTACGCGTCAGGAAAAAACGAGTCGCGCATACTGAGAAGCGTGAGCCGCGTCATGGAAAATGAGTCGTGCACCATGAGAAGCGTTCACCGCGTCATGGATTATGAGTTCGCACCATGAGAAGCGTGCTTCGCGTTATGGAAAATGAGTCGCGCACTATGAGAAGCGTTTACCGCCTCATGGAATATGAGTTGCGCATAATGAGAAGCGTGAGCCGCGTCATGGAAAATGAGTCGCGCACCATGAGAAGCGTGGGCCGCGTCATGGAACATGAGTCGCGCATAATGAGAAGCGTGGGCCTCGTCATGGGAAATGAATCGAGCACCATGAGAAGCTTGCGCCGCGTCATGGAATATGAGTCGCCTACCATGAGAAGCGTGCTCCGCGTCATGGAAAATGAGTCACGCATCATATGAAGTGTGCTACGCGTCATGAAAAATGAGTCGCGCATAATGAGAAGCGCGAGCCGCGTCATGGAGAATGAGTCGCGCACCATTAGAAGCGTGCTCCGCGTAATGGAAACTGAGTCGCGCATTATGAGAAGCGTGCTCCGCGTTGTGGAAACTGAGTCGCGCATTATGAGAAGCGTGTGCCGCGTCATGGAAATAGAGTCGCGCACCATGATAAGCGTGCTCCGCGTTATGGACACTGAGTCACGCATCTTATGAAGCGTGAACCGCATCATGGAAAAATCAGTAGCGCTCCATAGGCAGCGTGATGCCAATGCGAAGCGTTCTTTGCTCATCTCGATCGATCGCCTAATTTGTAACTTTTAGTCACGCTCACACAAGTTTTGAGGACATGTTTTGATAGAAGCCCGGCACGCACAGCACACCGAAACCCAAGACCTGCTATTTTACCCACTTCCTACTCGCAATGTTAGTTCTCAACATGTTCTAATCTTGCTTTGGGTAATCTTCTCATCTAGGGTCGTATGATCTAGGTGTTCCGGTAGAATATTTGGAGCAATCCCAGTGTGCGTTAAGCCTAGTTTTGACTGCAGGTGGTCGCTGCGGCCATGCGAGGGACAACTGTTCCTTTTTCATCGCGCGTAATGGAAAGCCGCTCCAATTGTGATCGCTTCGTGGCAAACGTCCTACATCGCTGGGTCGCGGCGACGAAATCCTATGTTTTACTGCATCGCTGCTTGAAGAGCGATTCTCAATGGTCGCTGATCATCGCTCCATCGCTGCCATTATGGCAGCGATGGAGCGATTGCCATCTAATCACGCGTTTCGTTTAGTGAACTTTGACCCTTTCACCGGACAAGATCAGTGTTTACGAGTCGAAACGTGTTATTGATGACTACCAGCCTTTAATTTCACTGATGATTGAAATTCTTCGATCATGAGTGAGGCTATGCACTATGAACAGAATCGTTGCCGCTGCTACATCGCTGCAGCAGCGGGTGTGAAATCGCTGCGATGAAAAACAGCAGCGATGCAGTCAAAACTAGGCTTTAGGTATCAGGCTAACGATGGTATTGATAATATTAGTGACAGCCGCTACTGCAGCGCGGCCCCCACCGGCACTAGCGGCTGTCATTAATGGTATCAATACCATCGACCCATGCCGTCATTGGGCACGTTGCATTCGACAAAATCCTGTCTACTTGTGCTTTATTTCTGTCTAACACTACCTCACACTTGTACCATAACCTCATTTGCGGAATATATGCTGTAATTCAGTTTTAACCTTCACGGTGCAAAACTAGTCGGCGAGGGGGCACTAAAAAATTACCCATAGAAATTGAGAGATTCAGCTATGAAAATGGAAATTTCTTTGATTATCAGACATGCGGTAACGTTGTCACTCTATATTTTCTAGAACTTCCTTGGTACTAGATCGATTTTGAAAACGGTATCATTCATTTCTAATTTGAACTCTGAGTGGCCCCCCTCAATTTGTACTGTATCATTGAAAGCATCTATTTACTTTGAGGTAAACCACCTAAGCTGCCATAGTCAACAGAATATCTGAGGCACATTACAACTAGATGATAGCGTTTGCGAAAATTTTCGAC
Source organism: Aplectana chamaeleonis (assembly GCA_029168955.1). Lineage (NCBI taxonomy): Eukaryota > Metazoa > Nematoda > Chromadorea > Rhabditida > Cosmocercidae > Aplectana > Aplectana chamaeleonis. The sequence continues at coordinate 11,079 of JAPDOI010001186.1, read as the reverse complement.
AGAGCGTAATAATGACTTTTAGTTGAGTTTGTGATTATACAGCTTCGGTCTTTTCTGACTTATCCGAGAAGCTTAGGCCCCAATGTTCCAAAGTTATGTATCATAGCTAAGTCCTTAATTAACCAATAGTATTTTTTGACAATTATCGGTCGTTTTTTGAAATTTCAATTCTCGCCTTTTTCATCGATTTTCAAAATAACGATCAATAAATGACGCAAAACATACTATCGATTATGAACTTAGACGTTTTAACGTTGGCATGAATCCTAACGATACTTCGCGTTCCCCAATGAAGGTTGGCGCAAACTCGGTGCACCTAGAGTTCGCGCAATCATTTTAGTCTGATGAATGGACGGTAGATCACCCCGCGCAAATCGAAACCCCATTCTTCAGTGAGCCCGCCAACCCCGCACGGCCAGCAGCCTGGTCCATGCATCAGACTAAAATAAAAATGGAAACCATATGTTATAGCTTATGGCACCGAGTTTGCGCCAACCTTCAATAGGGAACGCAAAGTATCACTAGGATCCATGCCGACGTTATAGCGGCTAAGCTCCTAATCGATAGCATTTTTCGTCAATTATTGATCGTTATTTTGAAAATCCCTTTCATGCACCATCTCATCGCGGTGATCGGGTGAACACCGCTTGCTGGTGGCCAGCGGCGCAAACCGGTCACGCAGCATGCAGTTTCTGTGTACGGGCGGCTATCCTTGTATCCTTAGCGGGGAACAAGCGAGAGTGACCAGATTGAAAAGAAACACTCAGATAACTAAATCTGCGCCCGAGTACTTCGCGCACCGGATATGCTTCACTACGGCGTCGGAGGAAGCCTCTACTTCAAAGGGGCCATCCATTCTCGGAGCAATAGGGCGTCATCGGATGAGGAAGCTTGGAAACCCCTACATTTCACGATGTCAGCACTGCCTTTACATATCAGTAGCAGTTGTATTGTTGAAGCGAACCACGAGGTTGATAGATCTTTTACTTGGCTTACGCACGTTTCGGCGGGATCGCCTCTTCAGAGCCTGAAAGGATCAAATCAGAAATGTGCTTATTCGGCCAAATGTTGACTAAACCTTACTGAAATTCGAGAGAAAATTTTTCCAAAACGTGGTCAATAACAGGAAAACCAAGAAATTACCGCACCTTGCCAGGAAACTCGCTAGAGGACCAGCAGCATAGAAACGGTTGGCGCAAAGTGGAGCGCGGGACGAAACCACTTCCTCTCGACGTTAGAATGCGAGTCTGAGGTAGGGCTTGAGCTCTCCAGCTATATACAGGCGCTCCCCCTTCCGATTGATTTTTGGGTCGCTCGCCTGGATCCAAAACGCCTCCAGGGTTTCTCTGGCAGGGGTATAGGCTTCCCGCGCAATTATCTCTACCTTGACGTGGTAATCATCGCCGTTGTGAGCGTTGACACGGTGACACCCCAGAACTGTTGATACCTGCAGTTTATCCTTGCCGTCCAAATGCTCTTTGATTCTAACCCAGAGCGGCCGCGAAGTCTCACCAATATATTGCTCGCCGCACAGCTGGCACGAGGCTATAACGGATCAGCACCTGCAGGATATCTCTCTTTACCGTCCCTCCACTGCCAGAGAATTTTAAGGACAGTATCGTAGACTCAACAGGGAGTGGGTTAAAGTTGGAAAATCAGCAGGTTTGAGTTCGTCTCTTGTCACTCGCCTTAATCTTGACTCCCCAACTTGCCCAGTTTTGTACCTTCTCGTAAAGACTCACAAGTTCTCAGCGGGGGAGGACCTGGCTACCATCAGCTCCAATTCCATAAAGGTCAGACCCATCATCAGCTGCGTGGGTGGTCCTACGGACCGAATTGCCTGGTTCATTAACAGCATTTAAAACAGCTTCTAGCCTACATTCCGGACCACCTTCCAAACACCCGCGCATTCCTTGACCATCTCCGCAGCATTCAACCCGCGAACCCGTGCATAATGGAGTCTTTTGACGCCACCGCTCTCTACACCAATGTAAGTAATGACCATGCTATGGAGGCCGTCTTCGAGCTCCTTACCCAAAACTAAGTCTCCATTAACTTGTTCGGGCTATCAATTCAGCAGCTTATGACCCTTCTTCATGAGTGCCTAAAATGCAAAATTTTTGGATGGTCGGGTCAATATTTTCGTCAGGTCAGGGGGCTGGCTATGGGACAGCGCCTAGCTCCCACACTTGCCATAGCATTTATGGGTTAAATCGAATCTCCGGTGCTGGCGCGGCTTCCAATGCTATACTGTAGGTACATATACGACTGTTTTGTAGTCTGCCCCACACAGGAGGAAATGGACCAGTGTTTTGAACTCATCAACAATCAGTCGGAAAATGTGAAATTTACCCGGGAAAAACCGGTGGTAGACTGGCTTCCTTTCTTAAATGTCCAAATAAAATTCTCGGGGGGCATTTTGGCCTTAAAATGGTATCGTAAACCAAGTAACAAAAATATAATTGTGCATTACCAATCATCACACCCATCACAAACAAAAAGGGCAGTATTAAAAATATGTACCGAACAGCGAAATGCGTCTGTACTGGAGAAAACGAACAAAAAGAATCGGTTCAAATGGCGCATAGAATTGCAACTCTGAACGGATATCCCCCCAGTGTGGTCCTGCGCAGATCCAGAGGCTCAGCCGCACGTCGCGAAGAGCAGGAATCAGCAGTTGATGGCAAAATTTCCTTAAAATTGCCCTTCATTTCGGATGAAGTGAGCAAATCTCTGCGAAAATCCCTACGCAAAGCCGGTCTGAAAACCTGTGTCACCATTGCTGACATCCCTCCAAATAACCTCAGAAACCGCCTTATTCGAAACCGTCTATATGACCGTATTTGCACAACTCCCAGTTGTGTGGTATGTCTAACTGGTAGAGAGGGAGATTGCACTGCATGCGGCGTAATCTATAGAATCTCGTGCCAGCTGTGCGGCGAGCAATATATTGGTGAGACTTCGCGGCCGCTCTGGGTTAGAATCAAAGAGCACTTGGACGGCAAGCATAAACTGCGGGTATCAACAGTTCTGGGGTGTCACCGTGTCAACGCCCACAATGGCGATGATTACCACGTCAAGGTCGAGATAATTGCGCGGGAAACCGATACCCCTGCCAGAAAAACCCTGGAGGCGTTTTGGATCCAGGCGAGCGACCCGAAGATCAATCGGAAGGGGGAGTGCCTATATATAGCTGGAGAGCTGAAGCCCTACCTCAGACTCGCATTCTAACGTCGAGAGGTAGTGGTTTCGTCCCGTGCTCCACTTTGCGCCAACCGATTCTATGCTGCTGGTCCTCTAGCGAGTTTCCTGGCTAGGTGCGGCAATTTCTTGGTTTTCCTGTTATTGACCACGCTTTGGAAAAATTTTCTCTCGAAATTCAGTAAGGTTTAGTCGACATTTGGCCGAATAAGCACATTTCTGATTTGATCCTTTCAGGCTCTGAAGATGGCGATCCCGCCGAAACGTGTGTAAGCCAAGTAAAAGATCTATCAACCTCGTGGTTCAGTTCAACAATACAGCTGCTACTGACTTTCAATGCCAAGGATCAGCCCGAATGGTCAGACAAGGTCGGAGATAGATGAAACATCTTGATCAACAGACGCTGTAGCTTGTTTGACGTGTCAGTGCTGCCTTCATTCGACACCGGCTCCGATCATCGGCTTTTACGTGCGAAGACATCGCTGAAGAAGAAGATTTTCAAACGTGATACTCATAGGCCGGCACCCGTTCGGTTCCCCGTCTTTGAGACTGAGGTATTGGAATCCGCTATGAAGTCTTTCGCATAGAATTTTCACAAAGATCCAACGGTAGACTACGAAAATCTAGCCAAAGGCCTAATCGAGTGTGCGGAAATTTCGCATTGAGCCGGCACGGCACCCATTCCAAAGCTCAGCGGCCTCGCGAGTGCGCTTTTGGATGGAGAAGAGTTGTTAAACAGAATCCCAATTCCACCCATCTGGGGAAGGTTACCATCAACATGTCATGCCGAATCGCTGTTAAAGGCAGCATTCACGATAATCATCTCCAGTGACCTTCCACAGTTAAATGATAGGCGAGAAGATTCTTAGGCTCCCGGTGTCGAAAGAACGGAAGAAAACGAGCCAGGAGTGGCAAAATAGCGTCTGCAAACAAGCGTTTTGGTGTTCCAGAACCGTCCCGTGCTCCAGGTCCGCCCCCTCGATGTAAGCAAATGAACACTCGAGACCGTGAGATGTGCGATAGTTTTCGATCAAAAGCCCCGTTCTTCCCTTCATTCTTAACTTCTCTCGTTACTCAGGTCAGCTCGCATACATCGGCTGCGGAAGACGGAATTTACAAGCCTCGGACAACTCGTCCACAATGCTTTCCTAGCTCAATTTTTAGGGGCCATAACTCCGTTCTCAGGGGGTCTTGTACGATTCCAGAGACATCATTGGAATAAGCATGGGACTGTTTTCAAGATGGGCCAAAAAACAGAAAAACAATTTTTATCGTGAACACTGCCTTTTAAGGCATCGACCACTATGAAATATGGTTGTCGAGTTTTCCGTTGAATATGGCAGGTCAGAGGCCTACTGAGACAATTGTGCCAGAAAGAGCAGCGAAAAATGCCCGAAAACCGCTTTTCTCTACCAAAACAGGATCGCTTTTGTGACGTTCCATTTCTGGCATTAGAAGAATTGACCGGTTCGGAGGAGTGAACTGTTCAATGTAATAAACGTGATAAACGTGATAAATTCTTTTGATAACCGGTTGTTTTCCTTTCTTCCTTGTAACAAGGGATCGACCCAGAAGCCGGCCTCCAAACCCAGGAAGCCGTTTTGAGGTGGCGACAACTTCATTCGAAGGCAATTTCAGAACTCCAAAGTTCGTGAATGACTTTGTGAAGACCCACTAGTCCGATTGAACGCAAAAATTGGAAAATGGTCTTCATCGTGTGCGATGCCTTTAAGGAGTCGTTGCAAGCATACAGAAGAACGAAGCTGCTGGAAGCGGCTGAAAAATGGATCGATATAAAGCGCTGCAAGCGCTATCTCAGTGATTACGAAGCTGTCTTATGTGCCCTCAAGGGCAGAAATGGAGTAGTGCAGACATCTCGGAGGATTATGGAAGACATCACTCAAGAGTTCTACACGTATCTTTTCCGCTCATCCACACCTGTCCCAAGATGTCCAACTCTACCAGATGAAGACCTTCCTGCCATCCTGGAATCGAAAGTTGCTGCAGCCATCAGAAGCATGAAGGAAGGCACGGCCCCAGGTCCCGACAACATTTCGGTGAACTTTCTTCGCGCAGGAGGTAGCGCTCTCCACTCTTTTTTTGCCAGACATTTCAGCCACTGTTTACTTTTGGAAAGACTCCATATTCATGGAGAGAATCGAAGACGGTGCTGCTGTTTAAAGGCATAGTCCAAGTACGGAATCGTTTTTCTGTTTTCCCACCTATTTTGAAAACGGTCTCACGCTGATTTCAATGATGTCTCTGGAATTGTACAAGACCTCCCAGAAACAGAGTTATGACCCCTTGAAATATGAGCTACGGAAGCATGGTGGACGAGTGTTCCGAGGCTTGTAACTTCCGTCATTTTCAATCGATGTAACGTCGGCGTGGCTCCGGAAGAGACTTCGCGTTCACTGTTGAAGGTTGGCGCAAACTCGGTCCACCTATGTTATAGCATATGGCACCGAATTTGCGCCAACCTTCAACAGTGAACGCGAAGTCTCTTCCGGATCCACGCCGACGTTATGTGAGCCGACCTGCATGGATAGAGAGGCTGATAATGAAGGGAAAAACAGGGATATTGATCAAAAATCGCCTATCACGACGCCAATGTTCAGCTCGAAAGATCGTAAAAGGGACGTGTCGAAGTGGCTTTTCGAGGTGGGCTTCTCAGAGTGGCTTCCTCCTATATCTCGCTTATCCGCAGGAATTGAGAGCTCGCACTTGACAGGTGTTATATAGGGTAGGTCTGCTTCACAACTGTGTGGAAATCTCAGACATTATCCCTAACGATGGACTGTACCTTCAAGAAAGGCGCATGGGAGGATACAACTATGTGGAAATCTCAGACATTATCCCTAAGGATGGACTGTACCTTCAAGAAAGGCGCATGGGAGGATATTGCCAATTACCGACCCATCAGTCTTCTAATCGCCAGCTGAATCATCAAAGTATCAAAGTAGGTAAGTATTTTGAAAATCGATGAAAAAGGCGAGAATCGAATTTTCGATAAAAAAAACTATCGATAATTATCGAAAAAACGATTGATTAAGGACTTAGCCATTATACATAACTTTGGAGCGTCGAGACCTTAACTTCTCGAATAAGTCAGAAAAGACCGAAGTTGCAAAATAATTAGATCAGCTAAAAATCATTAATTACGCTCTGCTAGAAAGTTTCGTAAACGCTATAATCTAGTTCTAAGGTGGCTCAGATATTCTGTCAACTACAGCAGGTTTGGTGGTTTACCTCAAAGTAAACAGCAGCACTTAAAGATACACAGTACTGAAAGTTACCTCTGAATCATAGCATATATTTCGCAAACAAGCAGGCTTTGGACCAGGTGGAAGGCATCGTTAGATAGAGGATAATTGGTTTCTCGAGAGTGAAGAAAGAAGGGGGGAATGAGGAAACAGGAGAGAAAGAAAAGGAGGACTGGGAGAAGAGGGAAATAAGAAAGAGAGCAAATTAGAGGAGGAGAAACGAGTAAAGAAACGAAGAGGAGCCATCGGTGAAGCTACGCTGATTCGCCCGAAGAGCCACCGCAGTGCCAGTTGGGACCGAAGTTCGCTCCGAGCGATACTGCTGTGGCCCGAGTAGATGGCTAATTTTCGCTCGGAGCGGAGAGGCAGCGCCGCTCGAGTAGCTCTCCGGTACCGCTCGGAGCGATGGTTTGCCTGAGTTGGTCTGTTTCTCACGACACCTATGTGCTATATCTCGGTACACCTTGATAAACACATATGACTGATTTCTTCTTTAAAGGCAGTGTTAACGAAGAAAAATATGCACGTTTTTTTAGCTAAGACGTAAGCTTTGGGTTCCTCTAAAAAGATTAAGAACGGAAGTGCGACGAAAAGCGGCCGGTAAGTGGGTGAAAATCTCGTGGGCCAGCCAATCCATTGGGCCACTCCGCCCACGTCCTATAACAGTTTCCCTGAATTGGTGGTCAGATGAGTGATCGTTTCCAATCAAATGCCCCGTTCTTCCCTTCGATTTCAACGTCTCTCTTTACTCAGGTCAGCTCGCACACATCGGCTGCAAAAAAAACGGGAGTTACATGCCTTGGACAACTCGTCCACAATGCTTCCCTAGCTGAATTTCGAGGGGCCATAACTCCGTTTCCAGGGGGTCTTGTACGATTCCAGGGACATCATTGAAATCAGCATGGGACCGTTTTCAAGATAGGCGGAAAAACACAAAAACGACTTTTATCGTGAACACTAATGTAAACGCAGCTGTTTCCAACATTTCAATACTGTAGTGATTTTTTTCCGCTCGCTACTACTTTTCATTCTTCGTGACTGAAAAAGAATTGCATCATGTCAGAAAAATCGTACATACGTTTACTACGATTAACCCATTCACGACCGCGTCTCGTCACGAGAAAGTGCTTTTCGAATATCGAGTTCTCACCACAAGAAGGAATGCCTGGACATACATACGCTTGATCGAAATGTTCACCTTCCTACATTTGCCTACAAGTTTCGTCGTCCGTGTGCAGTTTAAAAAAATTGGTCTGCAATAGAAACCATGACTGCGAAAATTCTCCGGCAAGCACATTTTCCCAGTGTTCCACGCACTCAGATTTCGGAGAAGATAATCATAGTTCGAATTTTGTGATAAATAGTCCGGGATCGTGCGTACCATTACTACTGAGCAATATCGATTTTTCGTCTCAACATCCACACCTGTCTTTATCTTGGGCCCAACAATCAGTAGCTGACGAGATTGACTCCCAGAAAATAGAAAAAACAGGTGGGCCAGCAAGCAATCCAAGAGAGCACAGACTTTTCAGTGAAGAGAGACAAGCAAGAAAAACACTGAAATGCGTTACAAATACCTAAGCAAACAATGTGCGTGATAATTACACTCAGTTTTAGAACAAAACAACTCCCTGTGGCTGACCTCAGCCTCAAATACCACTTAGGTGTGACGCTGGCGCTGGATGATACGATAAAGCGCTCCACGGCGAATGCGGTTACGGTAACATAGAATCCCGGCAGCTAAAATCCGTTTTGTGTGGCATCCTCCATGTCCATTTGAATGTGCTGTTTTTTTTCTGTTTGCCGTAGCTAATAGAGTGAGGACTTATTAAAAGAAGACCCAACGAACGAATTTCGAATAAATTCGTTCATTTTTTATTTCGAACGAACGAATTTCGAATAAATTCGTTCATTTTTTATTCCGAACGAACGGATTTCGAATAAATTAGTTCATTTTTTATTTCGAACGAACGAATTTCGGAAAACTCGTTTATTTTTTATTTCGAACGAACGGATTTCGAATAAATTCGTTCATTTTCTATTTCGAACGAACGAATTTCGAATAAATTCGTTCATTTTTTATTTCGAACGAACGAATTTCGAATAAATTCGTTCATTTTTTATTTCGAACGAACGAATTCCGAAGAAATTCGTTCATTTTTCATTTCGAACGAACGAATTTCGAATAAATTCGTTCATTTTCTATTTCGAACGAACGAATTTCGAATAAATTCGTTCATTTTTTATTTCGAACGAACGAATTCCGAAGAAATTCGTTCATTTTTCATTTCGAACGAACGAATTTCGAATAAATTCGTTCATTTTTTATTTCGAACGAACGAATTTCGAAGAAATTCGTTCATTTTTCATTTCGAACGAACGAATTTCGAATAAATTCGTTCATTTTTCATTTCGAACAAACGAATTTCGAATAAATTCGTTCATTTTATTTCGAACGAACGAATTTCGAAATTCGTTCATTTTCTATTTCGAACGAACGATTTTCGAATAAATTCGTTCATTTTTTATTTCGAACGAACGAATTTCAAATAAATTTGTTCATTTTTTATTTCGAACGAACGAATTTCGAATAAATTCGTTCATTTTCTATTTCGAACGAACGAATTTTGAATAAATTCGTTTTCAATTTCTATTTCGAACGAACGAATTTCGAATAAATTCGTTCATTTTTCTATTTCGAACGAACGAATTTCGAATAAATTCGTACATTTTTATTTCGAAACAGAACGTAAATTTCTTGTAAAATAAATTCGTTCATTTTTTAATAGTCCGAACGAACGAATTTCAGACATAAATTCGTTCATTTCTTAATATTTTTCTGAACGAGCGAATTTCGAATAAATTCGTTCATTTTTCATTTCGAACGAACGAGGTTTCGAATAAAGCTTCGTTCATTTTTGTTTCGAATGAACGAATTCTCGAAGAAATTCGTTCATTTTTCATTTTCGAACGAGCGAATTTCCAATAAAATTCGTTTTATTTTCATTTCGAACGAACGAATTTCGGAATAAATTCGTTCATTTTTATTTCGAACGAACGAATTTCGAAGAAATCCGTTAATTTTCATTTCGAACGAGCGAATTTCGAACAAATTTGTTCATTTTCTATTTTCTTCGAACAAACGAATTTCCTGAATAAATTCAGTTCATTTTTATTCTCGAACAAACGAAATTTCAGAATAAATTCTGTTCATTTTTCTATTTCGAACGAACGAATTTCGAATAAATCTCGTTCATGTTTTTCATGCCTTCGAACGAACGAATTTCGAATAAATTCGTTTTCATTTTTTATTTCGAACGAACGAATTTCGAAGAAATTCGTTCATTTCTTATTTCGAACGAGCGAATTTTGAATCAAATTCGTTCATTTTCATTCGAACAAACGATTTTCGAATAAATTCGTTCATTTTTCATTCTTTCGAACGAACGAATATTCCCGAAATTCGAATATCTCGAATGACAAATAATTTAAGCATCCATAGCAATCTCTGGAAAAAAACTGCATCGGCGGCAGACAAACGTCCCTGCCTTGAAAGCTTACCAGGGAAGAAGGAAGCTACTCCAGATTTTAGAACTATGATGATAGTACTCCTGGATTTTTCACTGCGCCCTTCGACTCACGTCCTAGGCACCCCTATATTTCTATTGCGTGTGCCGTAAGCAGCATATTCAATAAATAAATAAATAAACTAAATTTGCCCCCGAAACAGAGGATAATAGATTTGATGCATTGCGCGATGCTGATCAGGCGACTATACGCCCTGAGAAAGCCGTGTCTCTATGACCGAATAAAAGTAACATCAAACGAAACAAAAGTATTAATGGAAAGCAGCAGCTCTTAAAGGCAGTGGTCACGATGAAAAACGTTATCCACAAAACTACAAAAATCAGCTTAGATCAAAAACAGCTGAAAAACTGTGAAGGTAGCGCGGTGAAAAACGGTCTAGAATTAGAGTTTCTAGGGCCCAAAGAAGCTAGTTCGTGCACACGTGCACAGCGATGACGAAACAGATCGCAGTCTCATGCCGAGCAGTCAAAAATCATCGACATTCAGAGAACGAGACTAAATGCAAATTTAACGAATAAAAACAGTTGAATAATGAAAGCATCCACTTCCAGTCAATGTTTTTGACTAGATGTGTACATATATTCGAAGTTTCATTGATTGACGTTCAATTTCAAGCTAGCTGATGTTCTTGATATAAGAGGTCATCGATGCCGATGATGTGGAGAGGGCTCGTCCACCATCAAAAGACAAGAAAGTTCACGTTTTAAATTTGGCCCAAAACAGTGGTTTTTCCGCGATTTTTTCTTATAGGTCCTACTACTCGAGACCCAGGAAAGGATTTGGAGAGAAAAAGACGACAAGCATATTTGATGATCATGACCACTGCCTTTAAAGGCGGTGTTTCGCGCCTTGTCTCACAGACCCGCCCCTTGAAAAGAACAAATAGAAGACTCAGATTGTAGGGAATGATCAAGTGAAAGGAAGTGCTGAGGCCGGATTCATCAATCTTACCGCGGTTAGTGTGTTTACCGCGGTTGCAGCGAGGCGCTCGGAGCTTAACCACCTGGTTTGGCTGCGGTTAAGCCTT